>OZ017773.1:31871885-31920407 GCA_963969385.1 Philonicus albiceps | reverse complement strand
TTTGGAATAAATGAAGTTGAAGTTGTAATTATAAATTACTTACATTTTTTCACATTCTGGAATTCCATACTCTTGTACAGCCTCTCTCAATTGTTCCAGAGCGTCAGCTTCTTTCACAGCCAATAATTTTATTTCAGCAAGTGCGCTGAATCCACTTTTAATAGCTTTTCCTTTCGCTCGTAAAAATAGCCAATTAAAACAGAATTTATCTATAAACCTTGAACCTTGACCCTGAGCAATTGAAGCAAAATAAGTTTCAATAAACAACATCTCTAATCGGTCTACGTTTTCGTTTATGAGATGAGACCTCAATTTTCCGAAGTCGTCTTCAAATTTCCACGGCTCGCAATCTTTTTTGAAAATTTTAACAAGTAGCTGCGTAAAATACTGCTCGTTGTTTATGATAACATCATATTTCTCTAATATTTGAGCATTATATTTTAATAATTCAGCGAGTTCTAGTAAAATAACACTATTAATTGAATCATCAGTAGTCATTTCTAGAACAGCCAGAAAATCCTCGGGACTTATGCCAGAATTAATAAACTTACTCAAACATTTGGTTTTGTCCTCAGCAGAAACATTTGCTTTTAAAATTATTTGAAAATGGCTTAATTGTAGATTGAGATCTTCAGTGTAATTAGAAAGCTTGTTCGTTAAAATTTTACTACATGAGCTTTCCAAACTCTCAATTTTATTGTTCAACGCGGTGCAAATATTAAAAAACTCATGCAAGGAAACTTCTTCTAGATCGTTTTCAAACATCTCGAAAAACTTTTTTCTCAATTTGCTCCTAATATCCTTGTTTTGAATTAGACGAATGCACACAGATATTTCCATGAGTAAGGCTGAAGGAACTACGTCTGTATTACTCTTCGCACTCTCCAAAGCAGTTAAAAGCGCGTGCATTGGCACAGCCTTCCAATTAATCAAGCAAAAAATTGCCAGTATTCTTGGTACGTCGCCAACAAAAGATGTTTCAGCAGCTTTAAGAAGTCCTGGATTTTGCACGTATAAGTAAGTGTTATTCATCGCCTCCATTAAATATTGAAGAGTTTTGGAACTGAGATTTTGACAATTATATTTTTTCAAAACGTACTCAACTACATTTTTTAGTACGACACTATTTTTCTGTGTAAGAAGGTCTGCCAGCAAAATTTCCTTCCAGAAAAATGGCACTTTCACCTTTTCGAGCATTTCCAACGAAGGCAAAATAAGATGCGATTGTTTTTCCTCTAAATTTTCCAATATAGTGATTAATGCCCTCCATGACGTTCTAAACGTTTCACTATCTTGTGGATCCCATTCAAAGTATCCATCGACAAATATTCTGGAAGTAATCTGCTCAGTCGTAATGTATTCCAAAGTCTTCTCTAAAATGTACAACACCTTTTTTTTCTCATCGCTTGAAACACTGCGGTTAATCAATGCGTTTAATAAAATTCCCCAAAAAACAGAGTCTGTATAAATTTTCAAGATATCCAAAAACGAATCAATTAGCTGAGCTAAAATATCTAAACTAGTTGCATAGCCCTTATAGTTTTTTAAGCGCTCCCAAATCTTTGATAATATTTCGTTATATTTCAGGTTTTTAACCAAACAATTCACACACATGAAGCTCCAAAGTCGAGCATCTTTGTCATCGGAATATAATCCCGAAATAATTAAATCTACAACATCATCTCTAATTAGTATAAAATCTTCATCTTCAAGTGCTTCAAAAGTTCGAAGTATCTGATGGACAAATCGTAAAATCAGAATTGTGTCTGGCACCGTTACAAATTGTTTGCTAATTTCAACGATAAATTTTGAACAGACACCTAGTGCTACATTATTTTCGGTAAGTTTTATTGTTTGTTGTACAACCGTAGTAAAAATATTTAAATTGTGTGGTTGCTCTTTTAGTTGTTCAAAGAAAACCCTCCCCAGATCGAGGATATCACTCAGTGGTATCGGCTTAAATTCGGTTATTCCTCTCTTTAAATTGCTAAAGAGCACGCAGTTGTATATCTCTAAAGCTGGACTGTCGATGCTATTTCGCATTGCATCTAGAAAAAAATCTATCTGCTGATCCATTGCCTGAAAAAAAAATTTAGTTTTAATTAATACATTAGCGATATTAAAATTGTATTCTCGGGTGAAAATAAAAGGCCGGTTCTGTTCAGGGTTTTTTGTTGAATGATAGGAAAGGAAAGGAATGCGTCAAAAACTAGCCGATATAGTGAACGCAAGGCCGATAAAATATCTAATCATAACAAATACACACCGAGACGAAAATAAAAAATATCGAATCGAAAGGAGGCGTACTTACATCGCTGCGAAATACGGACCGAAAACACGCCGAATGCATGCTAAAATATCAATAATCAACATTTTTCATCTTCTTGTCGGGCTTTAACAACTTTAAGGTGCCTATTCGGCCTCAAATAAACTTTTAAGCTATTTTTCAGCATCTCTCCGGCCTATATTTTTCACCCGGGTTATTTACAAAATGAAACAACCATTCAAAAATACAAAAATTAGCATAACACTCACGACGTTTATCCTTATCTTTTATCGACATTGGCCCCGTTAACCCACCGGCCTTGCAGATTTTGCTAAAAGTAGATAGTAATAAAAGGTCCACTTGTGAGAGAAAGACAAAAATTTAGGGGGAGGAGGAACGATAATTGAAACCACGTTTTGCCACCCAGAGCAATGCACGTTCGTAATACTTTACAGCGCCTTTAAAAATGCACAGTAAAAAAATGTAAACAGCCCGCATCCGTATATATGCTCTGAGTGTGCTCCCTGCATTGCGCGGGAACGGCACTAAAGCCATGCATGCAGAGACATACATAGTGTCTGAGACATTGGCCCGCCTTTAAAAATGCGTAGTAAACGCTGCACTACACTATAAATGCTGTAAATGAAAATTTTTGGCTGCCTATTCTTATCTCTTTCGTTCTTATTGGCATTTAGATAAGGCATTGGAAGCAATGCTCAGGCATAGGATAATTCTGAATCAGAGAAGGGGAGCAGGCAGCGAGCACACTTAGAGCATATATACGGATGCCGGCTGTTCACATTTTTCACTGTACATTTTTAAAGGCGAGCCAAACGTATTCGAACATGTGCGCTGCTCTGGGTGGTGAAACGTTATTTTAATTTTCAAAATGAACACTTTAATCAAAATTTCCTACACAGCATCAAATCTTAAATAATTTCGCAGTGGAGTGTCTGCGATAACATTGTTTTAATTAAAAAAATTTTCACTTCTGGAAATGCGATTCACATAACTAAACAACAGTTTTGGGGTTTTTGCTATAATCCTGAATTAGGTTTAGTTATGATAAGAGGAGATATGTGCAAATTAATTCGTATTAATTCGACATTCGGCCTCATAAGTTTTTTTTTGATTTGCAAAATACGAAGAATTTGCAATATATCTTATATCTTATATTATATAAGAGACCAATTCTCATCATTTAGTAATAAAATGCATCCCGAAAACTTAAGAAATTCTATGAACATCAGATGTAAAAATCCATTTGACAATAATTCAAACTCACAGTTAACTGCTCAAAATCCGTTAATAGTGTGAGCAAGAGGGAACGAAACGTGCATGATTTTGCTAGAGGCATTTTGTATGGAGGGCTAGTAGTCTATTTCGATATTATCAGTGACCCTAGGCTGTATTACGAAAATCGACTTGGCTCGAATTTAGCAATTCCCCTTTAAAAAAGTGTCTTCACGAATTGAATCCAGCGAATTTGAATTCTGTAGGGTCTCTTGAAATGGAATGGTCCAGTGACACTCTTTCCAACCACTCACGTCGAAATCGTCACAATTCGGAAATGTTTACTTCCACCGCCTCAAATCATTGAACCGTCTGGCCTGATTTGCAAAACCCAGGTGGCCCAACCAGCAGAAAGAAACGAAAGAAAATTTCTTACCAACTAATATTGTATTCTTCCAACTGCAAACTCAGAACTAATCGGCGTTATCCATAAAATTTAGATACAAAAACAAACACTGCCGGGCGCTCACTTACGCTTACTTCACCGCCCGATGCGAAATGGAACGAGTCTCCGGGCCTGGAAGCAGCGGTGACAATCTGGATAGTGGAAATTGCGGAAGTATTCGCACGTGATACCCTGACGGCTGTCATGAAATTTGACAGTTCTAGCGTATATAACATTTTCGCAAACAAAGATCCTGCGGTCTGATGAAATGATGACTGATGAAAATGAGCGGTGGGTGGACTTAGGATTTGTTGAAGAATGTGATCCGGAAGATGTGACAAACAGATACTTTCCCAGCAAAATAGGCGGCAAACCTGCCTGGCTGGAGCTTAAAACCTTGCCTTCCGCGGAAGAAATTACCTGCCCCAAATGTGACGAGCCGCGGGTGTTCTTGTGCCAGGTGAGTTTTGTTCAACTGTGTCGAAAGTTATTTTAACGGGCAGATCGCGAATGGTAAAAATAAATGAACGAATGAGGAGAATCTTAATTTATTTCTACGCAAGGATATTTTTCATCATCATACAGCAAAGCGCTAATATATTAAAAGTGCTCTTCAAAACAGAACAAAAGTATCAATGTTTGCAGAAGATATGTTTATCTATTTATTTACCAAGTTCGCTTAATAGAAGCTGCATATAATGCTTTAAAGTAAGCTAATAAAAGTAAATAACCTTATATTATAATTTAAAAAAAAAGGTTGGTTAATGTTAGACCACTTTCGAATGGAGGGGAATTGAAGTGGTTTGTCCAAAAAAGGTCATATAATGTGAAACAGATGAATATAAACTGATTGAATCCTGCTCTTAATGAGCATAGATTAGGGCGGTGACTATAGGTTCTAGGTTCAAGTGGCTGCCAAAAGAAGGCACACTTAGGCCAAGTTGGGCCCATTGTGATACCATGTGGGACGAAGCCCCCAATAACTAGCCTTCGAACCATTTGGGCTCTTTAATGAACTGCTCCAGGCTTCTAATCCTGACGGAGTTCAGTTCCGACAGATCATTAAAGAAAGTGGAGCCCAGGCTCCGATTTCTCCGCACCGCTAGTGCTGGGCATTGACACAGGAAATGAAGGATGTTCTCTTCCTCCTCCTCATTGAGGCAACTTCTGCAGAAGTCATGCGTGGTCACCCCCATCCTATTGGCATGTTTGCCGATGAGACAGTGGCCCGTGATGACCGCTATACGTTGCTGATAGCGGCTCTCTTAAGCGAGACCAAGTTTCTAGACCTGTTGCGGTCGAAGATGGGCCAGATAAATCTGGTCGTTGCGCAGGTGGGCTCATTTCTCCACCTGCGATTTGCAGTTGTTAAGAAGGATTCTTGTATGGTCCGTTTGCTTGATGCAAGCGGAGCACCCGGCTTAAGAGTGATATCCTCAGCGGGCAAGCCTGTGCCAAGCCTCGCGAGCTCATCCGCCCTGGTGTTGCCCGGGATGTCTTTTTTTCTAATAATTTTTTAGTATTTAAAATATGCAAGTTGCCATACACTAAGCCATTTTAAGGCACTTAGCATAAAGCTTATTGACGCGTAATTGTGGCATCCCAAAATGATTCTCATCGCAAGAATAAAATGATCAAACAATTTTTCCTGAACCAGGATCATCTTAATAACAATATTAATTGCTGTGTTATGTGACTTTGCTTTCTACCATTTTCAGATTTATGCCCCAATAGAATCAAATGAAAACTGTTTCCATCGTACAATTTTTGTGTTCATTTGCAAAACGGAACAGTGTCAAGAAGCCAATTCAGCTAGGTAAGCACTATCTGCGCATTTCTTTCTTTGATAAAAACATCCATCAATTGTTTGTTTTATTTTTCAGCAACTTTATCGTATATCGAAGCCAACTATCACGTGTAAATGAATATTATTCCCCGGAACCACCAGCCGAAGATGAAAAATTGGTAAGATGAAAAACTTCATTTGCCTTTCGATTTCTTTGATTTGAAAAATTATTGCAGCCTCCAATTCCGCCTTTAGTTAAGCTCTGCTCTATCTGTGGATGTCATGGTCCGAAGCTATGCTCGCAATGCAAGAAGGCATCGTATTGTGGTCAGAGTCACCAAAAAATTGACTGGAAACACCATAAAAAAATATGTCAAACTAAACAAATCAGCCCAGAACCTTATTCGAATAGCATTCTCTTCAAGGAATTTGAACTAGTGATGGAGAAAGAACCCTCATCGAACACATCTAGCCAGAAGGAAGACGAACAGGAGGCTGAAAGACGTCGTTTAAAAGAGTTTGAGGAATTAGAAAAATCTGGGAAAGTTGGCAACCTTAAAGACATACCTGAATCTGAGTTAGCTCAATATGTAGGTGCAACTGAAGAGGATAAATTATTTAGAAAATTCAAAAAAAGGATAGCTTTAAGTCCAGAGCAAGTGCTTCGGTATGAAAGGGGTGGTAAGCCACTTTTCATCACTGATAAGAATGTCCCAGATGAAATCGATATTCCCAAATGCGAAAACTGTGGAGCGAATCGGATTTTCGAATTTCAGATAATGCCCCAACTGCTGAACGTTCTGAAAGACGACAACCTGGATTGGGGTATCCTGGCCGTTTACACCTGTCTAAATAGCTGTAATATGAAGACGGGATATTTTCGGGAGTTTATTGTGAAACAGGATATCGTGAAATAAAACAAATTTGTGCTTAATATTTCTTGTCTTGAAAATTTTATTTACAAAATATATATAAGCCTAAAAAATTGTAGGACATCGCCAAGCAAACCGAAACTTTGAAACCTAGACGCACAGGCTTGTGCTTTGCGGCAACCTGAGATATTCGTTCGCCTGTCTCGTTTAATTCAATTTTATGATAGGGAAGTAACGATGCTGGGAAAAATCGAAATCTGGTTGTGTTTTTGAATCCTTTTTGTGGCCACTTGCTAAGAGTTTAGTGACAACGAAATTTATTTTTGCCACTTGTATCATTTGGGTCATCTGCGAAAATAATTGATTTATTTATTTTTTCGTCCTAAAAGCAATTCAATCTAGCTTACCTCCTGATCTGGATTCTGGATAGACTCCAAAATTGTCCTTGCCTGATGAAAGTGCTTAGCTGCCGAAAGGAATAGTTCTGCCGAAGACAAACGTAGTAGTAGGGTCCTCATTTTTTTAAATTCACTATATGGTATTGGAGGCGGACTTCCTAGATTTGCGAAAGGGGCAAACCGGTGATTGAAGCGAATTTTCTCGTTATCAAATTTCGGCATTGGTTGACGAATCCGTTCGTCCTTTGTAAATGCTCCCATTGCCTAAAATATCATACAAATTATTAAAGAGTAATGTTCATCTAATCACAAGAATTGATTTTAGTCATAATAAAAAACTTACCTTATAATAACCGCCGCACATATTTTGCATCGCGTGATTATAAACAATTTCACGCCTGTATGGTTTCTGTTGCTTCTTTTTCTTCGGCTTTGGTTTTCGTTGCTTTGCATTTGCTTTGTTCTGCTGTTCGACGATAGTGTCCTGCTCAATAAGAAGGGACTCTGCTCTTGTTAGCGCTGATACGATAAAACCAAACAAAAACTCAAAAAGATACCTGCAAAGATTCGAAGTCATAAAAAAAAGAACACAAAAAACTATTTTAATGTTATACCAATAAATATATAAAAATTCATGAACACTATACAATTCCAGTTCGAAACCTGACAAAAGGTAAAGAGACATTGCGCGTAAGCAGTGGTATAAGGTCCATGTCCCAAAATAAGCGATGTGTTGACTAGAAGTTTCAGTTTTTGCCAACATATTGAGGTATGAGTCCACTCTCCCTGCCTTATAATTTAGAAAAAGAAACAATCTTGTTAGTACCTTTTTTGAATTTCACCCAATTCGAATCTATTCCTTCGCTACTTCGGGTACTGTACTAACCTCTTCTTGCAAGTTTGCAAAACCTTCCTCGATCAGTCGTGCTAATTTGTCCCGCTGGCGTGCCCTGTTGTAACCCATTATCTGCAGGAAGTACACAAATGTGTGCATGCTGACGCAGTAGTTAAGGAAAGAATCCACACAACTTTTAGCCTAAATATTAACGAAAATTTGAATAAAGGAGACTGGGAGACAAATTATAATAAAATATATACTTGAGCATTATTTGCCAACGGATTCCTTGCCATAACTACGGGAGGAGCTATAAACGCTTTTATCGATTCCCTTAAGAATTCCTCAAAGGGAATGACCCCAAACACGTGCTTTCTGCGGTTCCCAAAAAATAATATTTGAAGAACGCTGCGAGACAACAGACACTGCCCCGACCTTTTGCTGAAGTCAATGAAGAAATTCTATGAATTAAGGTGTAAGTTAAGAGAGTTCACTCCGTTCCGTTAAAATTTACCAGTGCTGAATGGTAGTCCTTTTGATGAATGGCCTTGCAGGCCAGTTTCAGTCGGTGAACAAGTTCTTCTAGAAAAGCGAGGCTACACGGACGATCCTTAATCTTCGCACTTCGGGGGAAAGTTGGCGGTAGATTCCTTTGATTTACCCGTGGTGAGAACCCCATGGGATTTGGTGCTTCAGCTTAGAATAAGATAAAAATAAAAATATTTCCGATGTAATGCTGAAATGTTTATCTCTACGCTCACAGTTAGGATCTGGTTGTGTTCCCCTTTCAATAGTTTTTCGTATTAAGGGAACTAATTCTAAAGCAGCATTCAAATTCTTTTGAATTTCAGCAATTTCCGCTTCTCCGGGTGATACTTCTTTCTTCGGCCAAAGCAAATGGAGTGATTGAAAGATAAAACGTAGGAAGCGTAACCTGTGCATTACAGCCAGAGTATCCTAGAAATTTTTTCATGAATTTATATGACATAAATCACCAAAAAGAAATATTCAAAAAGATTTTGAAAACCCCACAAATTCCCACCATTCTGTACCTCTGGATTCAATTCGTTCTTCGACTTTTTAATGAGCTCATCCTCAGCCTCTTTCAAAGTGGAAATAACTTTCGATTCGGGGACATGATCAAAAAAGTTGAAACCTGAACTACCGAAGAGTTGAAAGTCCTCTTCCTCATTAACATTACCTCTAAGGAGATCGAATGGATCAATAACAAATAAAAACAAGAATGTAAACAAAGAACTTACTCAATCACAAAGTCCTTGATTAGAGAAATAAGCTTCCTCACAGCCAAGCAGAAAGTCCGAAGCGGTTTGTCCTCGATTGAATTCGGCGTATGAAGATAAAGACAAGTAAAAAGTATTTGATCCAAGGAGTGCCCCTCCAGCCAGGACACCAAGCAAGAGAAAAGGGCGTCGAATACTCCTATAAGTTCACCGTTATCAAGGTCTGCTAATTTGAGAATACCCGCCTGAAATGCAAAACGATTAAAGCTTCTTATTAAATTACTTTAGGCAGCAGTCTCACTCCAACAGCAGACTGAAACGTATGCGGCGTGGGTTCGCTCTTATTGAATCCCATTCCAACGTCCATTTTTGGGTCCATCATCTCAATTGCGGACATAGCTTCGAACAGGCCAAAGACCTCATCGTGAATTAACTCGCCGAGGGATAGTTCTATTAAATTGTGCAGGGCTTAGCGGAGACTTTTAAACTTGCTTACGCCAAACTTACCAGAGCATGCCTCAAAGAATTCTTTTGTGATATCCTTCCAGTCATACTCAGGGTAGTAGCGTCCGCCAGTGCTAGAGTCATCATCCCGAACCTTGTCCTGATCTCCCCGCACGATTGCGCCAAGGGGATTTTTCATAGGATTCTGCTGCTCCTCAGTCTGTCCTTTTACTGGCGGCTCCATCGGCTCCCTAGAATGGCAAATTTATTGATGGAATTCATTTACTGTACAGACCCACCCTTTAGGGATATCGTCCTTGTGCATTTTCGTTTCGTCCGATGTTTCTAATCCTTGATTTTATGTGAAGTTTACCGTGAAATAAAATTTTGCTCTTCTCTGTCAGTAAATTTTTGCACCAGTTGGGGAAAATGTCAATTATAGTTGACTATTATCCCGACAGAGGCGCGCTATGCAGATGAAAAGGATGATAATGAAAACAGAAATTTTTGTTGCTCTGATTTGACAGCACTGAATAACCGCCAACCAAGAGCCTGCACCGTTCCGGACAAAGTATCATTTTGAACTTTTTTATTTGGAAATAAATTCTTGATCTTTTCATTTCTCCACACAACTTTTCTCAAATCGGTTTAGTTTAGTTCAAATAGTTTATTAAATCTGGCATTGCAATAAAAACCTCATATTTCCCCATAGTTAGAACTTAGGAACAAGAGCGCAAACTAAAAACTATAATTCCGCATTTAATTTTGTATCAGAAACTTATTATTTAAGCAGTTTTTTTAACATTTAGGCAGTAAATGATTTATTTTCGCAGTATTAAACGTTTTTGCCAAACAAAAATTAATAGTAGCAGAAAAAAGTTTGGAAATTAACACTACCGATGCGCAAGTCTGTAATTTTAATATCTCTATCTCTTTTAGTGCTATCTAGTTCAAAAATTTAAAAATGAGTTTTATATGTGAACTATCATAAGAAAATAAAACACATCCATGAACATTACAGTTTCTCTCACTTTATAACACATCAAAATGTTAAAAACAGAATATAAAACTAATTTCCTTTTATACCCTAGTTCATGATAGTTAAAAATTAGTTTTAATTTGTAAAATGCGCGAAATTTTCCTGGCTATAAAGCCTGGCCTAAAAAAGACGGCATTACATCATAGATAAAAAACACCCAATAAAAGTTCATGTGTGGGATTGCTTCTGTTCGAAAGGATTTGGAAAATTGATGCTTTTACTGGAAATCTGAATGCAGAAAGGATGCTGCAAATTTACAAAAACGGGTTATCGGGTTAAGTCTACAGATTGTTGGTTTGGAACAGGAAACCGATCGTGGATCTTGCAAGAAGACAACGATCCAAAACACAGAAGTTGTCTTTGTACCGAATGCAAAAATCAAGGCAAAGATCAAGAGGATATCAATGTCATGGAGTGGCCCTCACAAAGTTCTAATGCTAATCCAATTGAAAATGTGTAGGCTGAAGGGGTTGAAGCTCGTTATAACCGAGTTTGTCTGCCGTTTCGCTTTCTTTAGACTTACGTTTAACGCATTTAATTGTATATTTGAGCTTGTAAAAATCAAAAATATGTTAATCTTAATTTTACGGTTTTACTAGTTATAAATTTACATTCGCCATATTTGACACGCCATTTTGAATTCATTCACCTTGTTCGCTAATTATAGTTTTGGATTTTTAAGTTTCATACATAATATATATGGATTCATAAATACATACACAACAGTTATGCTTTTTTGCAGTCGGTTTCATAAATTCTTAAATACCCTCAATGGAAGCAAACAGGTGTTGGAACACGTCGGAGCACACGTAGAAATCCCGGTGTGAATCGAGGTCACGGCTATTGATTTTTTCACAGGAGCAGGCACCTGACGAGTGGACATCAAAAGGATTGTCGCCAGTTTGCCAGGAAATTTGGATTAAAATGCACCCGCGCACCAGTCGGTGAAGGGTCGATTTATGAGCACGACCTAGGGGGAGCAATACTTTAGAAAATCTTCTATTGACGGACTATGCCGGGCCGGTCGTAAATTTAAGCGAATATTGAAGCAAGCTTCCCTCTCAATCGAATTCCTGGGCCGATCCAGAAATATAGAAGCCGGCGGGAGTGGTGCTTGAACGTTCCAATTTCATGGGAACCGGAGAAATTGCGTTTTTCTTAGAAAGATACGCGTCTTGAGTGCCGTTCGTCATGTCGAAAGTAGCCGGAAAACATGTTAGTGTGCTGCAGAAGCTTAAAGCTCACGGGAGTGATGTCACATGTGTGGAATTCTGGGGCAATGTACTCCTCATAACGGGATCTAGGTATGACGACCTTGCTCTGTGCGCGGTAAATACCTACGGGACCGGCTACAGATGCACTTTCTATTCTAGTGACAAGACCGTCCGTGTCTGGAAGTGGGTTGTCGGTGACGGGTTCGTTGAGGAGCCGTTCTCACCCCTGGTCGGTCACAGGTACGGGGTCACAAGTGTAAAAATATCCCCACAGGTAAACAGCTCCACGGCATCACGTGAACAATTTTTATTTAGCTACTAACTGCACTACTTTTGTACATGCATAAGACAATTGACTCCCGCCTGCACCGCGAGACAATTTCCATCCGCAATTTCTTAAATTAGAATCTATAAGGGAGTGGAATGACCCTTCCCACTGTTTAATTTCAGATACCAAAGTTTATTATTCATTAATTAGTCAGTGCGACCTTGAAAGCAACTTGGAGCACTTACGTGGCGTAGAGGACAAACTGAATTTATAGACGTAGAAGTAATTTCGAATTGCTTTTTAATTTCACAGCAAAGTTTACTCAATTATAATAATGCATGCGACAACTTAGTTTAATTTTTATATCACGTAAAGTGGCCAATTGAATTAATTAGTCGCATGCATTATGTTGATTGACTTTATGTAAACTTGGCTTGGAAATGAAAAGCCTCTCACCTAAAAGTTCCATTACACATTTCCTTTTTCTCGGAAACTACAAATGCTGGGCGCATTAATATAATTTAGAAAAAATTTTAACAGCAATCAATCTTTGGAAAAACAGATCTTAGTAATATATGTCGCCTATGTATATATTGTTTGAAGATTTGCCTTCACTTATAATTCACACTTGTTATTGTAAGCCAAGTAGAAGGGATTAACGTTCGACCGGCTCATGAGAGGATATACGCAATCGATGCTGTTTTACATAAAGATAATGAGAAACAGACCTTTGCAATACAACATCGATGACTTTTATATTGCGATTTCATTGGCGGTATGTGGTAAGAACTACCCGCATGCAGTTCAATGCATGATTGCATGACTGAAAAGTAATCTATGATAGAATCAGTGCAGTTTAATGCATGCTCGCACGACAGAAAGGTAATAGAAATAATGATAAAGCTGTTCTTAAAAATCTTAATTAATCCGCTTCTTTTGAAAGTGGTATAAGTTTATTTCTTGTGATATAATTGCAACAACTTCTTTAGTTAAATGTTAACGTGTAGATAGCCCTCATGTGAATTTTTCAAAAACTGGATTTATACCTTATACTTTTCAGCCGTTTAGATAGAATAGTACTTAATAGCTTAAGATAATTATTTGAAAAAACAGCTCTTTTTCAAAAACTGGCTAAGTGCGAAAATGAAACATTTTATAATTTAAAACACACGTTCCGATTCAACAAAACCTGAACTAACAATGCTTGCTGCTGTTCTGGAAAATGTTCGTTTGTTATCCCTTCCGTTTTGTCTTACCATTTCTTTCTTTTTAATGGGTTACCGATGCAATCGATTCCTCAATTTCCCAATGGGTTGGTTGTTTGCAAGGTGTCTTTAAAAATATTTTTGAATCGTGACAGAATGCAGAGAAAATAAAGAGAATTTGAGTTTCGCAAAAATGAAAAAGATTCAACCTTAATTTTGTTTCTAAGCTTTCATTAAGTTCCTGTTGCTCAGCTCTTCATCGATTTTCCGTTTCTCTGGCTACGTCCCTGTTTTTTGTTATGACAGTTTGACTCAGTTACTGACAAGTTGTGTTTCGTGTAAGCCGGTCGAGTATTTCTATTTTAAATGAAACTACCTGGATTTTTATATGCCTCGCAGTAGATTTAAGCAGTTATGGATCACAAGAAGGAATTGGACGCGTTATCAAATTACAGCGCCCACAAAATAGATGTTTTAACGCCTCATAAAATCTCAGTTGTTTTGCTAGTGCAGAACTATCTCAAGGTAAAATGAGCCCATATCTGAGGAATTATTTTATTTTGATCGAAACTTTCTAGGCTAAACAATATGCTACTGAAATGGGAGTAATATACCCTGCGCAGGCTCGCAGGAAGTTCTGCATGTTGCTGCTGAAGCTTATCCATTACCCAGAGATGACCTATAAAGATTTGCACAACTTGCTCACGTCGCCACGATACAAAATTGAAGAAAACCACCTAAAAGGCTTTGAGAAATTCATGAGCGATGTGAACACCCACGGCATTGAGCATCTTTTCTATGCCTTCGACACGCAAAGCGTTATGGATAAACTTTTGTCCGAGAACAACGCAATCAGCCAATGCGGAATTGTAGGGCTCTACATTCGGCGTATTATCGTAACACTAGACCGAATGAGCTTCCCGGAGATCATGAGTTTATACAAGAGCATCACCACATACTACCAGAAAGGTATAAGAGCCTTGGCCATTTGCCCGACAAACACGGAAACTGAAGAGGACTCATTTCTGGATGCACACACAGGGCATCGGAATAGAAATTTGCACAGCAAGTGGTCTATAAAACAAGCAGAGCTTTTCATAGCTCAGCAGAATGTGTTGCTCGAGACCAACGAACTGAAGGCTCTACCGCCGATAGAATTACAGAATAAGTTGAATGAAATTATTCACGATAACCCACTCCTTTCGCAAGCCCATTTCTTGACCTACATGAACAACCTTCGTCTGAGGGACTTGTTTAGTTCCTTAAACGCCTTACATAGGTCGTTTGATCGCAGCCCTGTGCAGACTTTCAACCCCACCGAGACGAAGGGATTTCAGTACGCCAGCCTGAACCTTGCTATTATGCACACAAATTTTAACCACAAGGAGGAGGCTTTGGCTAGCTTAAAGGAGAGCATCATGATTGCACAGGAATGCGGAGACAAACATTGTCTGGAGCTGGCCAATGCCTGGTACTGCATTTTGAACAGCAGGAGTATCAAACCGAACGATAAATGCATCCCTGATCAGGCCGATCTTAATATGGTAATTTCATACTCTCTTAGCATCCAATTTATCGTGAAAGTGGCAGCTCTTTGCGGATATAAACCTTCCGAACTGTTCGAACTGATGCTCAAGAGTGATGAGGTAAACTGCAGAAACTCGCTAATGGAGCTAGTTGCAAACGCCTTGGCTCAACGAGCTGCTCTTTGGACGCTATATGGGAAGAACGAAATCGCCTCAGTGTGCTCCCAGCTCCTCTTAAAATTGAACAAATCGTGGGCCTTTGGCGACATTGGAAATAGTGAAAGCATCTGCCAGGTTCTGTGCTGCCTCGCACTATGGTTTAGCTTACAAGGGGAATTTGCACTATGTGGCGTAGTGTTGCACCATGCAAAGGAGCGGTTCAAACGCGACCCCCTCGCAAGAAATTGGATGATATGTGATTGCTACATTACTATTCAGCAAGCTCTTTACAAATGTAAGTGGCAAGAAGGCATTAAAGCCTGCTGCCAGCTTTACATCTTTGACGAGCATGCCAGCATCCTGCAGAGGTCTGCTCTCTGTATTGCTAAGAGGAATCTCCCCATAGCTAGGAGGATGCTGGACAAACTCCTCACTTTTGATGACCTGGACTCACTCACTTACGTCCGCGCTCTCATCCTGCAGGCTTACTGCATGATAACGCCGGACCACATTGCAGCAGAGGTAGTGACTATCCTCAGCACTGCGCTCGCCTATGCTAAGGAGAAGTACTTGGAGTTCGAGGCTGCGATTGTTGATATGATGTTTGCGCGAGTGTTGCTGCAAATGAACATGCCCCAGAAGGCCCTTGAGACCATTAAGGGCTGCATGGAAACAATTCTAACTAACGGGGGGATCTACGATCGAGCTAAAACTGTGTTCGTTTTTGCCAAGTGTCTGGTGGCTTCTGCTCCAACTGTCGAAGAGAAAATTAAAAGGATTTCAGATTGCATGGACATGATCAATGAGGCTGTGGAATTTTTCAGGAAGCTGGAGGCTCATTCGAAGGTCAAAGATATTTACATATTTTTAGCAACTGTGTACAATGAAGTACATCTTTTGGCGGAAAGAAATAACTACGCTCGCATGTTCAAACAGTATCACATTGAATTTCCTACTCCAAAAGAATATCTCAATGTTTTTTTCTAATAAACAAGGCCATTTTTTGCGTTAGTTTTGATTACCTATTAAATTCAATTTTAAATTATCCACAGGATTCTGAAATGTTGCAATGAAGACGAAACGTCTTTAAAAAGGGGAAAATGCCCACTTTCCATATAAAATTGGATCTGATATGTCTGTAAGTTGAAAGGTTGCAAAACGTATTCATGATACTTTGTATAGTTATAGCTGAAAATACCATAGACGAATTAAATAACAGCGAAGAAAAGAAAACAAAATATTTTATACAGCCGTAGCCGTTATCTGTTGGCTAAATAAAGCAAAAATTATACTAATTTATTATTTTTTCTTAACGTTTTTAAAGTAAAGGATTATAATCTTTAATTACCAATCTGATTAACTCTTTGGGACACATGATATTAAAGGAAAAAAAAAGCATACCAAATTCAATTATAGTAAAAACTTTAAAAACAAATATTAAACTGGATGAGCATGAGTAATATATGTTTTTCGAAGTGGGTTAAAATATATCTGTCGGCCGCATAAAAGGCTAAGCAAAAAGTACTCCATTCAACTGTTAATTTCAAAGATTACCAAAAAAATGTCTACTTATTTCTTTAAAATTGATCCTGACACCTTTCTCTTTCCAAGAAAATTTCAACATTAATTATTTATTAGTTTTATTTCTGAAGCAAACTGAGCGAAAGAGTTTTCGAGAACATTTCGTAATTTTATGTTTTGAACTAGTGATGACTAGACCGTGATTTCGGGCACCGGATTAGAACTTAATAACCCTAAGAATCCTCTCATAGGAATTTTGTATCCGGTTACCAATTTTCAAATATGTTCCTCTTGAAATCTATTAAAAATCATATCTGTTCAGTATTATTCTGGCTAGAATTACGAATTCGGGCAACGGCTAGTTTTATTATAAGAAAAGCAATATATGTATGTAGCTTTAATGTTCTAATAAATGCAAACAAACACGCACAAATGCGTACTTCCCAAAGTGTTTAAAGGTACATTATAACAGCAGTCTGTAAGTAAAACTGCGAAAGGTCATGTGGCTAATGAAGTTAATTTATAGATTGGTGTTTGGATGGTCAAAGGTACATAAATAACTTAACTCACGCGTGCAGCATACGCCACGGTATTGTAGCACATACGGCTTTAAAAAACGTATGCTATTTGCACTTAACCAATTATTTCCCAATTTACTTTTCTTACAATAACGACGAACCTTGAGAGTGGGAGTTGATTGTTTGTTGAATTTTCGGTTAAATTAGGAAAGGTTGAAATCATTAGCTACAAAATTTAGTTGACCTTGATGTAGGCATTTTACCATATATATACAATTCAATTATTCCAAAAAATATTACTGAATTTACTTCTTTAGACCATATTTCTATATGGAAACAATAAAGTTAAAATTCAAAAAATTAGGCAAATATGCATGTACATAAATTATATGTATTAAATAAATTAAAATTTTATATTTAACTTTAAACTTTAAGAGATCCTTCATATTTTGCCTATAGGAAATTGAAGAATACTTTAACTTAACACTAAAATTAAATTCAGAATTTTATACGAATTAGTTTTATCTACACTTTAATGCTAACTTTTGTTAAACTGCTCAAGTCAGTTATTTTGAATATTTTAATTTAATAGAATGTTGTAAAATAAAAACTCTTTTAATATAAATATGCACAAATGTGCTTTATTGCAGGGAGGTGTTCTAGCATCATCATCAGTGGACGGTACTATTATCCTTTGGGAGATATCAAATGGCGAAAAGACGGATACGTTATACCAAGAAAATGGAGAAGCTATACGTGCATGCTGCTTCAGGTTAGTAACTGAGATTACTGAATAAGTTTTAGTAAATCAAAATTGTAAAAAAAAAACCATAGCCCTGATGGTTCCGCAATAGCTTCTGCGGACGATAGTGGAACAGTTTGCATTTGGGGACAAAACAGAAATTTAATCAAGTAATAATTATTAGAATTTTAATATTTTACAAATCATACACTAATCTTTTATAGAATACTACGATTCCACGAAGAAACCGTTTACACAGTGGCCTTTTCTTTTGATTCAAGTGTTCTTCTAACTGCCTGTAATATGGGAAATATTCGTTTAACACAAATCGATTCAACAATATACGAAAATAGTTAGACCACTTTACGAATATTTTATTCTTTTAACCAAATTCTTATTTACCTCTAGGTACAACTAATGAGGCTGACTGCTCTATCGATAATGCTCACGATTTAGGAGTACTATCCGCCGACTTTTGTAAATTGATCCATAGGGATCGTAAGTACACCTATATTTATTGTTTTTATAACTTATTGATCATAAAAAGTATTGATTAATTGAACAGCCGCTAACACCGAGACAGTAATTCATACCGCAGCTAGTTGTGGAAATGATCACACCGTTAAAATCTGGAGAATCTATTGCCTACCAAAGAGCAAGGAAGCTACGAGCCCTTCCAGACTAGTGCCTACCACGCCCGCAGAACACGAATCGGGAACATCGACCATATACAACACGAGCGTAATGAACGCCGAGTGTACGCTTATAATTTCTGCTCACGGATGTTCGGTCACTTGCGTAAGGTGATTGTTGCGCATACCTTACATAATTAACCCGATTAAGAACTGATCTTCTTCCCAGGTTCAACAACCGGGGCACTATGCTTATATCAGCAGGTATGGATAAAACCGTGAAAATCTGGGACTTACAGGGGAATTGCCTTCATACGTTAGCAGAGCACTCGCGTTACGTCAATTGCGTCGCTATAAATAGTGACTCGTCCTTAATTGCATCAGGATCTAACGATCGGACTATCATTCTTTGGGACTTAACATCTTCTTTAAGTATCGATTCGCATATCGCTGGTCTAAGATCGATCATCTTCAGCCTTGCATCCAGCCAAATCGAAATACCACTCGAGTTAATTTGCCCTATAACCCACGAAATAATGACGAACCCTGTAACTGCAAGCGATGGATTCACCTATGAAAAAACAGCGATCATCGAATGGTTCGATCGTGGCAAGAGCACTTCGCCGATGACAAACGAAGATCTAAATACTTTAGAAGTGGAGGAAAACTCGGATTTGAAGTTAAAAATTGAAGAATTCTTAAAATCTTTGGACTTTGATACCTTCGATGGTACAGAGTACCCTTTAGATGAGTAATAAACCCCGCAATCGTAGCCATTTTCTATTTACCTTTAGGATGAATTTTATACATTTTGCAATTTTTTTGTATATCACTTTCCTTAGTCTGAAGTTTGTTACTGTTACTTGTACACATTAACTCGTTTTTATATTTACCGTGAGCAAACGAATAAAATAAAAGTTCTTCGTATGATGGCATTTTTTATATGCCTTAGTATAACGCCCCATCTTTACTTTGAGATATTCACTTGAAAATATTCACATATTGTCATAGTACTTATTGGTTTCACTGTCCTTTTTCTATACCTCCCTACATTTGTAAAGAATTTCAAAACTCATCAATTAATTTTTATTTTTTAAGTGGATTTTAAACAACTAAAACGGCAACAAAAAACTTATTTAATTTAACGTTATTATAAAACGTAAAATATAAGAGAATATGAATTTTTATAGTTAGTCAGAAACTCTAGGAAATTCTAATTTTCATGGGAATGGTGAACATTTTTTCTTCAGTCGAATCAGGCTACTCACGCCGGAGTCCTAATTTAATTTTTCTTTTTAAAATCTAGTAACGAATTTATGTTTCTGAAACTAGCAGTGCAATAAAAACACTCACAGTTGCAACTTCTGTAAAAGATCAAAAGAATATTTTTGATTTGATAAAAATATGACTTTCAATGGCTGGAAAATCAATGAAATTTTGCATAAAAAGTTTTGAGGTATGAGGTGGCAGTCTGGTTTTATATAGCTAAAATCGCGGTTTATCGCATCTCCATATCCACCAACGCGACGCCATTTTAGATAATTTTATGTACTTAGGACAAGTAATTGTTTGTCAGGCAACAATAAAGTCACAGATACGTCTGTAAATCTTTCGAGAAATATTTCAGATCCCATTATAGTACGTGATAGATAAGCCGTTATCAGATAAAGAGTGGGTTAAATCTCGGTGCAATAAAATTAAGAATTTGCATGTTCATACCTGCTCTTCCGCTTTTGCATGGAAAAGGTGTAAATTGCAAAGCTTTTGATTTGCTCATTTAAGCAAGGTTTCACCCGAATAGTCTTTTTTAATAAGCTAACTGGCGCGGAATATTTCAAGCTTATCTTAGTAGTTTTTATCAAACTGGTCTTTTAAAAAAAAATAATAATAATAATTTCAAAAATCTACAATAGGCTGAGAAAGTTTGAAATAAATTTATATAATTTATTTATTTCACGCAAATGGAGCTTCAATACTAAAATATATTAATTGGTGCGAGAAACGTAACTTTATCAACATATTAAAGACGTTTATTTTCGTGGCCTCTATTGTGGGCGTGGTTTTTATAGAACGATTTACTTTCGTGTTTCGAATTTAGACTACTTCAAATGCGTAATTTCCATGTTTTATCATAATATAAAAGTTTATTTTCTAATTAACAAATAAAAACTAAAACTTTACGTTTATCCGTAATTTTTTAACCAAAGTAACATCTGATTATGTTTCATTCGTGGAATGAAGAAGTACTACACTAGTCGCTATATGGTACATCGACAACACATAGTTTATTATGAGTTTATGCCATACAGCTCGCGAAAATCAAGTTAATTTTGTTATTTGACTGTATCTGATTCATAAAGTTATAGTCTTACACTGAAGCACTGAAGGCAGCAATATTTTAAAAACCCTGAATGGCTAGTTTTCATATTTTTAGGTACATCTACATAAATTTAAAATCCCAGTTTTTTTGTGGATAGTTTTAATAATTTCTCCTAAAGTATGTACAATACAAAGTATTTAAAATGTACTAAAAAATATAAAATACATTTTTTACACTTACTCATAAAGCCACTATTAATAAATCAGGCATCTACGAGTATGTTCTCATTACTTTTAAAAAATAATGGGGAAAAACATAATAAAAGGTATCTATACAAAAATAAATAGCATCCAAATAAGATTTGTTGCTTAAACATGTTTTCAAATTTATTTCATTTAAAATTACGATATGACAAATTGTATATTAATGAAAAACATAATGACCTCTGATATTTAAAAGACTAAGAGTTTTCACCGTTTTGATGAAAGCCTACACACGAGTCATACTTACAAATATTATTAATATATATATGTATATATATGCATATAAAATTATATATATAAAATTAAAAGAAAAGTATATATAATAAATTGTAACTTGGAAAGGAAAGATGTTAGAGTTAAAAGCGAAAAGATCAGAAAGATCGATCGTTGCATTTTATAGCACAAATAGGTTTAGAGAGCTTTAGTTTAGGAGAAGAGGGGAAGAAGGATAGGTAGGCAAAAAACAGAAATAACTGGCAGTCAAATTTAATACCTAATGAAAGCAACTTATATTAGTTACAATTTTTTCAAAGAAATCCAGGTTTTGTAAGGTTAAACACATTAATTATTGGTTTTTAATTTTCATCAAAAAAGGTTTTCAAAAACATTAAATAATGTGAATGACCTGAAAAGATTTTCAAATTGCGATGACACACAGTAACTCAAATTCGGTTGGAAACAGAAATTGGTAGGCCTTAAACAGACTGTTTGCTTTAAAGCGATTTCTCTCTCAGCAAGGTTATGGATAAAATATTGCTCTAAAAAATATTATAGCAAGTATAGTATGATGTGTTTTTTTTCTGTAGATTCATTTTCATTATTAATAGTATTAAATGCTATTAAATTTTAAAAGTTACGTAACTTTAGAAGGAAGAAGATAACTATTGTCGTATTTAGGTATGCTTATTCTACCGTCAAGGGTACGGTAATATTTTAATTTTCCGTTGAAATGCAGTGCATAAATTAGCTGATATTCGGTTTTGAGTAATTTTTAAGGCCTTGTACATCATAGTCCGAACATTCAGTGACACACCGCTGCTCCAAGGCACCTTAGGACTAATGCGAAAAGTAAACACAGTGAGATAGCTCTGCGGTATCTGCTTCGAACAAGTGTGGATCACACCTCCACCTGTCTCCTCGTTCTCTAAGTTTTCCTCTAAGTGAGCATCTTCAGAAAATTGTACAGCTAGCGTTTACCTGAAATTCTGTGTGAACTACCTGTGCCACACTATCTGTACACGTATCATGTAGACATTCGCTATCACTCTGTTATCTACCAGATAATCAGCATCTCCGAACGATCACACTTAAAAAAATTATGGCACACAGTCGTTTTTTGTGAAAAATACACCCATCTTTCTAGTAGTCCAATTACGACGTATAAAAGGAAGTTCATTAGTCTTGTGAAACTCAGTTCGACAATTAATTCAAATCACCTGCATCCCCTGAACGTGGAGCAATGGATCATTTAGTGTGGTGGAAGGGCGCCACCGTTTTAATTTAACACTTGATCTGACCTATGGAAAATCCCAATAAGGTGCGATTAGTGAGTTATAAATCATCCAAAAAGTTATGTTACTATTGTTAATTCAGTGGCAAGTGGGATTCAGTTCCAATATTGAGTCACGTGATATAAAATTTTTATATCACATTGGTCTACGCCGAGCGCGTTACAACTTCATTTTTTTTGATATTCTTTATATTTTTAAATTTATAGGAAACTAGTTACGGAAATAGTAGTGCTCGTAATATTTTAAAAGAAATTTTTGTCATGTGACCTGATCAGGAATAAATGTGGTTATTATCTTTTTTTTTTATAATATTTGCGTGCTCGTTTTGCGATATGAGATTATCTTCGCACACTTGCTGCGTAATCTACCGACGTGTTCTTAAGTAATCTTATATACATAAAAATACCTTAATTGTTTTAAAGTTTTTTCCACTAAAAAAAATGTTTGCAGAAGAAAGTAGGAAGCAGAAAATTTCTACCGTTAAAGCAAAAACAAATAGACTTTCTGAACTATTCCCACTTCAGGATATTCGCGCGCTAGTCATCACGTGGCTAAATAAGATCAACCGCTTTAATTATTCGAATTTCCCACATAAATGCTATTCATAATGTTGGTTCCACAAAATATTATCAACATTTCAACAAAGGTGTGGCCATATAACAGAAAAATTCATATAATAAAATCTAAAAAGAACTGAATGATAATTAGTACGTATATTAGGTCCAAAATACAGCTCATCTGTAGCCATGGTGAACAGAAAAGGTTAATAAGGGTCTGTAACATCCTCAAGATAAGAAACATGCAGAATAAATATATTAAATAATAGAATACCAAGTTTAACAAAGTCTAACTAATCGTCTTAAGCACTTCGCTTCGGTTTAGGTTTAGAATAAATCTTTATTTAGTTATATTTAATTTAATTTATTTTCCAGATAGTGGTTGGTGTATGTACACCAATATTGACAAAAGAGTGAAGATTTTAAATAAAAATGCCCAATTTCCCAGTAATATATTAATAAAATAGAGCATAAAAAATTTTCAAACGATAGCCCAATTCCCTATATATGTATGTATATTAAAAAAATTATCAAATATCGAAATTAATATCTATCGTGACAAATTCGGAGTCACCAAATTTCGTAGTGAGCACTATGTATGCTCGATGATTTGTAAATGTATTCATCGAACAGCAACGAAGTCATCTTTTCATACTTTTAGACTAGAGCTTAACACTTAACTGGACTAATTTAGTATTATAAATTAAGAATTAATATTACTTCAATAAAACAAGTACGTATAATTATATAGGTTATTTACGATTATATGTTTTAAAACACACTTAAAATAATTTTCCTTCCTTATAATTCACACTTCAAATTTAATAGGAACTCATTTAACCCTGGAAAAACTTGTGAGGGTTATCGCTTCTCGGCCTTATGGCTAAGATCAAAGTGTAGTATCTGTTCTTATCAGCTTAACATCTGATAGATCCTCCATTGGAGGACAACAAATGTTAAACTGATTTTTGGAAAATGACGGAGTGCTAGGGGCTTGCTCCACCTCTGTCGCGGGTTGGCCTGGTATTGCACTATCGCCAGGATCGGCCCAATTTATTATCCTAAAAAAGAAAAGGGGGAATTGGTGGTGTGATTGACAAACAGTTTATAATCCTTTGTCATTATAAAAATATGGCTGAGCACGTATCAAACCACATTTAGTGAAGAACTCCTATAAATGATTTTAATATCCAAAACAGAAAATTGTAATTTTTGTTAACTTCTTTAATGGAAATAGGAATAAGATTATGGATAATTTAGGGACGTCACTTAACGAAAAACAAATATTCGGAAAATTTAACGAAATTACCTCACAAGTTGGTTAGGTAGGTACTTAACAGTTTGATTAAAGTATCTTTCAGCGAAGCGCCATTTAATTATATTTTTTTTAAATATTATGTAATTTCTATATCGGTAATACTGCAAAGAGTAAGTTACTCGCCCATAAATCTTTTATGAAAAATTTATACCCTTATACATTGGACAGACTGTACAAACGAAATTTAGATCTTGCCTCTTATGCAAGGAGTAATTCATTTTTTTATTGTTGCAAAAAATAAACAAAAATTTAAAATTGTTTAAATAGTTAGTTCTTGCTAAAGCGGACACCAAAGTACAAGATTAATTCATTTATCAATCTACTAAGGATCCTGTAAAAGGAATTTTCCAAAAATAATGATTTCTGCTTCCCAAAATTTGTTTTAATTTCATTTCTAAGTTAAAGTTATAATATTACTTGCAAATTTTCAGCACTTACTAATATTATTGCCATCTATGATTTCCATAAAAAAAAATTAATTAATTATATTACCAATTTTTTCATATTCAAGATTTCGAACCACTATAAGCCGATGTTATACATTTTATGAAATGGCGACAATTTTTCCTCTATGACTAAATTTTCTAGTTCATCACAGGATACCCGAAATAATTTTCTTAAAGATCCATGATAAATAGATAGAGACCATGAACCACTTACGTGGGTATTTGCAAGTTCCGATTTCTTAAACCCTAAAAAAGCAAGTCGTGGAACGCTCGCAGCTGCACGATGGGCATTATTTAAACAGAAGTTCGAAAAATTACAAGAATATTAACGGAAATTGAAATTTTGAATGTAAAAAATAATTTCCTATTTTTTAATAAAACAGCGGGTGATTCAATTAAAATACAGGCGACATTGCCTGAATTTGAAGTCAATCAATCTAACCATGTTTGAGTTATCATGCGCATCTTATTTGCAAACATAGTTTTGAGAAAATTATGCTCAAAATTGTGACCGATAGATAGTTTGGTCATAGAGAGAGAGTTGATTCATAGAGTAAACAAGAAAATGACACTAATTTGTACTGATTTCACTATAATTATTAAATATAGTAAATATGACCCACATGTGTGTAAATCTCGTGATAACAATTCAGAAATAGACCAAATTGAAAAACGAAACATAAAAATGGAAATGGAGTAAAATCGTTTCTGACTAATTATCACTTAAGCATAGTCCATATTAAAGCCCAAGCTGAAGAAATTGCATTTCCTTGACTCCGAATTAATGAAAGAGGAAAACGTAAAAGAAATGATATTCAGTCGTCAAAGCTCGGTCCATGTGGAGCA
The DNA here is from genome assembly GCA_963969385.1 of Philonicus albiceps. NCBI lineage: Eukaryota > Metazoa > Arthropoda > Insecta > Diptera > Asilidae > Philonicus > Philonicus albiceps. The sequence goes on along the minus strand of OZ017773.1, from coordinate 31,894,802 downwards.
AAATGTAAATTTATAATTTTTCAAACAAGTAAAAAATTTATTTGTTCTCAGTCAGAGAGCTCCTCCACAAGACCTCGTATTCTATTTGGTTAGCTTGTTACCGTGTTCCAAGAGAGCGTGTAGACTGTTGCCACAAGTATTATCGAGCCAAGCCAACTCAACACATTTGGAGCTTGAAGCGGATTTAATGGAAAGATAAAACAAAAAAAAAAAATGATAATTATCTACCTCGGTACTTTGTTTGCTCTTTAAATATATTCTTCAACCTGTATGTTCTTGCAAGCCTTCCGAATTGGCGCAACACTTTACGCAAATGAGGTACTCATAATTTGGTGTACCTGGTTAGGTGACAAAGATTTTTGTAAACTTATTTTTTACTAACACACTACCGCTGGCATTTAAAATTTCACTTTAAGTTAATTTGAGAAAGAAAAAGTAGAGTTTATTTATTATCAAAATACATAGTAGAATAAGATAAGTAGGTATTTTTATTATTTGAATTATTCTAAGTTAGGTAAGGATTTCTGGCTTACTTTCTCTCTCTCTCGGTCTCAAAATTTGCATTAAGATCAATAATTTAAATTTAAAGAATTGTATTGTATTTGTACTTTTGAACTATAAATCGTAAAACAATTCCTAATTGAGGATAATAAATTGGTCCGATCCTGGCTATAGTGTATACTAAGCCAACCCGCTACAGAGGTGGAGTAAGCCCCTAACATCCTATCATTTTCCAAGTACATGTTCCAATGTCCTTTGGGAATGTGTATTCTTCTTTTAGGAAGCAAGGGTGAAGTATATAGCTACACAAAAATAGAAAAGATGAGAGGATATCTAAAAAACATTCAAAGCTTGTGTCCATGATAATTTTCTTGCAGTGCCACACAGATAGGCAACCCAACATAATTTTTTGCTGAAATTGATAAGAAAATTAGATAAGAAGAATGCTATGAGAAAACCAACAAATTCAGTTATTCGAACAATCTTGAACTTACTTGCCCAATTCCAGGTACGTGTATATTTTGCAGGTATTTTTGATTTAATAGCAAACACAAGCAATCGCAGGTATCTGCCCTTATTCGCCAGAAGTGCTTACCCGCGGTATGATAAACGTTTTTCTTTGGCGCTATGATAATTTCAAGATAAGAAGAAATAAAATGTTTGAATTTGATAAAAGTTTTCATTTTCATTCCCAGCTAGCCGGATTATCAGTCTCAGGTTGATTCTTAAACGGAGTCAGGTGTCGATTGGGTTCTTTAGGTAAGATCTTAATAGAGATTATTCTTAACGCACAATTTAAGCCTTATTTAAAGGATAATTCGTTTTTTCGAACACTTGAACGAATATGAAAATAAAGAGAGCTATCCGTCGACAGTAGGGTATAAGTTCACTGTCATGGAATTGCTCTCTTTATGTACTATTCGAGATTCATCGATGGATATACCGCAGATTTCAGATTTCAGTTTTGTCTCCAAAAATATTTTCATTAACAGGGCTCCTGAACTACAAACAGATTAACATTACAGCAGGCAAACAACTAGAATTGTGGTATACGGAGTAAAAAATATTTTCAAGAATCAGTGTGAATGTGAAAAAAGAAAAGAAAATAAAAATTTTGGTTTTAGTGTTTTTCTTCTAAATTTAATATCTTCAATATTTTCTTTTCTAAAGCTAAGTAATAGCTGGAACACAGTTCTGTCAACTAGAAAACTTTTACTTATTTGAATTCCTAATCTGTTTCATTAAAAAAAAAAAGAAAATTTGAGATATGATTTATTATTCAAAGAAATAATACTATTACATATATATATATAATAATTTTGATTCATTTCCCTTTGCAAATTTGTAAAATAAAATAAAATAAAATGTTTACGTTTTGTATTCTTTGACGTATTTTTAGACAACATAGTCATGTTTAACTATGTTCATAGGAGGTCTGTTCAAAAAGTATCACGAATTTTGAATTTCCGCGAGCTACGTGATTCGTCACCAGTTATTCAACAGCTCTTTAGCAATGTTAATGCGATGCAGTTTTTGGTCGAAATTGAGTAATTTTGGCACGAATTTCGCGGCGACCCATCTCATGCCCAAATCATTGGTAAGAATCGAATGGCACAAGCCAATCGTTATGTTTAGGTCCTCAGCAACTTCTCTAACGGTGATTCGACGATTGGCCAATACTATTTTCTTCACTTTTCGACGTTCTCTTCCGTTGTTGTCGCGCTCGCACAAAAAAAAAATCGAAAATCGAATATACGTAGCCCGCGGAAATTCAAAATTCCCGATACTTTTTGAACAGACCTCGTATGTTCTTACAAATGAATAAAACAATAAAATTTCTTAAAGGCACAAATGTATAAAATAAAGAAACTATAGAAAAAATTCCAAACAATCTGTGTTTTATTGACTGGGGTTTCTGCACCCTGGAAAAACTTCTTACTATTACACAGACAGGTAACAAATTTGTTCAGCTATAAATTTAAAAATAAATATTATCGTTAATAAGTTTACTGTTTTTAAAATATAAATTTTTATCAATACACGTGCTGCGAAAGATTGCACGAAGTCATTCAAAACTATATCACTATTAAAAACTTTATTAGACCGTTTTGAAGCAAACTATCTCTTCCTTTAAATTTAGTAAATGTTTTTGTCGAAAAGGTTTCGGATCAATGAGAAATGATTATGTAGAACTCCAAATATGAATGTATGTGCACAATTTTACGAGAAGTTCCATAAATATGTATTTCCCAGATAGTATAAGATAAGTTAAAATAGCAATAGCCACAAGTTGCGATATATTCCTCAATTCAATTTAAACAAAAACTGAGCATTTTCATATTTCTTTAAAAAGGTTTAATTTTGTTAAAGTGTTCTTAATTTTGTTTTTGACTTATTTTGATCTAGAAATATTTTCAAAAAATATAATTATATGTAGGCTCATATATATATATACATACGTACAAGTTTTTCCTAAAATATAAATATATATATAAAATAAATAATAGGGAGATTAAAATAAATTAAAATAAAAAATTAAAATAATTTACTTCCATGTACAATAATAATATAACAACTCAGGAAACATTTTAAATAGTATTCGATTTTATATGTATATATACATATTATTATCAATTATTTTTATTGTAGTGGGTCGTTTGGGCCTAGATTCCTCCCCTCGTAAGAAGAAAAGATCTTTTGTACATACCGTACTTGATCTAGATTGAAACTTTTGTAGAAGGCTATTGTGTCTAGGGCTCCACCTTCGATATAGCTATCGGGATTACAATAGAACCACGGTAGTGTACCAGCCTATGGCAGCAAAGGGATGGACATTCGCATAGTATGTGCTTCGCTGTCTCTTCATCTTCGAGACAGAAGTGACAGGTATCATCATCCCTGATGCCTAACTTTTTGAGGTGGTACTTCAACGGGCAATGACCCATGCATAGGTCTTATAGTATAAGGATCAAATGCATTTAAAAAGAGGGACAGATGACAGAGAAAATAGTGATCCCACTTCAGACAAGAACTGTCTTTTTTATTTCAGGTTTAAGTCTTTTCAATTCAACAATGATCTTAGGTTCAAACCAAAGAATGACTATTTACCGGCCAATTCAGCACCAACTCCTATATTTATCCTATAAAAATATCTAAAACTGAAAATTAAGCCAAATTCATATATAGAAACTTCCATTCCAGCAAAATTTCGACTTCTCTTTCTAATCAGCTAACTCTAGTTTTCTTCTGAGCCGAGCACCTTATCAGATAAGAAAGAGAATTCCACAGGTACAGTCTTGCTTATTTCTTCCCACCCTTTTGCAGAATTCGTTGAAGAAAAACTTATTCTTAGAGCGTTAAAGAGAGTTCCCTTCGAAAACATCTAGCGTCTGGATTCGAAAGCTTCTAGCTTCTAGTGATCACGACGATCGTTTTCTTGAGTTCTGCAGTCGTGTTCTGTACGCGAAAACCGCTCGCCGTGGATTGCTCGCTGGGGATCTTCTGATCACGCCACTCGCCTATTAAGTTTATTGCAAAATAATTAATTGTGTGATAAGAGTAATAAAATTACATAAGATGGCATTCCGTGTTCTGTGCTTCACCAATAATGGCAAGCAACTTGCTCGAGTCCTTGAGAGCACCTTCATTCGATGCATGTCGACTGCAGGTCCAAAGAATATCGGCTTCATAGGACTTGGAAATATGGGTGGACATATGGCCAATAACTTGATGAAGAAGGTTTGTATCTATTTAACGTTTTACCGAATGATATGCACTTTCCAGGGGATAAAGGTCTTAAATTATACCACTGCGCGATATCCGCCTTAAACTCGATATATGAACAAGATCACATGTTGCCATGCAACAGGGCTTTATAGAGTAGAATTTCGTCTTTTATTTAGATATTTTATTGCTATGTACTTATTAGGAATATGGAAAATGAGCAAAAGTGAATTTTAAGTTTAAAAACTATATTTTAGTCAATTATACACTTAGTCTTAATGTAGGGCGTACTCGTACAAAGATCTAAATCTGAGCCAATTTATTTTCATTAAGATTTTAGTGCGAAGTTGTATCGAACGATTCGCCGGTCTTGTGACGTCACAGATTTTTATTTTTATCAATTCTTAGGAGGCACGTATGCTTATTGTGGGAAAACAAGAGGCCCGACACTTTATAAATTTTTTAGCACGAGGGGCGATTGTGACGAAAGTAAAGTGAATTTAGCGCCAACAGCCACAAATACTGTGCATCTGATATTTTAGTGATTATTGCTCCACAAAAAACAGTTGGTTACAGGCTGATTTGTTCTTAAATACCTCCACGCAAATAACGTACACGTAGAAAGATCCATGGAACGATATCAGACTCTTAAGATTACTATAAAATGAATACGAAATGATACGCGTAAGAAAAATTATGTAAGATGATAAGCGAGGATCATCAGTTTTGTCAATAATAATGAAATTATACACTAAAGAGAAACTGACTGTGGCTTCTACTAACTAAAAGGTTTAAGTTACATTCCATGTAATGAATACTTTAAGAAATGGTCTATCAAAAAACTCAATAAACCTCAGTTAATAAACTTTTAACGACTTGCTTATATTAAATTGTGACACTTATCTCTACCTAGTGACATAAAATTCTTTTAATCATCATACGAATTCTTTGGCAAAAACCAAAATGACTATGAGATATTGTTCAAGTTCAAGGTCATTCGATTATTTTAAGAGTCAATATTTTTTATTATAAATGACTTGGATAAAGGGGTAACATATTATTAGTGAAGCATAAAAATAAAGCAACTGCATAAATCTTTTTTAATATTTTCACAAATAAAGACAAAAGTACAAAACTTCGTATGTATCAGGTATTTTTATGTGAGATTTTATCTGAAACAAATGCCAAAATTTGTATTTTAAAGTATGCCAAAAAATTGTGCTTGACGTAACCAGTCTTAAAAACAATTGTTTTAGAAAATTGCCAGCTACTTGAAGACAAACACAATATTTTTTATCAACATTTCATATCCATTGAATTTATATAAATCGAATAACCACTTTAAACATACATTGCAAGAACTGATTAAATTTTTTTTTATTATGTTTTTGTTCCTTTTTTGGAAATAATACTTAGTTGTTGTAATGACCTAATGAAAATGATACTTTTATTAAAAGTTAAAATACATATCGATAGAGTTTCCTAATATAAAATTTTTCAAATAGATCCACCAAATTAAAAAAGTTTTCCAGTGTTTGAAGTGGTATAAATTTGTGTTTCTTTAATTCTGCTTTGTGGTCTAATTCCTGAAATATTTGCATATCCAAAACAGTTGAACTACACTAAGAATTGTTAACGCTCAGTCGAATTAAGCTCATCCAAATATATAATTTAAAAAAATACAAAGTGAGGAAATTACATTATCGCAGAATGTATTACCTGTTAATTTAAAACTTAGCTTAAGGGGTTACACCGAATCGTCACTTCGCAAAATGGCTTTCTTTAGTAATCCTAAATAGAGAATTTAAACATATACAATAAAAAATTCTTTTTTGATATAATGTAATGCGTTGTTACACTTACTCCTTTATTGATATGTGCTCCACTGCGAAAAGCAGAACGGATCAACATCTAGAACACAAAATACCGATTTTTGCAACATTCATATAATTTTAAACAACACATCTTATTTTAACAAAAAAACAAGAGGTCTCAAATCCTTTTACATATATAATAAGCAATTGTTGTTTGTCTGAATTGTAGAGACTCCGAAACTACTGAGCCGACTGAATCCAAATTTTGCTAGTATATATGTTTCGAGTACGTGATGGTTTAGGGTTAATAAAACATTTGAAAAAATTTCGATAGAGGACACGTTTAACACAATCAATATTTTTGCTATTCACTGTAACTAAGTACGCAATTAGTGAATTTTGTGAAATGAATATTCGCACACGGCATGTCACGTGAAATGAAAATTTTTAGCATATTTAATTCCTTGATGTTAAGTAATTCAACGCTATATTGGATCTGCCATATTTAGATTTAAACAATTCAAACGGAAATTTAAGATCAACGACTCCAATAACCCTCGAGTGTCCACTTTCATAAAGATTCTTTAAGTTTTAAAAATTTTCGGCATTGTTGTGATGTTTAAATTCAAATTTAAAAAGAAATCATTCAAATTCTAGGTATTCAAATTCAAATTTGAAAAAAAAGCACAATCGCCTGTGTACTTTGATGTAAAATTTAGCTAAGAAGTTATACTTAAAATTTCAAGTCTATCTACAATATCTACATTTTCTGCAATTTAAAGAGAAAAATGTGTTTAATGTTTAAAGATTGTGAGCGCTTTCGTAACACTTCGGTATATAAAAACAAAAATTTGTTGCTTAAAAATCGTCTTGTATGTAATTTTTAAGATGTTTAAACATAATTTAAGCTAATAAAAAGAAATTTAGCTACTTAACACCACAAGGATTTATTTTATCTATTTAATCCTCGTTTGTTTAGAATAGTTACGAACGATTTAAAAAATGAATAAGATTAAAATTTAAAAATCTCGAATTCTTTTCCAGGGTCACAAATTAAATGTTTTCGATATTTCAAAAGACGCATGTGACGCCCTCAAGTCGAAAGGAGCCACTGTTTTTGGAAACATTGAAGAATTATCCAAAAAATCAGAATATGTGATCACGATGCTGCCCAACAATGACATCGTCGCGGAAACCTACCAAGAGATGGTCAAGAATGGAGCCAAATCGGACACAATTTTCATAGACTCCAGCACAATCGATCCCAATGTGGCCAAGTCTGTACAGAAGTTGGTGAAATCGAAGGGGGCTCGGTTCGTAGACGCACCTGTGTCTGGTGGAGTCCCTGGAGCAGAACAAGCCACTTTAACTTTTATGGTCGGAGGAACCGCCGACGAATTCAACAGCGTCAAGGGAGTCCTCGAATGCATGGGCAAACGGATCACCCACTGTGGAGACTATGGGATGGGTCAAGCTGCTAAGGTAACATCAACGCCTACCTCAACTTAGTTCAGCTATTTTAATGAACATCTACAATAATTTCAGCTGTGCAACAACATGATGCTAGGAATTTCTATGATTGGTATTTCAGAAGCCATGAATCTGGCAATCCGACTGGGGCTGGACGCAAAATTATTCATGGAAATCGTAAACTCATCAACCGGAAGGTGCTGGTCCTCGGAAGTGTACAATCCTGTTCCTGGTTTAGTTGCCACCGCTCCAGCTAGCAACGAATACAAGGGAGGGTTTTCAACAGATCTGATTACAAAGGTAAGCTTTCTGATAAAGTTAATTAATTTTTTAATAAATTCATATTATTTTTCAAATTCTTCCAGGACTTGGGATTGGCTTCGGGAGTGGCGACAGCGTCCAATACACCGATACCCCTTGGCGCGATGGCTCATCAAATTTACAGAACCCTCAAGGCTAAAGGACTAGGAAATAAAGATTTTTCTGTGATTTATGATTTTCTAAAGAACGAAAAAAATAACTAAGAGCAATGCTTGAGTTTTGTTCTTCACAAGTCGTACAATGCATTTATATATTTTTTTTATATTAAGCGAATAAAATGATTGCGAATACTTTACGACTTTTATTATATATGATCGATTTACTGCTAACATTTTTATATAACACTTAATTTTTGTTCCATTAGTATAGAATCAAAAATATTAACTCAAAAGTTGCCTTTTTAGTCTGCATTTAACTTACTAGTTGACTGGAACATCCAATGCACCCAAAGATTGTTTTTCTATGCAAAAGAAAAGTAAATACAACGGCCTTTAATTTAGATATTAAAGGTCAATTTACAGAACTTTGATTAAGAAAATATAACTTCTTAAAAACGTGCATATTGCTCAGGCTTCCTGGCGTAAATAACGCCTTAATAAAATGCAATAATTTTTATATAACGAACGGATCCTTACAAGTAATAAACCTCACAAATGTCGAACGGTTTGACATTTGTGAAACTTTGACATTTTTACATGTGCTGGTTTGTTTACGTCTGGCAAGTGAAAAGTTTTTGAGTTTTGTAAGAATAATGGGCGCTTTAGCAGAGGTAAAATGTGTCTAAATAAATCTAAATGATTATTAATTATCTCGTCCTGGTAACTAGTTGGCTGGCGATGAAAATCATGGCGATAGTGCAAGAACTTTTGTCTTTGAAGACGAGGGCCACACTTTGGGGAATGCATTGAAATCAATAATTAGCAGATAGTGAGTAAAATTAATAATTATTGATGAGTCTAGATTTATATTAACACGTTGCACAGGTGAGATTGTAGTCCGAAAAAGTACAAACGTTGAAAACGGGGACCTATAATCTCCGTTTCGTGGTAGAGAGTAGCGACCTACATTCTGCGACTTTGAAAAAACTTGCGTTATATTTTATTGTTGTTTTATCCATTTTGAAAATTATATGTAATTAATTAGCCAATATTTTACTTATAAAGTTAAGTTTCTTCACATCACCAACATTCGTAAATTATCAAATTGACTAGTACGTGAAAAACCTGAAACACTGGTGTAAGGAATTCTTGAACCCCTACCTCACCAAAGCTCTCTATTTCTGTTTTGTTAGGCCTGTACTTGAATACGCCTGCAAGGTCTGGTTACCCCTTTGAAGAAGCATTTACAATATAAAATTGTGGCTAACATTCTTAATAGGATGGACTTCTGTAGGTCAATTGGTAGTTTTCGGAATTTCATCGAGTAGCTTTCGAATGAAGATTCAACCTTAATCTGCAGTAACATGCGGCACAGCCAATGATCCTACTGGATCTTCATTCGACCGTGCCAGTATATCAAGCGTTAAGATTTGTTGAATTACGAGCGCAAATTTTATTTAGTTCCATAAATAACACTATACGAGTAAAATAAACTCACTTAATTCGTAGTTTTTCTGTACCTGCTCCAAAACCTTTTCAGACATTCACAATATTACAGAAAAAATATAAGCTACAAATTATTGACTTGCAACAACTAAACTTTATTTCAGCCCTGACGTGGAATTTTGTGGTTATACCATTCCCCATCCAGCAGAGAATAAAATGCACTTTCGCATCCAAGGTAATCATCAGACAAAAGCCATTGATCTACTGCGGAGAGGATTGGAAGACTTAGAAAAGGTCTGCGACCACACCATCGAGACTTTTGAAAGGGAAGTAGAAAGTTTTAATTCTGTATAGTAATAAATTAAATAATCTTTGTTAAGCCAGTTTCTTGTATAAAAGTTTACTATGTACCAAATGTTTGTTTGAATATGCTCTTTGTAGATATATTGGATCCAATAAGTACCGGATAAAATATTGTGGGATATTTGTGGAATTTTTAAAATTGCAAGTTTAGTCTAAACAATAAAAAATTAAGGAGTAATCCTTTTAGGGTCACGTGGGAACATCGATGTCTTTCTGATATTGTCAAGACCCAAGTACAGCATCACGACTCTTTCCATTCCTATGCCACCGCCTGCATGTGGGGGACATCCAAATCGAAAGGCTTCAATGTACGAGGCAATCTTGGATATGTCTGCAAGAGAATAAAAATAGAAAAACCTTGTTGGGTTTTGCTTTTCGATTTTACCAATTCCGTGGTGTTTAGCTCTTTCCGTTAAGTAATCTGGGTCGTGAATACGCTGTGCTCCCGAGAGGATCTCTTCGCCGCGCATAAACATGTCATAGGAGTTCGAACATTTGGGATTGTTAGGGTCTGGCATAGTATAAAATGGTCGCACGGCTAGAGGAAATTTATCCAAAATGTAGAAGTCTGTATCGAATTTGGCCTTGACCAGTCTTCCAAGAAGTTTTTCGTTTGGTGTCGAAAGATCTTCCTCAGCATCCATTTCAACACCTGGAATTAATTTTTGAAAAATATAATTAAATTATAATAGGACAGCGATGTGGATAAATCGAAAAACTATTCTGAGTATACCATTTTTAACAGCGTTAATTAGAAACTCTTTTTTTAGGCTTTTTAGGTTTAGGTATTGATTTAAAGACAGCTAATTGTGTTAAGAGCAGAAAATAATTACCTGCTTCCCTTAGCATTGCCACACCTTGGGAAAACTCCAAGATTAGAGGTGGCTCTAGGAACTTAAATGGTTCAACCTTATATTGTTGGCCTACAGCAGTGATTTCTCGATTGTACCTAAATATCACAATTAACCCAAGTTCAAACTTTATTTTCGCCAAACAAACTTGTCGCGGAGTCCTTTAAAAATATCCGTAAACGTGTCTCCAATAGTCTTTACGACTTCATGATAGTGATATTTAAATGCCATCTCTAAATCCAAACCAACGAACTCTGTTAAATGCCGATGTGTGTTGGAATCTTCCGCCCTAAAAACTGCACCAACTGTAAAGACTTTGTCGAAATCTGCAGCGATTGCCATTTGTTTATATAGTTGAGGAGATTGCGCCAAATAAGCAGAATCTGTAAAAATTATAAATGGGAAAAAAAAATCTCGTATTTAAAATAATTTCTTACCTTTGAAATAGCTAACAGTGAATACATTAGCTCCACCCTCACTGGCCGCAGATATTATTTTTGGAGTATGGATTTCCGTGAAACCTTTCGAAAGAAAAAAATTAACATTTGTACTTGGAGCAAAAAATGCGATTGTGCATAATTTAGCAAATAAATGCGTTATGAAATTTGAAAGCATTCAAACTGACATATCCTCCTCCTCCTTTTGTTACGAACCTTTTTCTGTTAAGATGTCGCGGAATAGTTTGCACACTCCCGCTTCAAGTCGAAAGATTGCTTGATTGGCTGGAGTTCGAAGATCAAGTACACGATTGTCCAGACGCGTGTCTTGATTAACTCGAATGTTAAGACTTTCAGGATCCTATAAATAATGATTTTTTTTATATAATACCGTACTATTTAATATATTTAAATTTAAATGGTAATAGTGGAGATAAATTGGAACGAAACGAATCTTTTATATCCCCTTCAGTTGTAGAATTAAAAATCAGAAATCCAATCTCTTGCATTGATATGATTCCACTGTTTCATAACCCTGTCTTATATCTTAAATCGTTAGAATCTACTCTTACCTCAGCACCTTCAGGTCTAGATGCATCTTCGATTTGCAGAGGCAATTGGGCCTTTGCTTGAGAAACTAAGAAAATCTCAAGGACAGCCAACTCTATTTTCTGCTCAGTGCACGCCTCAATCTTTGCAGAAACAGGAACTACTGTAACCTTAACATCAATTATACTCTCCTTGTGAATGCTAAGAAAGTTTACTTATATAAATTTCGTATCGTACTGGAAATACTACTTACTTTCCAGAGAATTTAACCATTTGCTTCGATACATTCTCGTTAACGGCAATGATACACTGAACCGTGCTGCTTTGCTGTCTCAGGATCAAAAAACACTGCTTTCCCTTGCTGCGGGATGTGTGGACCCGTCCTCGCACCCAAACATCACCCTTGTTAACGTAGTTGGGAAGATCGGAAACCTTAACGAAAGCCCTTTCTTCGTGCTTTTCCCTGGATTGGATCATTTGCATTGGGCCATATTTGCCCTCCGAGTAGTCGGGCTCCGTTGCGGCAGCATCGCCTTTTCCGGCATTTGCAGCTGCTTTGTGCTCAGCTTTCTTGGCGGCCTTAGCGACTTCCTTAGCTTGCTTCTTTGCAGCTTTTTTGGACTGCTGCTCTTCCCCACCATCTACTGCTGCTTCATTTTCGGCCGCCATTGTACTGCTGGAAAGAATTTAAGCATTTTTTTCAAATCAATTTTTTGTGGAAAACCGTTAGTTTAAAATAGTAATAAATATTTTATTTTAATTAAATTACAAGAGAATTGAATCTTTTTCTTAGAAGATAATTTTGGAAAAATTTATTATATTTTTTAAATTATCAGTTTGTGTTATAAATTGTTACAAGATGCTGTTACTGTTTTCGCATAAAATGAATTTTTGTTTAAAATAAATTATCAGAATAATATGACAAAATACGAAGGCCTTACAACTTCAAACATATTTTTATTACTGAAACTTGGAAGACGCTTAACACTAGAACTCCTTCCTCCATTTAATTGTATATTTTTGTAATTCTCTTTTGATTTATGCTAAAGTTTAATAGAATTGAGAATTACGACATATTCAAAAAACCTTTATTATTTATTAAAATTTAAAAGCGTATTAAATTAAAGGTGCACAAAGTTGTTAAAATTACAAACCTGGTAAATGTGACTCCGGCCGATAACCGCCAGCAAATTGAAGTCACGTAAATGTGACTCAGGGCTTCAAAGTGTTAATTGTTTACATTTATAAAGAAAATACAAACTTGTTCATAAATGCTTATATTATAAGTAATTGACATTGAATTGATTTAGAGTATTTTTAATAGTAAAATCAACCTTTTGAGACAGATTGAGTAAAGGAAACATTAATATAAAAACATATATTATTAATCTGAATTCATATGAAATAAAAATATGGCATTAGTAGGGATCTTTTTGGTAATTTCAGCGTTAGAATCTATTTTTTGCTTTCATATTTCTCATTTCAATGACATATTCGAAAGCATAAACAGCACCATATCCTGCTGGTTTCACGCTAAAGTGAAAAATGGAAATGGGGTTTCGTAATGTAAGTATTTTTATACTTTACGATGCATTCAGGCTTCTGGATCAAGATCGACTGAGTTATGTGTGCATTCAATCTTAAAGAGCTTTTTTAATTATTTATTTTTAATCCAACAGTTTTTGTCTCAGGGGTTTTTTAATATCTAATATTTTTGAATTTGTGCAGATCAAAAGTTTTTCGAATTTTAGCTTCAGATTCTGATAAGGCATACTTGAAAATACCCAAATATTAAATGTTCGCAAAGATTTGATTATGTTTTATTCATCTTTTCTGTCAGTTAATGTAATTGTAGTGTTCATGTGTCCCACGGTATGTTTAAAAAATATAATAAAAATATTTCACATAGTGTCATAAAACCTGAGGATTTTCAATTTTGCTGGTACTTTTGAAACCGATTGAATCTGCACAATTCGCTGATTAAATGGAACGCCGTAGACTTGCTATATAATTCGATTTCAAATTTAACTTTACGCTAAATAATTCATAAAATTTTTCAATTCGTTCATTTATAGCGAAATATTTTTACTTTTCTCAAGGAATGCCATATTTTAGTAAGAGAAAATGTCTACAATACTCTGTGCTATTGAAAAATACGTTTACGTATAAAGAAATTTTCCGAATATTCAAAAATTCTACTTGAATTTTACAATCTTCGCTGCATTTTTTAAGGGTTTTTACAATCAGAAAACTGAGGCTTTTCGTGTATTAATTGCAAGAGATATCTGGCCAGAAACACCGGCTAGTCACAAGTAAATTCACAAGACACTCGAAATAAAACCCCAAACATCCAAAAATAGCCTCCCACGGAGAAGTACTTAGCGGGCACAATTTTGCCGAAGGTTGCATCACTTACGGCTATCTCAATGGCAGGGAACTTTGCAATTAATTTATTCAATTTCTTTAACATTCCTCCAAACGATAGCAAAATCCTCAAATAGTTTCGATTCAAATTAAAAGTGTAATTGAAATATTACCTTAAAAAATATTTGTTTTCTTAATCCGACACCGTCTTCACTGTACTTCCCACATCCGACACGTTTCTCATGTCATGTCGGCTTGTCAAAAATTCATGACACCGGTAATCAGGATAAAAAGAAAAGATCTATAAATATTATGTAGTAGTTGCAAAAAGATTGAATTAAAAACAAAATTATCTTAAATGCCTGAACTTTAAACTGTAATGCAAATTGTTTTTATTAATTATAAATCTCATAGTTTGGTGTAAGTTAAAAATATTTTTAACAAATTAGATATTTTGAAATAACTTTAGTGGCCTACGAATGTACTAGATTTACTTACTTTTTTTTTAATAATTTTTGAATGGTCAAAATCAGCTGTTTTCTGTCATCACATAAAACGATAAACATTCTGAGTAAAACACGAAACACTATGGCAAATGAGTAGGTTTTGTGTGCTTTTTATCATTTAAAAATTGATAATATTTACTAATTTTTCTCACTCAGCATTAAAATAATGCCCCGTGCCATTGTTTGCGAGGACAGCACCCTCAAAGGTGACATCACAATCTCCAGCGGGTGTGTCATCCACCCAAGTGCTACGATAATCGCAGAATCTGGCCCTATAATTTTAGGAGAGAATTGCATTGTGGAGGAGTATGTAACAATTTTGCATAGAGTCCCCAAAGAACATCCCTCCTATGATGAGCAGAAGACTCCGGTGCTGGTTATTGGGCCGAATAACGTCTTCGAAGTGGGCTGCACCGTCGAGGCTCTCAAGATTGGGGAGAAGAACGTCTTTGAGTGCAAGAGCTACGTCTCGTCCAATGTGAGCATCTCGAATGGGTGCATAATTGGCGCTGGGTGCAGAATCGAAGGAGAGCACGATTTGGGGGAAAATACTGTGATTTATGGAAAGGATTGCCTCCATAGGGAGGCTATGGAGAAGCAAGGGGTAAGTACAAATAAGCTTTTTTTTTTCTTCAGTCCTATAAGCTAATGTTTGAGCTCTAGATGTACCATAAATCGTCCCAAAATTAATTAGATCAATCCTGTGACCGAGACTTGAATTAAATTAACACGTGAGAAATGACATACAAACGTGAATAAAGCTCGTTTAAAAAATGCTCAGCAGTATTTTGTTGAAAATTAAATATGCTACAATAAAGGTTCTAAGCATTAAATTCGTAAATCCTAGTAAAGTTTCAAGGATATATTCATTTTAAATTGATATCTATAATAATAAAACTGTAGAAACGCCATGCCTGTACCCAGAAAATATTTACCAAAAACTGAGAATACAAAACGACCATCTTTAAAAATTCCCTCTGTCTGCATGGCTGCTTGTACAAATGATTTTATATTAGACCCAATTACTGAACTTTATGTGCACCGTTTGAAGCCGCGTTAATCAGCTAGTTAAAAACAGAAATACGAATTTGTTATCAAAATTACATGTAGAGAAATTTTGTTAATGAGTTATTAACGTTTATGTAAAAGACACACTTCAGGAGGATTTATTTTAAATACGGAGCTAAAACATTGGCCTATGGGATCGAAGAAATGCACTCTAGTATGCATTCTACATCTGTAGTTCAGGAAACTTAAACTTTGTTCAAAAGACCATTTATACCCTGTTTAAGTCTATTCAGTAGTTTCAGTACGGTTTTGGTATGAAACCCGAGTGTATTAAGTAGATTTTCATTAAACTTTACGTTGGACATTTTAAAGTATTCGTATTCGATGCTTTCTGTTGAGCATTTAATGGTGGCTTCTCGTTTGGGGCTATTTAAAGTTTAACACGTAATCGACTTTAAGAAGTCATTCGCAACTGTTGGATGCCATCAATGTCTGGGTAATTTAAATTAAACTAGCGCCACAGGTTTATTATTATTAAAACCATAAACCATCAAATAAATTACTAGCTTCCTGCCCCCATACACATAAAAGTTAATGCATTACTGGCGATAATCCGTTTATTCATTAATGATTGAAGTAAAGTAATCTATCTAAGTCTATCGAGATAGGGGGCAGAACAAAACTACTCCTCCATCAAAAATATCCGATAACAAAACGTAAGAAACTTCGTCGACTATTAACATGGTTAATAATCAAAGATAGAAACGCAAAATACATAAATTTAGATTTAAACAAAAACAGGGTAAACTAATTTAAATTAAAGAGCACCTAACCATCACTCTTTGACCTCAGTATATGTATATATTTATGTTACGGGCAAAGTCGGGAGAGTGGGCAGAGCGATGCTGGACAGTCTTCAAGAATGATTGTTTTTTATTCGATTTATGGACGGTAACAAGCACAGATTTATCATGTAAAAAGACAAATCGAAAGCTTTATTTAAAGAACCTTTCAGAACTTTTTTGACTACCTCAAACCGACAAAGTTCTTAACTGGCACTGTTGATTGCGTTTCCTAAATCGAACCAAATCAAACCAACTACTCGAAGTAATTTAAGATGTATATATTAATTTTCGAGTAAATTTTTTTTTATTATTTACTTTATGAACAAGATTGGGGCATTTCAATAAAAAACTTTACGCTCACTGTCTTTCTCTATGCTCTTCTTCCTTGAAAAATTATTAATTCTCGTCGCAACTTCTTTGGACCAAACATCTTTAGCAGACTTTATAATTTCGTGCATGATCAAAACCTTTTTTCCGATAAGTAAGAGTAACCATTCTATTGGCAGAATTAGAATACGAAACATTATTTATAGTATATTAATTTTTTTCTTCTATTCTTATGTGATCTGTTTTGATTTTAACTTTTAATACAATTTTGATTTCTTTTACAGTCATTATCCCTGCAGATAGATTATCTACGCAAAGTTTTACCGAACTATCATCATTTAAGGAAGCCAACAGCTGACATAAAGAAGGTCAGAGGTTAAGTGTAAAAGATAGTTTCATTGCTATTATTCATTAAATATGCTTACACTATGCTTATCCTAATTAATAAATGCTATTACTTATTTATATTAAAGTTGTAGTCTTTTGCATTAATTTTCCATATTTTAGGCAACAAATTCCAGGCTAGAATTTAGCAATCCCTTGTATCTAGCGTTTATTTCTAAATATTATTAAAAAGCGTTTTAGTTACTTAAGAAAGGTTTTTACAAAAATTGCTGTTTCTTATAGATGTGGCAAAACATTCAATTAACGCCAAAACAGCTGCACTGTGACTCCTAAATGCTCTTCTAAACAAGTGATGGACATGATTCAAATTACTTAACTCGTATAAGAAAGCCGTCAATATACCCCTACAAGAATTTATTTCATCAGTTATACTTTAGTATGAGAAAAACAGTTGTTTGAATTAAAATTGAACGTCATCTAAAGTAATGAAATGTTTTGCAATTAACATTCTTAATTTTATGCTAGTACCCATTATTTTTATTTGTACAATGGTCTAAAGAATATGTTTATTTTACTTAAGTTTGTTTGTTCGCCACATTTTTATTCCTAAATGTTGGTCTGTAGGTAATGAATCATTACTGATATTACGGCCTTTTAAAGATTTTAATATATACAATCTTTATCCATTTGTTATAAAATAAAATGCAAGTATTTCTTTATAAAAATATATTTTCATCCACTTTTAGATTCAAATACAATAATTGAAAATCTCCATCTTTACAATATAAAATTCATACATCAAGTACTTCTGTAGAAAAATATTTAAAAAATTGACTTAGGGCCTAGATAAAGAGGTCCAAAATGAAATGTGATGTGTAGATCAGCTGGGAGGCTAAAGTCTCGGAAGTTGTTGCAAAGCTATGAGCTAAGGTTGACATATGCTGTATATATCTAGGTAAGGCGTGCAATCTCTTATAATACACTGCAGCTACATCGCGAACGACGAAAAATCTCTTCGTTAAAAAATTATAAACAAGAATGGGACAACAATAAAAAAAAACTCCCTTACAGCTTAAGTACCCGAGAGAGCGAGTGGAAAAAGAAGATGTATCACAATGCTTTTTCTGTCTGGACGGCTAAATAAAATTGTGCGATGTCGGGATCAACTTACTCCTGTTAAAATTGTTAAAAATAACTAACAAATGTCGCGAGGGTATCGTCAGTGCTGAATAAGCCACTTTTGCGATTGACTCGACTGGCTACAGTCGGCCACCTGAGCATGATCCTGACTCTGGAGGCCTCTGTGATCGAGACACATTCCACTGTTTATATGGATGAGCTGATTGTGGGAGTACTCCCATCGCTCGTTATATTTGTCCTTATTATGGCACGGTGCCATTACCACAAGGAATGGCGGAGAGTCGCTCATCTGCACTGTAGCGCAGCTCTGCTCGTTTCGCAGGACACCTTCTCGTGTTAGAGAGAAGAATTGAGATCTTGTAACTTCCGGCTTGTGACAGAAGTAAAGGCCTAAGTTGAAGGGCTCCTCATTATTTTGCTGCAAATCATCAGCACAGAGATTTTTCGATATAGCCATAATTCTGTAAAATTAAGTAAATCAATTCATTTGCATGATATACCTTTTAAATTAAGTAAGCTTACCTTCCATAAGCTCGCATATTTTTATTACCGATAAACTTTTCTGGGTATACATTTCTCAGATACCAATCGAAGTTCTTGCATTTGAGCTTCTTTCTGAGCATTTGTCGATGAGTCACATCTCCAACTTCAGCGTTGTCCTGAATGTAAGATATGTAGAAAAAAATCGTCATAACTCAGTATACACTGGTATTAAAAACTACTGAAACAATTTGTTAATTATTTTAATTTAGCCCCACTTTCCAATTAAATGCGAGTATTCTTATTTTTCGTAATATTTTCATATCCAGTTTTAAAAGAAAAGTTAAATTATTTTCCTAAAAAAGTTAAATTAATTTGTTATTAAGCAAGCTGGAAATGATTACCAAGAACTTTATACTTTACTAAACTCTATCGATTGAGATTTTCTGTATAACGAAATAATAATGCCTATTGACTAAATATTTTCCTTTCACAAAAGCTATATCGACAGGAGGCTTTTGTTTTTATTAAATTTTACTTCTTTGTTATGGCTTTTCATATTTATCACTGTAGCCTTCGAAGAAACTACGCTATTCAATGAAAGTATTAATCGAATCTCTAAACACGCCAAAGTTATGCTATCGTATATAAAAACGTAATTCACTTAAAAGAAAAGGAAGTTAATTTAACTCAAACCGAGTCATCCCTTAAAAAATTATGATTACCTTCAAATCCGGACGGTACATATAGAACAGATTAATATACTGATCCATCCAAACTAACGCCATTCGAACTGTGTTAATTCCATGAGTATCACGGTTATTAGGAAAGCTGAAAGTAGACTTTAGTTCTAATAGTTGGTAAAAGATAGACTGACTATAATTTACCTATAGGGGTGAAAGTCTCTGAAGATATGACCAACTCTTGAGCAAGGTATGGTCTCAATTGTGCCACCGCATTGCCAGATTCTAAAGGACATTTCAAGATTTTCGCCACCCCAACCGTCCATCTATTAAGATTCAAATAGTTAAACTAAAATGTTCTCGAATTTCACAAGATTTATAACCTGCTCATCGTAGCTCCCAATTTCCCAGAAATAGTCCCTAGAAATTGCGAATAGTCCACCTGCCATGGTTGGGCTGTAAGTTGGACAAATTTCGGGTTCTTCTCTGCAGTCTCTTTTCTGGCGTTCACGCTCTCTTTTTGGGATGTCGATCCAGTCGAAGTGACCACTCCAAGAAAATCCTCCGACCTGAAAATGTCTGAAGCCGTTTGAGCTATACTGGAAGCCGCTAGCGTCGATGACGTCAATAATGGGGACTAAAACGCTAGTGCGCGATTCCTGGATCCTCTCGAGGAGCGGCTCCATCCAGAGCTTAACACATTCACAGTGCGCGTCGAGGAATGTTAGAACTTCACCCCGGGCAAGTCGAGCACCAGCCAATCTTGCTCTAATTAAGCCCAATCTGAAAATTAGAGGAAAAACAAAAAGCGGTTAAATGCAGATAGTAGGCAATGTGTGGTTGTACCAAACGAGTTTAATTCAATGCTGGCGCGATCTAGTTTACGAGCTGCGGGAAAATCGATCGATTCGAAGCTAACGAGTTCTGGGGGCCAGTGTAACCGGAGCACCCAGCCTCTGACTAGTTGAACGTGAACGAGGCAAAGACGAGCACCCATGGGTGATGATTGGGCTCATAAATTCCGAAGCAGAGACGCAATGCATCCTAAATGCGATCCGGCCTCGACGACCGTCTCAGGTTTAAGTTTAATTGACATTTTTCGTTTGTTTTCACCTTCGCCCACGGGTCAAAGCACCTCCTGGTCTCCAACAGGTATGTATTCATTGCTTTCGCGAATTGCATAATCTACCGCTTGGGGAAGGTTTAATTCAAGTTCACTTAGCTAATTACGCGACAGTTGTGTAATATGAAAATCGCTGAGATGTGACTTATTTGGGGTGAGAGTTTTCGCAGAGTTTTGGCGAAGCAGAAAATTACGAAAATCCCCGTTCTGGCTTGCTGCCGGCAGCCTGTTTGGGGAACTCTGCTTAACGAGAGTATGTTTTTTTTTTTTGTAATGGGCAAGAAATTGCTTTGGAAAATATGCGGTGCATTGGCGGGCTGCGCACTTTCTGGTGTACAGTAATTATGCTGTCGAAGTCTGAATTGGGAAAAACTAGAGCAAAGCTACGTGGATTGTCGGACAAGTTTTGAGTAGTTTTCCTTTACCGTGCTTCATACACTTCGAATCTGTATAGAAGCCCGAGTACAAATTTATCTAAAGTGACTGAATTAAAAAGAAAAGAGATTCAATTGCTTCAGGAAGGTAATAAGTCCGCAATTAGCATAAAAGAAATATTTCCAGTCGAACAGAAGTAGCCAAAACTCAAATGCATTCAGATATGCATGATATTCAGTAGTATCGTTAATTTAGAAATACGTTATCAAAATCAACAAATTCAAAATTGTTATAAAGACCGAATTCAAAGTCACGAGTTGGGAAAAATTAATGGAATTAGTGCAATATTCGATTAATATGATTTGAATGGAATAATCATTTGATATTTTTTCTTCAGATTAATTGTCGATTACACTGCCTAATAAAGGTAAAATGGACACGAATTAGTGCATTTATGTTCCCTTATAATCAAAACGAAAAAAAGTGAACAAATGGTGGAGGCGATGCAAAAAAAAATATTAAGACATTTGCGCTTTCAATTAACAATTTTACTTTATTTATGGTATTACAACATATGCACAATATTCGCTCGACTCAATTCATTTAAAATAATTGATATTTCGAATCTCGAGCTTCATTTAAAATTTGGCATGGCTTGTTATTGTTGCTGTATAACGCGATCAATTGAGCGTTCAAATGAAACGAATTTATAAATCGTAAATAAGGCATGTATGAAAAGTCAACATGTTGATAAGCCTCGTTTGTAAAATTGAGAGCGTTTCAAGCGATAATAAAACAGTACAATTCTAGTTAATAGCATACCTGTTAATAAAAAGTTAGTTGACTGAGAAGCAGAGCTTATGCGATCACTGTATGCATCAAATTTTGATTTTTCGATTTAAAATTACATGAATTTCTGGTAATTATTATGCCTCTTAAGGCTTGAGACCTATAATTCGATAAATAAGAACATTTTTTAATATTTTATCGAACTTTTTAGCTTCTCCCAAGATAGGTTCGATGCTACATTATTAGAAAACGATATTTATTTGAAATTCCTTAAACAACCAAAGGAAAAGAAAAGGAGAAATCAAACAATGAATTGATTAATGTTTTTTGTTGTAAAAAATAAAATATGTTTGGTAAGAGCGAATCGACGATTTTTCAGAAAGAAAGAGAAACAGACAGAAATATTCGAAGTGGAGGGGATGAGTATTACCTGTATATATGCGTGTCATGCTTAAAGTCTCATTTTACGTTGAACTTTCTTCTGTTGAGATCAATTTTTAAAATGAGTGCCTTATTTTATAAACGTTTTGAAGTTGTGCTTCTCTGCCTTCATCCGAAAGAACCTACATTGACTTATGCCCAGGCAGCGAGATATATTAAAAAGGATGCGTCTTTTGTAAAGTATTTGATGTAAGAAGTTTTCTGAAGAAAAAACGTCAACGACTTGCCAGGAAAAGAGTAAAACAAGAAAACATTAAAAAAAGAAGACATCGCTATATTACAGCTTTTTTAAAAGGAGCCACAAATGACACTGAGTCAAGCTAGAAGCAACTTAGTGAAAAAGGGTATCAATCAATACCATACGCTAAAGAATAGTTAAGGGAAAAATCCATCAAACACCGCAATACTACAATCAAACCACTATTATCCGAAAAGCACATCAAAAACCGTTTAAAATGAGCTAATGAAAATGTGAACCGCGATTGGACAAGGAAGGCATTACATTTGGAAAATTGATTGCTTTTACTGGAAATCTTAATGCCGAAAAGATGCTGCAAAAATATACAAAAACGGGTTATTAAAGTCTGCAGATTCTTGGTTTGGTACAGAAAACCGATCGTGTGTCTTGCAAGAAGACAACGATCCAAAACACAGAAGTCGTCTTTGTACAGAATGGAAAAATCAAGAGGAAATCAATGTCATGGAGTGGCTCTTATAAAGTTCTGATACTAATCCAATTTAAAATATGTGGGTTCTTATGAAGGTAAAGCTGCAGTGGAAAAATGCTTTCACTTTGCAATAACTTAAATCATCGGTAAAGAAAGCCTAGAAGGATCTACTACTAGGATATGCTGAAAAATTAGTTGAAAATATGAACAATGGATGTATAGCTATAATAGAAAATAACGGTGACTTCAC
>OZ017773.1:31426849-31871685 GCA_963969385.1 Philonicus albiceps | reverse complement strand
TTGTTTCTCAACAATCCTACTGCATGAAATTTGAAAGGCGACGATTCAATTAAAATTGCCGTCCAGATGATAATCCTTAAAATAAGTTTGAGACACTTATGCAACTTTCTCGGTAAGGTGAATTTCCTTAATTTCGTGTTTTCCAGCTGTGCCATACTTAAAATTTAATTTCAAAAAGTTTTATACCCAAAACTTTCATAGTTTCATTTATTCCACGCTGTGAAGCAAGCCTTTTGGAAAAGTTTTCTTTATAGCCTTTCTCGGTAAGATGGGAGTTGCAAAGCCGTTTTAATCCCCCTCAATTTTGCAACAACGGTGAGCCAGAATATTCATAGCCCTGAATACATACTGAACATTTTAAAAGAGCGTTCCCAAAAAACTGGGAAGAAGGGTAAGTCAGTCTACCCCTTTCGATTCCATAAACGAGCTCATACTCGAGCCAAGCGAACAATGTTGCACTGCAAATTGGCCATAACTTCCGAATAAGGGGATTTCCCGTTTTAATAATTTTGTAAAGACAGCGACTGTAATGCACTGGAAATTTGTAGCAGCCCAAAAGAGCCAACATGTATTGTCCCCGCGAAAAATGGTCGCAATAATAGAAACATTTGCCGAAGTCCCACGTGGCGGTGTCGAGGCATTCATTTTAAATTGATTGCACCGCAAAGCCGGGATGTTTTCGAACCGCGACCTAATCGGCTCGTATCGCTCCGCACCAACCCAACTGCAATCCGCGCAATTTTCCCATGAAAAAGGAAAGAGCAATCGCACTGGTGAGTGGTGCTAGTGGCAAGGCAATTATGCAAATACGTCCCACTGCGGCAGCGCTGAGCTGCGATCCGGATTGATTTAATAAGTTCTCAATCCGGCTCGGTTGCCTCAATCAATTGACACGTAGACACCGGCGAGAGATGCGAAATAGTTCGCCCCGCGCACCTTTTGTTTCGCACCTCATTAAAGAGATAAATAGAAAAAAAAGATTGTTTGTAGCGCTTTGGTATTTGGATTTGTTGACCGGATAGACCTGGATGGGTCAATGCTTGACGGTGTCATCAGAAAGGTTGTGATGTGATCATGCATTACATACTACACTATCTTGCAGGCTGCCATCTTAAATTTAATCGAAAGCTTGAAATGTTTTGCTATTAGGTCAAGAGTGCACCGATTGTTAGTATGACAACTTCTATAGTTATGATGATGACTTCGCTGGATTGAGGACAGCGCTGAATTATTTTAAATGATTCGAATGTTCATAACGAAAACATATTCTTTATTCACAATATTAAAATCATTTATAATTTGTTTTATTTTTTATATATTTCTTCACAAATCAAGATTTATTTCTATGATTAATTTATTTTTCCACACCTTCTAGTATTACATTAATAAATCCAAAAGCCGATAGATTTAAACGGACTCGAACAGATAATTGGTTCGAATATATGAGAAATTTAGTTTTTTGGGGAAAGCATTTGTATTTTTTCAATTCCCGGAAGTGGAATTGGCAAAGAAAAAGTTTAAAAATGAGATGCTTTCAAAGAAATTGTCTGGAATTTGTGTCCGCAGCATTCATAAATGAAAAGGCTTAATCAATTTCTATTTCGAAAAAAAATAGGATTAAAATTATAAAATAACAAATTTAAAAAAAAAAAATACGGTTTGATACAGGGCTCAAATAATTGAATCTTAAGCTTTTATTTAACAAATCACTCAATTAGTCTCCGGTCTGACTCATAGATGTGGGTAGACCCATATGATTTCTGGATAGTACTAGCGTTAAACGATACGTGTCAAAATTTCATGTAATTCCAACTATTAGTTTACAAGTTACAGTAGTTTTAGTAAAACACTTGCTATTTTCAAAACAATGGATAAAAATGAATTTCGTATGTTGATTAAACATTGATTTTTGGTAGAGAAAAAACTGTTGAGGCCAAACAGTGATTTGATAAGCATTATGAAGACTCTACGCCAGGGTAATCAACTATTAGTGACTAATATGCTGAATTTAAACCTAGCCATACAAACATGCTGATGCTGAGCATTCTGGTCTGGATATCAGAAGGTAGTGTGTTTACAATTTTACACGAACATTTGAGAAAGCGTAAGTTACTTTCGAAATAGGTGCTGCGTTTTCTCCATATGGTATCCGTATTTTGCGACTCGCATGGTTTTTTGTTCATCGAGTATCTTGAGAAAAGTAAAACTATTAATAGCGAATATTACATGGCATTATTAGATCGATTGAGTTTATCAAGAAAAAACAACCTCAAAGAAAGAAGTGCACCAAGATAATGCAACGTGTCACAAGTCAATGCAAACAATGGTTAAAATGAATGAATTACTTTTCGAACTGCTTCCCCACCCAACGTACTCTCCAGATCTGGTCCCCACTAGACTACTAGATATTTGCAGACCTCAAAAAGATGTTCCAGGGAAAGAAATTTGGCTCAAATGAAGAAATGATTGCTGAAATTGAGGCCTATTTTGAAAGCAAAGACAAATCATTTTACAAAAAAAGGCATGGAAAAATTAGAGGAGCGTTAAAATAAATGTATCACTCTTGAAGGTGAGTATATCGATGAATAAAGTTGAATTTCTAAACACAAAAAAAATTTGTTTTTCTTAGTTAGACTGGAGACTTATTGAATGATGTGTTAAAAGTACAAAACACCTCAAATCATTTCGAAATAATCCATGAATTTGGTTTTCATTATGTTATACGAGTATATTATTCCAGAAAAACTTGTTTATCAAGATGTGTAAAAAAGGCCGTAGATATAAGTTGTATTTGAGATTGCTAGATTACGAATCAGGCTATCATTTAACCCACTTTATAAATTTCTATAGCAAGTTTTTTAATGTTTTTTTCAAAATGCACAAAACATGGTTTTTTGTAATTTTTAACTCAATTTTTCTCAAAAACGGAATTATTTTCGTATTCATAATCTGCTCAACAAATCTCATAGCAATAATCTGACATTTGTGTAGAAAAAACAAATACACCAATCGATTCTCTGAAGTGTCCTGATCAACCTTTCTTTTAACCATAAACGATTAACTTTTTCATCGGTTTGTCGGAACTCCTTTTCTTGTAAGTTGTCTAATTTTTTATTTACAACAATTTAAGAATTTAAGATTCTATTAATAGCAAGCGATATTTATATTTATTTATATTATTATATGTATAGCATATTCATTACCTGTTTTTTTTTCTCGTAGTCAATTTTTAAGTGGTTAAATCTAAAGGATGTACACATGTTTACGGATATTTAATTGCTTCGTTTCCCTATAATTTGCTTATAAATTAATCAATTTTAATGCGATTTTTTTCTATAAGAAAACAAGTTATGTTCGATTTGCGAGCAAAATTAGAAACTAATGAGTCAGAGAGAAAAGTAATAAAGCATCCTACCCCTAGCTCTGGCTGCTTTTCTTTGATGTGGTGGATGAAAAGGCTTTAAAACCATTCTTCAGTACTGTTCCAACTTTTTAAAATTATTTTTCCATATTCTCCGACAAATATTTCTTAGATAAAAGCACTGTTTGTTTGAAATTCCCTTAAACAGCAGTAGCAACAATAATATCAAAGAATTTAAAAGTAACCGGCCTCCAATAAGCCTAAACTCCAGTGTTCACGAAGGCAAAGAAGGCATTCGAGCAAATATAAACGAGTCTCGTAAATTGAATTAATTTGGGTTTTAATTTTGTATTCTTTAGGTCAATTTACTTGGAAGCTATTACCAGAGTTGGGGTAAAAAACAGACGTTAAGAAAAGTTATCTTAGTTATCTAGCTCCTCACTGAAAACGCTTTAAGAGGCAAAAACAAAAATTCAAAACGCGAAAACGAAAAGTTATATTCTCCCACAACTTCAAAAAATGGATTAAAAAGTTTCTCAAGAATATTCATAGAAATTAGCAAGCAAAATTAGCTGGCGCACCTAGAAAGTGGGTTTTGGTGCGACATCATCATCGTCGTCTACCGGAAACGTTAGCGCTCGATTCGGTCTGCATTTCAAAACGCATTGCCATTCACCTTTCCAATTTTTTCCAACAACATATTTTTTATGTGTAGTCCCGTGCATCTCGCTCATCATTTAAACATGCACTGGCTGCGCCACGGTGCAGCACATGGCGATGTGGGGCCCGCTTTTGTGGTTGCGGTTAAACACTGTTCGACTGCGGATCGGCCTCGCGGATTTCGAAATTTAGTGACCTGACGGGTTTATCAGCTACCAATTAATAATGCTTTAAGGTGAAATTTCCGAAATTCAAATTGGCGGGTAGTCGCATTACGTCCAATCGCGACGTGCCACAAAATTCGTAAAAAGACAGCATTATATGGAGCATGCTGGCCGAACGAGTTTTTCGAGTTCTGGCCACAACTATAACCCAACAAATTTTTGACGACAACGGCGACGCGGATGAGAAAAGGCCAAGCTCAGAATAGCTTCGCATAAATTTAGAGCCGTTTGCTGGAATTACATCGGCCGAAATTAGCATATTCTGCTCATTGGTAACTACTGACCTCTGTCCTTCCACTTGTCGCGGAAATCAAGTCGCATTCAGCAGGTATTTGTTTATCATCTATCTCAAGTGTATTATTATTGTACATGCAGCTTCAAGGTTTGCGGTGGACGTTATTCGCGCAAAGGAACAACACCACCACGTTTTGGCCACTCCCGAAGATACAACGTACATCGCGTATGGGTCGTTGAACTCATTTCGATTTTTGTATTATTTATTTTTTTCTTTTGGAGACTTCACCTTATCTGTGCCCCTGTACTTTTCCTCAATTCAAGAAAAATTTCTTTGGCCTGAAAGTGGCGCAACAGCATCAGTTTTGCATTGTGCTCGGCTTCTCAACTCGAATCCACAAATTATTCCGATCTTTCCAGGCGACCGGATAACTTTCGCCGCATATTTAATTCCTCGTCGCCTTATGATAGTTCGCTCAACGACTTTAAGGAGATATTCAGACAAAAATTTTAATTAGATTGCAGTTGCGCATGGTTATTCTGCTGTTGCCAATTTATTTATTTTTTTCGCGATTGTAATAACAACTTAAATGTGTTCTATTCAACGCAAACCTCGTGCTTCAACATAGCTTAGTAACAACACTTGTGCGTATTGTTCAGTTTTGGTAAAAGCAAATACGCCAACTGAATATTCGCTCAGAAAGCCGTAGTACGTAAGTATCGCCTCTATTTACTTAAGTGCTCCTCGCAAAATACCTGCTGTCTTACTTAATCGAAAATTTGTTGCGCAACACATACTGGCGACGAGCGATGATCGAAAGAGTTTACGAAATGCCTATGCGAGCATTCCTTAAAGATTAATTTGCGGTCTGTATAATGGAGTTCGACTGATTGCTTCTATGAATCCTAGTTTCAAATATTAGGATTACCCGAAATCCCGAAATCCCATGAAAAACATTTCAATTACATTTTAAGGAATTATAATAACGGTCAACTACTTAATGGATTTGAATTATACGTCAATTCCATTATAAGGAATTTTACTTGCTGGTGCATTTTCTCCATTCTAAAAAGAAATTTAGAAAATATTTGGATAATTATAAATTCCTGTCAACCAACAATCAATTCAGAATCAGTTCTTAGAAGTTGGAATTCAAATCCTCAAGTAGTAATTGATGACACGTCGACAGAAATTGGTGAATCATTCAAGTCCAGGTAGTTGATCGTTATTAATTAACAATTACAATTCCCCATAATGGAATTGAAAACTTGTTTAAGTTCAGTAATAAGGAATTCCATTACATCAATAATAAATTACAATTCTAAGGAATAGGAATTTTTATATAATTTAATTCTTAAAGGATTGATTCCGATTGATTACTGCGCAAGCATTTTAAAATTCAAAAATAGGTTTATTTATTTGTTCTACTGATCGTCATAAAAATTGATATGTAAGTATATAGCTTATACCATGGAAATGGACATAGCGTTTACGCATAAGGGAGATCTTCGTAAAACTAACTAATTCTAAGCCAAAATGTTTTCCATTATCGAGAATTTTACTTTTTATTATAAGAACTTGTAAAAAAAACATTTTATTATAAAATTTACCAATTTAAAGAGCTGCACATAAAACTACAGCTTCTTTTTCTGCCCGTTATGCCGAAACTTCTCTTCAAGTGATTTCAATTATTTGTATAGGCTACAAATTATTAGACTTTAACTTTTCTGCAAAACTCCAGAGTTTCACACAATGCGGTTCTGGAAGCACTTCACTCTTATTTAGATAACCTTCTAAATCAGCTCCGCGAGTTAGAGAGTTAAAGAAAGTATCAAAGTTTCATCTTTAAACTTAAAAGTTTGAAAATTAATATAACACTTTCAATTCCCAAACTATATTAAGAAGAAAATGATTTAGCGACGAACGCTTGGTTTGATTTGGTTCTCAAGAATTCCAGGTTAATCCTTTTTCCAGTTAAATTTCCGTTAAGCTTATTTCGATATTAAAAGAATCTTCCATGGGTTAAAACAAGCCGATTATATAAGGATTTAAGAATAAAATATTTCAATGAACCTTCGACATTCTGAATGTCTTCCAGCGTCAATCCCGGGCTTTTTCCGATCAATAAAGAATAGTTAATTCAAAACAGTTGCAGCTGTGTCTAAAATATTAGAAATAGTCACAAGGTTAGAGGAGCGATTCGAACAGCAGCCCACATGCCGATCACTCAGCTCTGCGACGGGGCTTATTAGTGCAAGCAGTTCCAATTTCTAATGCATAAAGTCTTTGCTATTTAGATAATCTTGCGCGAAGATAGTACTTGGCATCTCGCGATAATTTCCTTCGAAATGCTGTGACACCTCTTACTTTCTTAAACGTACCTCTCGTCAGAGTAGTAATTATCGCCTCCAGCAATTGCCGACTAGTGGAACGGAGGCGCACTCTAGAACAAATTCTTGTGCCCTGGGCATGGAGTGGATACGGAGCCCCAGTAGGAAGCGGTTCGGCTCGAGTGCATCAAACCGCTTGGATTAGTCTAACCTTTGGTATTTCTCGGTTTTTTTCAAGGAAGCACAAGAGACTTCGCCACAAAGGTTTCGCTTGCAGCGGTCCGCTGCAGCTTGCATTATTATTTTCCTCTGCCGAGAGGCAGCTCACGGAAGATACAATAGTTTCGAAACGGAGAGTGAAAGTGCGAGTACTTTGTCACCGCTAGGGACCAGCGAGAACCATCGAAGCGGAAGCGCTTACCTCACGTCTCGAGTTAACTAGATTCTAGAACTGACTCACCTATGCTTCAGGCGGAGCACCTTAACAACGTCTTTGGGCAATCGTGACTCCAAATAGTAGTCCAGCTTGCCGTGAAGCTCGCTGTTACTGCTTCCGTCGTCGACGAGGATGATCTCTTTAAGGATTCTGCGATCGACCGTGTTAAGGACACTGTGGACCGTCCGCAGGAGGACCGAGTAGGGCTCGTTGTAGAAGATGATGATGACGCTGGTTGTAGGCAGTGTTGATAAGTCGTAATTCTTCTTCCTGCACAGGGGGTTCCGGACATCTGGGGTGGTTCTGTTGTAGCTCAAGTGCTCGCTGAGTTCCTCGTTGAGGGCGATCTTTTTGAGCTGTCGGTCACCGATAATCTTAGCCTCTCCCTTTAAAGTTACGGTCTCCCCATTGTCGCCCAGGCCAGCCACCTGTTTGTTAAGGTCGGCCACAATCATCCGTTCGTAGACGCTGGGGCTGCGCTGCTGTTCGGAGGATGATTCCCCAATTGAATTCTCACTCTCCAGGGCAGCATCCTCCAGACTTTTATTGGACACTTTTAAGTAAAACAGAAAGCAGACGAGAACCGTACCAAGGATTATGAATTTCCCGTACAGCGACCGTCGCAGCCGGGGGAGCATATTGATCCAGTTGTTGCCCGGACCTGTGGCCGCTAGGAGGTGTCACTGGGGCGCGGGAATTACTAACTTTTTTCACTAAAGAACTAAGGGGGCGTATTCAGAACGTAAAATCTACCTGCCGACTGGCAAACGTTTCACTCAACTCATGGCACAGGTGTCACTGGCGAAGGAGGCATTTTCCTAAAACGGCGGAGATTTTGCAGACACCAACTCCTCTCACGAACACGTAACAAAATCAACTGTCACCCGATACACTCGTCGGAGTGAACTTCGCAGCGACAACTGTCAGCCACTAGTGCGGTGCGAGGTGAGACAAAAACAACTTTACTGCCGGCGGGCGACCAACAGGTTTTGATGGTGCAGCAGTGCTCCAAAAATTATTCGAGACAAGCACTCAAACCTAAAATCGCATTTCACGCCATCTAGGAAGTTTTCCAGTTTAGTGAAATTTTTGAATTTGGATCCAGTTTTCTTAAGCAATTTTTTAGCAAATTAAAACGGCTGCTATTTCTGTGAATTTGTATTCAGGATCTTATTATTATTATGTATTATTGTTGTTGTGGGTGAGAAGGGTAGTCTCGAGCGCTCAAACGAAGTTATAAGGCAGAGCAATTTGCAGTGACTTTTTATGTTCATACGTTTTTTATTTAATTGCAATAATTATTAATAAAAGGAGATCTACCTGCGTCCGAATTTTGCTTCGAAGCGAATGGAACTTTAAATTCATTCAATTTCTGGTAGTCACTGACAGTGTCAGTTGTTCTACTAGAAGTTCTCCATAACTTTTCGAATTTAAGTCAATCTGGCAATGCTGATTGTCTTGTCTATTTTGCCTGAACGACAGAGCAAGAGCAAATGCAATAAAGCAAAGAAAAGGAGTGTACCCGCGTTTCTTTTGTAAACAGTAAGAAAAGCGATCACCCTATGTTTGAGTAATCGTGGAGCTATCTTTTAATCGATATTTTAAGCCATCCTTTTGACAGTATGTCATTTGAAAGGAGCTCTGGACTTTTTCCCCAGAATGAGCTAAAAGTGAGGTCTTGTTTTTATCGTTGTTAGCTATAAAGCTAGTAACAGAGGATTCCTCATTAGTTTAAATATTAGGAAAAATGGAACTGTCAATAGGTACAAAAATAGCAAGAGGACGTCAATAAACAAATACAACGGGAGTAGCCCATTTTTAAAGTTTTAATTAAGCATATGCAAAATGAAATCTATCTTTACAACAATAAATAACAAAGTAATTGACTAAGCGTGTATTAAGCTTAAAAGCTCGAAAAGTAAGAATGCGAAGACGCACGCCTTCATTCATTAATGAATTTCGCGTATTCCTTCCTGTTATCAATTTTGCTTAGCACTTTTTGGATTTTTTTTTTTGGAGAAATTTAAGAAACTGCAATTTTTGATGCTAGTGCATTACTATTATTTTTCCTACTGGGTCATACACTACGAAAATAAAACGTTCCAGTCGAAGGATGGGTGAATTTGATCTTACGGACTATTTTCGGAAGATAAATTCAATATGCCGCTGCTGCCTCCACGAGCACTCGAGTGTGCTGGACGTTTTTGAAACCGGCATCTGTGACAAATTGCAAATTTGTATGAATATTACCGTCACTAAAGACAGTGAACTACCAACAAAAGTTTGTGAACAGTGTTTTCAAAAAATTGTAAGCCATTACGACTTTTTTCAAATTTGCAAACGCTCGGAGGCTGCGTTACAAAATTGGTTAACTCCTTCCGGACAGAAAGTTGTCGAAAGAGCGAGGGATGCAGAAGGTATAGCCAAAATAAGAATGCTCGCTTACAGTTTCTTTTACTTTTTTTTTTGTTAATTGCAGACGTATCAAATTCATCAATTGAATCTGCTGACGGACATGAAATTCAGGGCGCAGTCAAAGACGCAAATTTTGATTTACGCTTGAGCGCTGGGTTTTCAGTTATTAGCACAAATAGCAAAGTGAAATATTTTAAATCGACACAAAGTACTTGCTTGCCGTTACTAAAAACCGACGAAAGTCTGCGCAGAGTCTTAAGTATGGAAGCTTCTAAAGTAAGTGAGAAAAACAGTTTTCGTAACGAAGACAACGGGCAGAGCAAAGTGGTTTGTTCGGGTAAGTTCTTTCTTATTTCGCACAGTTATAAAATTAAACAAACTTGTAAGGCTAAATTAAATACCTACTATCTGGGTACGTCCATCATTTTCGAGGATTTTCCATTTGATTACTTAGCAGTTTTTAAAATAAAATCAATTGGAAATACATTTAAAGTACTTATTACTACACCTTTAACTATTGGTGGATTTTTGATTACTACGTATTTTAGCGGGTAGTGCACTTAAGAAACTTATTTGGTCCTGGCATCCAAGCCATATGGACCATCTCCCCAGTTTATGACCTCTGGGCCTAATATGCTTTTTGAATTCATGAAGAAGGCTAGTGTAGCACTGGTCCAAATTTGTTTTTCGCACGATGTTTCAGTCATCACAGGAACTTATAACATTTACTGCATTTTATATTAAAAAAATTGTCAATCAAAGGACAAAATTTGTAAAAGGAAAATTTGTGCTTTTTTTGTATGTTGTGTATGGGACGAGAAAGTTGCACTATTTTTATTAATTAACCCTTTTAGCGTTCGAATCGAAAAGAGCTTGCCCTTTCTGGGCAAAAAAAAAAAAGTAAAGTTGCGCAAATTATCAAAAATAAAATAAGCTATTAATATTATTTTATAAGCTAAAAATAAATTTATTAATTCTGCTGTTTATATTCTAGAACTAGAAAATAAGTTTAAATGCAATAAATTTATTGTCCTTTTAACATAGCTTCATAAGAAATTAATTCGTTTCCGGGCGACTACAGCATATGCAGTATTTTCGCTCCGATCTTATAGGCTACTAATTCATATACTGCCAAATAACGAAAAAACTTAGTTAAGTATATTTCAATAGCCTATACAAATTAAGGTCGGCCCATGAACGTGTTAAATAAGCAAGGAATAATTATAAACAGGATTTCCAAAATTAAATTAAATTAAATTTTTTAAAATAAGTATTTTCACAGCCAACTAAAGTAGTGGAAACTTAAATATTATTGTTTTGCGCAATTACAATTTCTTCATTTTAATTGCAATGTGCAATGGTAATGAAAAATTAAAATATAAATATAATGAAGTAATTGAACCAGAATTTCGATTATCATTCGTTGCAGTAATGCTAATTATAAAGAAATGTTGGATCACTCCAAATAGTACGATGTGACGAGAAGAGGGTAGGTGATTAAGGGGTTACATTAAATTAATTTTATTATTTAATTATGTACTTTAAATTGTTTATAAACATGATTAGAGACGAAAAAGCTATTTTAAAATATAAACTTAACTAGATTAAGGTCATGCTGTTTAGTGGACTATGCAAATTGTTTAGTGTTCCGTAACTAAATTTTTAAAAAATGGTACAATTTGGTGTCCATCTGTCTACCTGTCATAGACATTTTTGAATCTAACTATTAGAAAGATTTTTGGTGCAAATCTAGGAATGAATGCCCCAAGCATATCTATTCTTTTGAAAGTGTAATTTGAGTGAGATCGAAAAGTGAAATAGAATCGATAATCGGGATGTGAAATGAAGGTTTGTAAAAACACAAGTTAAAATACATATACGAGGTTATACTTGCAAAACTCCTGCACTCTATCTCAAAAAGCATAACTCAAAGAATTTCGAGAGATTTATGGAATATTTTCCATAAAGAACTTCCACTTGGCCGGTTTTTTTTCATGCAAATATTTTATAATTTTTGGTTTAATAGATATCTAATGTACACCATAATCCCAAGAGCATGTCAATTTTGAATTTGTTTTATTTTCAGCTTCGAGACGTAATATGCGAGCCACTGCGGACAATCAAAAGCATTCTTATGTGTGTCCAGAAGAAATATGCCCTAAAATGCGTAAAAAGTTACAATCGTGGAAAAAAGAACAAGCTTGTAATATGTGTGATAAGAAATTTATGCTCCAATCGGATTTCAAAAGTCATATTACATCGGACCATGCTGGACAAAAACCAAAATATCAGTGCAGCGAGTGCGGGAGAACTTTTGTACGAAACACTAATTTGTTGTATCACTTGAAGATCCACTCTGGCGAACGGCCGCATCAGTGCCCTTTTTGCCAGAAAGCGTTTATAACGATAAGCCAATTAAATGCACATTTTAGAACCCATACAAAGGTGAAACCACCACCAAAGGAAAAATGCCTATATTGTGGCAAAGGTTGTCTTACCAACAGCGAATTGCGAGTTCATCTTCGGACGCACACTGGAGAACGGCCGTTTCAATGCAATATTTGTTACAGACGATTTTTGCTGAAGGTGCATTTGGACGTTCATACGCGCACGCATACCGGAGAAAAACCCTATTCATGCTCGGTTTGCGGCAAATCTTTTTCGAGCCTATCAACTAGAAAAAAGCACATATTTTTGCACAGTGGTGAGAAACATTTTCGGTGCGATATATGCGAAAAATCCTTCGCACAAGTTGGAATTTTAAACACGCACAAAAAAATACATATGAGATAATAAAAAATATTGACTGTATAAAAAATGTATTGATAGGTATAACTATGCAACCATATTCCAGTCATTGATGGAATTTCTCCGCGCGGGGGCTTGTAAGCTAACACGGATTCCCGCGCGCCTGTGCACAATTGGCCGGACACTCAAGTTCTCGACGGGCGACCTTCAGACAGTTGCCAAAGAGCTTCGAAACCCAGTGGTACAGTTAATAATATAATAATTATAAAAGCAACCTATCTAAAGGAAAGAAATCTTCCAAAGTATAAAATAAAGAAATTGTAAGTCCCACATTATTAATTCCTTGCCACGCATTGCTTCAACTGCTTATAGTATGGAATAAGGAAAGAGGGCATTAATGTTATATATATGTTCAAGTTACTCTTGAAAGATGGATCCTGAACACTCGACTCCTCAGTTTCAAATAAACAGATCGCGCGATGGAAAACGACTTGGTTATAACATTCTAGAATTGGAGAATCATGATATCAAAACTGATCTAATCAGAAAGTATCGCCGATGTAATTGAAAAGTCAACCGAAAGGACCACGTTGCGATTCATTTTAATTCAAGGTATGTATATGATGATACTGTCAATGTTATTTCTTTATTTTAGTATTTTCATTTAAAGGGGTATGGGGAAAAATGAGCAGATGCAAATTAAAAGTGCAAAAAAATTTGAAACTGAAATAAATCCATACTTTGCTTATAGTAGTGCTGGACAAAACATTTGCAACGGAAGTCACGCACAAAGTTTTTTATTTAATACTTTCTTTATTTTGATAATAAGTCTTATACAGGGCTGTTTCACTTTATGCGCTAAGAACAAAAATAACAACAAATGGTGGAGGTTATATTTTAAAATCCACGGATTTTCAATTGGTTTGAGATCAGGGCATTGCGCTGGTCACTTTAAAATTCTTATTTAACTGTTCCTAATTTTATCATCAATTAATTTGCCAGCGCAAATGTTTAGATCATCTGTGATACCCAAGGCTAAGAGTACGCAGCCAAAACATGAAATTACTTCCAATTAAAAAGTCTCGAAGAGTCGCAGCAAAAATAA
Source organism: Philonicus albiceps (assembly GCA_963969385.1). Taxonomy (NCBI): domain Eukaryota; kingdom Metazoa; phylum Arthropoda; class Insecta; order Diptera; family Asilidae; genus Philonicus; species Philonicus albiceps. Next base: position 31,858,171 of record OZ017773.1, on the reverse strand, counting down.
AACTCTAAAGCATACACGAAATAATGAGATAATGAACCTTTGCATAAACAAAATTCGTGCCAAACAATGCAACACAGTGTAATACGCATACACAACATAGTTAAGAGAATTCAGAATTAAGTCACCACGATTGCTTCACATCTTATTGACGAGTAGATTGATTTCTTAATGAGTTAGCATGTAAACGCAAATATGTGTAACTTAGATGTAGGACAGATATTCTGTATAACAAGGCCGAAGAATTTTATATTGATTGTAAATCAGAACCTCGGACTGATCATTTTGAAGTCTGCTCTAGAACCTCTTATCTCAATCGAGCTAATAGCTAATAGAAGCACCTGCTATTTACTAGCTTAGTTCACATTTTTAACTTCTGCTCTCTGAGCTTGTTGATAATCTCTGGATATCTTCATCCTTCCATCGGCTGTCTCCACCCGTTCCGATAGTGCATAGAACAACTGCGGCAAAATCTACCATTCTCTGATACACATAATATAGGCGATAGAAGCAGCAATTACAACTGCAACAATTACCAGGCGTATATTAAAGATGCGGAGATGCCTGACACGGCTACATACCATTTCTTTAATTCTCTTCGTAGGTCACCCGTTAGTAAATCGGTTAGATTTGATAACATTATAAAATAATGGTCGAACGACCACTTCCGTCCCCAAATTTGCACATCAGGTAATATAATAGTTAAGTCTCTTCCATAAGAGAAATACATAATTTATTCTATTTATTATTTTTTCAAATTACTAATTTTTTTTATTTTCATTTAAACTGAAACAAATGTGCAAATAAAATAATGCCTGGCATAGTAACATATAATTATGTATCTCTGCTTGCTTAGTCACTGGTGCAAACTACAAAGCATTCATTATAAGATTCCAGCGTAAACAATAGCTGGGAAATTTCTACCTGATTTCTTGCACCCAATGCAGCACTTCGACAAATTTCAATACAGTCCTTATTACTGACTCGCAGAAAAATGATTTCCGAATTCTGTCGAAAAGAATTCAGTTTTTTTTTTTTCGAAAGATGCTAGGATTGCGATTCTTTGTTACTACTCTTTAAACTTAAAATAATATTCGTTACTCGTTACTTTTTTAATTATTTAATTTAAATTATTGGAAACGTTTTGGGCTTAGTTCCTCTTGTAAAAACCACGCTAAATTAGAAACACGCGCAGCGCATATTGTAAAATACAAATGACTATCAATGACAAGGATTTTTCTTCTCCTTGTTGATTTCTTTTTTTTTTATCCCAACACACATACAGCCAAGCATATTCTAAATTTGTTAAAAGTTCTCAGCGAGAATATGTTTTCTGTGGAACGATTTGAAATACTGCACAAATTATGAATCAAAAGTCAATTAATTTAAATATCAGAGGCATCATGAGAGAAGAGACGATGAACCAGTAATTAATACAATAATTAATTACAACTAATGCAATACAACGAGTAAGGATTATTTTTGGAGGCAATCAACTAGTGAATTACTGTTCGCAGACGCCTAATGGCGGTGCACTACCAACGGTTGCAATGAAATGAGGTAGGACGGACTATACATATAATCGTATATAAAGTGAAATTTTATACAAAGAAATTATGAAATAAATTCTTTGTAATTTATAAATGTTATATCTTTTTTGAAATATATTGGCATGTGAAGAATTGTGGATGTCACTGAATTTAAAGCATAGTGCATCAATTTGGAACGCAAATGTGAAATACATCCAAATATTTATTGTTAAATTTTATAACAAATTTTCAAGCATTTTATCTTCAATTTCGATGTTGAGGCGACGAATAAGCGATGCAACAGAAGAAATAATATAATTCGTGTTGAAAACAATAAGAATAAAAATCATTCCGCTTCCATTTGTTTATATTTCCATCCATGCACGTTATTATAATTATTAAATCTATTTGTAAATCATAATGTAAGTCTTAATGATGAACGAAGAAACCAACAAAATAATGGAAAAGTGTGAAAAATTAAATTCACAGCATGCTTAACAAGGTATAAATAATTGGAATGATTAGAGCAGCTTTCGCACCCGTGATGCCAAAGATGCTTTGTATCAGCGACCACACTATCCAATAAAATCCGAGCTGGAAAATAATGTGCAGAACTAACAATCTAAAAACAAAGAAATATAAAAAATTTAATTCAAACTCTAATTGCTTATTTGCTACAACTAACATTTTATCCTTTCTTCTCGCGGCTTCAAGATTCTCAATTGGTTCTTTGCTCAGGTTCTTACGAACACCCAATAACATATTTAGGAAATAGGAATCCCAGCGCAGCTCTCCTATATCAATATAAAACTTTTCCTTGTCATCTGGGTGAAGAGACTTGGCTAGTTTTAAGGTTTTTTTGTTGTCAAATTTCCATTCACTAAAAATAAAGCGCTCCAATATATTGAGCGAATTCCAGACATTTTTGTGAAGTTTGATCAAACTAAAAGACAAATGAAAATTAAACAGGTATAAGATTTAAAAATAAGTCTTACATTGGTCTACCACCAGTTACTCTAATCAGTAGATCGAAGAAGAAACCTGGGATGAAATGGAAAATTATAGCTGCTAAGCGAAAAAGTGTTAGGGTGCTTGCAAATTTTAGGTGAGGATACCTAGACAAACAAATTAAATAATTAAATTAAATCAATTATTTGTATTTCTAAAACAACTCACCAAACGGCTCCTTTTAGAGGATATAAATGTAAATATCCATTTACTTGATCTATAACGGACGCAAAGCGGAAGGGCCTGTACGTACTTGTTGTACAGTGAAAGATTGCCAATTCCTTGTCTGCATTTTGCTTGCTAAAAAATAAAGTTTTTGGTTAGTTTATTCTCCTCTTTCTTTAAACTTTACTAGATTAGGAACCTAGTTTCACGTGGCGTATCTTAAATTCAAATTGGTTGAACATTTCTCTAATGTTTCACCCAGTCACTCACATCTGATATAGATCCGTTACTACTATTACTACTACGACCCACTTCTAATTTTTTCTTTGTTAAATGTTAAATACTACAAATAAGGATATTTAGATATTTTTTTCGAAATTTCAAAAAAATTTTTTCCATATTGGATACACCACATTTAATTATTGAAATTTTGATATTACATTGGAAGTTACTGTCACCAATTTTTATATATTGTTTATTATAAAATCACCTGAATTTCAAAAACAAAACAGTCGATGTATTGGGTCCAGCATTTCAAATTTCCAAAATGTGATAGTAGATTTGAAATTAGTGACATCAAAATACCTTCAATTTTAATTAAATTCGTATTCGAAAAATTGTGGTTGTTATATTGGATTCATTATCTTAAATTTCTTAATTTATTAATTCGAAATCGAAATAAGGGCCCCAAGAGTAACCTTCAACTATGGACGTACGGTTAAAAGCTAAATACGTGGATTTTCGAAAAATTTTGGTTGCCATATTGGTTCCGCTATTTTTAATTTTTAAATTTCGAAAGTAAATTCAAATACTCAAATACTAATTTTCAAGACAAGGTTTTGATAACCTTTTTATTGTGTAGAATGTCACAAAATTTAAGCCATAATATTTGTTTTGTAAAACTTCATAATAATAATAATCGTTTTAGTAACTGGCTTTTTGGGTTATTTTGTATAGATGAAGTTCTGCTACCTTGCTGCTTTCTCGCAGTTTAAAAACCATTTTGCACTATAAGTTTAGTTTAGTGTAAAGCATTGAAAGCATTGAGCCGATCAAGCGTTTACAATTTTATATTGCAATTCACACACATCCTGGCTGAGTAGCAGGCATAGCTAAATTTATTGCGTGAAAAATTGAAATTTTTTTAAATTAATAAACCTCAATTAAAGCAAGCAGAAATGTTGCGTTGTGGTAATTGTTTAAGCAATTTGTATTTAGCTACTCACTTTATGTTATAAGTATGGTAACCTGCTATCAAAATTTCATTTACGACAACATCAACAGGAATATAATCCATTATAAGATCTGGATTTAGCGGCAATCGTCGAACGACACCCTTGGAAGCTCCCAAAAAGAATCCCTGTGGGCCATTTTTGGAAATAGTCCAGCCAGGAATGGGCTCTTTCCATGCAGCCGTAACTAGAAACACAAAAATTTTATAATTAACTTAATATACCCTTAAAGTAATTTACCACTTACTCATGCTAGGTCTGACGATGCTGCAAGGAAATTGTTTTGCATATTTGTTGACTTCATGTTCGGCCAAATGTTTTGTGAATGTATACGTGTTTGGATGTTCTTTTAGTATTCTGTAAACAAAAGTAATTTTTTCTATTGTAGTAATCTGATGACGGTTGCTTTAATGATAAATACTTCGGTTCCCATTCCTTTAGAGCTACGTCTTCTAATGTTGTAGCCTTTTCAATGACTACATCGGGATCGGCTGGAGCGTCGTATAAAATTTCTTCTGTCTCATTAAGAAATGAGTTCACATATGCACTGGAGACATGTACCATTGCCTGTGAATTAGTTAATAAGATAAAATATAATATATGTAATTATAGTTTCGCGAGGAAAGAGAAAAGTGAAGGTAGTGTTGAACCTTGAAAGTGCATAAGACGGTAACGAGAAAAACAATGAACATAAAAGATGATCAAACTGATTTTCAAAACACTATTAAAAAATTAACTGAATAAAACATAATTAAAACAGAAATCATGTTCAATTATTAAAACGATGCTCAGATTTTTGATTTTCAAATTTAATTTATTCTTGAGTAATCTTCGAGAGATGAACATTTTAAAATAAAGCACAAATAATAATGAATATTATTAAAAATGAAGTTATAATAATAGTTATAAAATTAAAATTTCGCGGTAATAGCAATAGTAAAATCTTATTGATCCATGTAACAAACTTCGACCAATTATATAGTTGCTGTTGGTGTCGTCTGCTTTCCTTATGGATTTAAGGAATAATAAAAATTACAATATATTTGGATTTTGCGTTTTTAGTGTTTCTTAACATAGAAAATATGAAAATTGGACTTATGACAAAAACTCTATTGAAATTTTAATGTTGTAAAAATCCTGACCAAATCAACTTTGCAAGGGTGCTATAAAATAATTATTGCTGATAATTGTTTGTGGGGTGCGGCGTTTTTATTTAAAAACTATCGACATTTATAAAAAATATTTAAAGAAATTTATTTCTAAAAATACAATTCAATACTTACATCCAAATTTTTGATTTGCGAACAAAGCTGCATTACACGACGAGTGCCTAGCAAGTTAATGGTAGTCGTTGTTTTCAGAGTTTCAAAAAAATCCAGAGTAGCTGCTGAATGTATCACAATATTAACATTATCAATAAGAGTTTGTCTATCTTTTTCAGAGATTCCCAAATTGTTTTCGCCGACATCTCCTTGAATGGGAACAATTTTTTTAAACACTTCCGTTAAAACAGTTTCATCAAATTTCTCGAAAGCGGAATTTTGTCGTAAATCATTCAAGCGTTCTTCGATTGTCTTCTTTTTCTTTGGTCTCATAAGAAGATATAATTTGCCACATTCTGGAAGACTACGCAATATTTTCTCTATTAAACAAACTCCCACAAATCCAGTTGCTCCAGTTATGAAGAAATTTTTATTTTTGTAAAAATTGGTAATTGGAGATTGCGATGTCCTGTAAAAATAAAAATATATTTATATATACTAGCACATGAAAATTAAATATTAATTATTCCCTTTCCTCAGGTCAGTTTCATTGTATTGCGACAAATACATATAAATAAAAGTATTGGCCAAGCCAAATTTGCTCCTGGTCTGATTTCTGATCATTTCAATAATAAAAGACTAAAACTTTTCATAAATCTTTAGGGTAACATTTCTATTATATTATAATACTATTGAATTGTAAAATTTTTAAAATAATTCGATCTTTTAAATGTGGTTATTATTCCACAATAGGGTTAAACAGTGGTTCTCTTTGAACAACAAATTTATAGATTTTCGTTATAAAGTCCCAACTAAAATCATTTTAGGTTATGAATAGACGACGCTTTTCACTGAATATGTTTGGTATAATTAAAAGATTGCAAAACCAATTTCCAATAACATATTAATTTGGGTTTATTAGCCCATTTCCATAATCACGATGAAATTTACATTCCGCAAGAAGCTCGTGACGTAGAAATTATGCAGTTTCTCAAAATTTTGATTAAATGGAGGTTTTAGTCCGTGAACCTGAACTTTCTGCCTATTTTTACAAGCGTATGCTTAGTCAAGTCAAAGTTATTTATCTCAGTAACGTTGTAAATCAAGTGCTCAAGCGATTATGATGATATTATATTATTACGAGTATATGACTATATGAGTTTTTGGCCAGATATTTTTACATTTAATTTTATTTATATTACGCATGCGGGACAAATACCAAATTACTGAACGTTTTGCTATGTGGTCAATAGGAAATAAAAGCATGGAACTTTGACTGGGAGTTGGTTCGGTTACCCGGCAATTCACTCCTGCAGCATCTCTCTATATACGGCAAATAAGTAAATAAAATTAAAAAATTAAAACCCTAAAATTTTAAAATTGACGAAACTAAAACGTTTGGAAATTTTAAAGGCGTTTTTTAAAATAGTTTTTCAAACATACGTGCAAATTACAGTCTAAAAGTATGACATTAGTTTCCTTACTTTAAAAAATTAAGTTTTTCTGTATACATACTTGATTTAGGTTCATTAGTCTTCCTTTAAAAAAAGAGTTTTTGGGATCGTACTTCGATATCTTATGAGAATCGAAAGTTAAAATTTTAAACTTGGACAACTTAAAAAAATGCAAACTAATGACTCCTATGTTTAAATAAACTTTTCTCTGTATAAATACTTGTCTTCCTTCTTCTATACTACTTGATAACTTAGTAGCAATTTTATTAATTGATTTTTCTTGTTTTCTTTTACTTCTTACTTCTTTACTTACTTTACTTCTTTCTTCAGATGATTGACTAATGGCAAATAAATAATAATAAATAATTTTTATTTATCCAAACATTTGTCGAATCACCTTGGTATTAATTTAATAGTTCATATAAAGAAAGAAAAGACTACTGCAAAATTCTTAAGCAGTTATAAGAATTTAAAAATATTCATTAGATGGTTACTTCAATTCTGCCTTCTTCAAAGAAATGCGGGAGTCACCAAAACGCAAGAGGCGAAGGTGCGATTATTCTAAAATTGTAATCAGAAATTTACATTAATGGATAAACAGGTTAACCCATTATTATTATTTCTTTATTTATCCCATTTTTATATTTCTTATAAGCTGACTTTTTTCTAATATTTCTTCTTTTTCGGTGAATGTTTAAAACGAACGTATATTTTTTGCTACATTATATGTATTTTTGACTACACAGCATTAGTCTAGTAACTTTCTGTATTTAGTTAAAAGAACACATCACCGCAGAGGTTATAATTAGCATAATCAACGAATAAATTTCTCTAAGATTAAAAAAAGCAGGAAATTTATGGATTATCATGGTACCTGGTCTTTCGATTTGTCACCATATATTTTTTGAGAGGCTGTGAAACATAGAAAGTTGAATTTTGATGTAAATTATACATTTTTAATAACTTAATATTGAGCCAAATTTACACGAAGGTAAGAATCCTTATTTTCAATTTTAAGGATCTTAAATTTTTTCTTATTCTCAACTACATCCTGAAAACTGATAAATAGAAATTTTGGTCATTAAGAAGTTGCCTTAAACAAAATATTCAATAAGTTCCAAAAAGTTGTTGTCTTATAAAAATTAAAGAGAAAGCCGTGTATATATCATTTCTTCCCTGTTTTATTTAAAAATTAAAATGCGGATATTTTAATAATCCCTTTGAATTTTATTAAAATTTTTCAACTTAGTGATAGCAATACAAAATGTTGGCGCTAAATATAAAAAAAAATTATCAGGCCGGGGAGAAGCAATAAACCAGATCCAGAAGTTATCTCCAAAAGCAACAGCAATATGTTTTATGTTTTGTCTTTTTCTTACTTTCAATCAACAATGTCCTTGAAAGCAATTTTACCCTAATCTAAATATGTATAAGAAATCAGTTCTCAAACTTGGAAACGATTACATCTACAAAGTGTACAAAGCAACAACATGCATAAACATATGAAACAATCTTGCATGTTTTGCAGTATTTCACTTGTTTGTGAATTACAAAAATTAGGTGTCCGAAGTTTGAAAATTTAAAAGTGTAGCATTAGAAAACGAATTTGAATATTTCAAACCTGACAATCACCTTTGACGCTTTCAGAGTGAATTTGAAATAGTTTGAAAATGATCGAATTACAGAGCATGCAATTCGTTTTTTATAGTTGATTTTTAACATTTTACCAATTTCGTTTCGAGAAAATAACTGCCCAAGCTGAAGTATTTACTAAGCTATTAATGCAAATAATTAATTTACCATTAATATTTACAAAACTACTTCCCATTTTATAGTGAGATATGAATTTTGTATAATTTCAGATTATTTTTATCACTCACAAAACTAACCTTGTTTTGTTCGTATATCTTAAAATTTTTTTCTTTAGTAGCTTTAACGATTTTATTGGACAATCTAGAAATTAGCATTTTTTTTTCTTAGAAAGACAACAAAATGGAACATTAGTATTGTTTATATAGGTGCGGAATAAAAAAAAAAAATTAGAAATATAAGGTCTAACCCCCTTTCGTTTCTCATTTTTATATCTAAAGGATTAACTTTAATAAGTGATATCCCATTATGTTTTCGTAATTTCATTTTCCCTAAAATAAATTTATATTTCTTCAAACAAATTAAAAAAAAAGAAAGAAAGAAAGAAAGACCTATTTACAAACCCTAAATCAGCCAAAGAAATAATATAGCCCAAAAATCCACCCAATAAGCAAACTGCCAAAACCAAATACTTAAGATAAACAGGCAATAAAACAGTAAAAGGTTCAGAAAAAATTAATCATCTAACTAGTCTACCCCCTACAATTCTGAAATAATTACTTATTAATTACTCATTAATTTACGTCCAGTGCGCTTGATCTTATTTTTATATTTATATGTACCTTGCACCAATTCATTTATTGCTTATAAATTGCTTCATTTACAACCTAATTGAAAATGCACAGGCTCACTTTTGCTCCAAGTTATGACAAGTAAATAATCTTTTAGGTGTTTAGTTTAATAGAAGAATGGCGGCAATTTCACTGCACCAGGTGCTTTCTTGTTTCTTATTTTCTATAGATATTCAAGCGTTACACTCCAGTAACCCACTTCGAACAGAAAGTTGTTTCTTTCAACTGGATGGCAAAAGACTATGAATTAAATAAACTGAGGAGTGAAACCGGTTAAAAAGCTCTAGCTATATGATAAATAACAGATATGGTAAAAATCTCGATGCTTTTGTCACTAATTTAGGAAAACTGCTTAGCAAGGTACTTGCACATGTAAGAAACTTGTGTAATACTCGTAATTGATCTGTTGATGTTTTAAGAACTTTTCTGGTCAAAGATCAGGGACATCATGTAAATTATGAATTAAGATAGTTCTCTTTCCAGGAGTTTCAAGATCATTTTTTGCCATACAATTGATTAAAAAGGTTTTTTACTGTCTAAATAATAATAAAATAACCGTCAAAACAAATACATGTAAGTTACTACGAATAACCAATCAATCATATCATCACTCACTTTGGCCCCAAAATATTTTATAGTGTAAAGTTATTAATGAAATGTTTTGTATTGAAAAAATCGAATAAATCTTACAATTAGCCAAATTCGGGCATGTTTCTTCATTATGGAGGAGGAAAACAGTTTGAATGTTGTAATATTTTGTTTATTCCCATATTCTTTATGAATTTGGATGAAATTAATGATGATTTCATTAAAAATCATTGTTTTATTATTTCCGTTACAATTTTTGTTTCTTTCAAAATATAAAAGAAAAGTTTTGAAATATAATAGAAATATTCATGATTCCATATCCATATAGTTGTTAAAAATCGCCCCCAATATAAAATTTAAACTAAAAGAAATGTTCGGATAATTTTCCTACATATGGAATAAAACAGCGAATCAAACAGCAAGTGTGGGGTCGATCGTTTCATCTAAATTTTATTGCATATTATCTAGTCTAAGAAAGTTCAATGGTCTATTGCAATCTTCCATATATTTCATTATGTAATCTTTTTGCATAAGAAATAAAAATAAATTATGCAAAAAACAAAAAGAAATCATTTCCGAAGGTATTCTTATAAATTAGGTTTATTTAGAGGAAGCCGCAAGTCGGTGATCGGTATGGTGCGTTAACACGACTTTAATGGAAATCTGAACCCACGTAGCAGTCTGATCAAAGTTGTCTGTGCGAAGGTTGTTGACACAGAAATTACTACGTTTTAAAAACTTTTATTAAATTACAACGAGATGTGTAGAAATCTTTAATAATTCAGTTAAATTGATTTTTTTAAAGAGAAATGTTTTGTTTTAATCTAAAAAATATTTAAAAAAAAAGCTTTTATTTAAAAAAAAATATATGTACTGAAGAGAAACGGAAACTGGATATAAATGACTTGTACGATTTCAAGCAGACAACAAAGAGAGGTATATAACATCTTTAAAAATGAATTTAAAATGACATCGCACATCGCAGGTTGTCAAGAAAAAGTTAATCCTTCATCTTCAGCGTCCACCATATTGAGTTTAGAATTTCGTAACATAGCTTATTATATTCCTCCCGTTTAATCCTTTCATTTAATATCCATATCAAGGAATTTGTCAAGAAGTTGCAAAAGTTGTTACACGATGTTTTTTGGCTGTAATTTTTTTTTTATTAATGAAAAACTTTTGTTCTGCTTTTGGATTGTTGATGTTGTTGTGATTTTTTTCCATTAAGTGTAGAAAATAATATCGGCCAAGTGGCCGCCGCCATAATTGACCATACAGGCCCGATTTATGGCGTTTTCTATCATTCTTGGCAGAACTTCCGACGATAAATTGTTGCTGTCTTGACGGATATTCTCTTTGAGGGCTTCAAGAGTCTGAGGCTTATTGATATAAGTTAGACTCATGACTTCAAAAAAACCCCACAAAATGAGGTTAGGCGACCCGGAAATGCACCCCTCAACATTTTGGAATAATTTTTCCGCGTTCTTGAGGAGTATAGCGATTCATGTTTTGTTGACGTGTATTTTGTATCGGTTTACTTTAAAAATGTCACAGCAGAACTGAAATTTGTTGCAAAAATTCTAGTATTTTTCGATAGGGTGATGACTTTTGCGACACCTTGTACATACATATATATAAATTTCAGCCTGTTCCAATAACGGAAATTTGTTGAAAATATGCCTAAAAGATTATAACAGATAGCAAAATAAGTTGAATAAAACCTTTAAAATAACAAATAACCGCATTTACTTCACGTTATATTTTTAATTAATTTTCGGAAATTTCAGTTTATTATAGCTATCAATTGCAGTAACTAAATGCTGTTTTCTATTATTAGTTAAAATTTTTCAGTTAATTCACTATTGGCGCAAATATTTGATTTGAACTCAAATATTTGTTTACTACTACTAGAAACCAGCTGAATTTTAAGTGGTAGTTTTAATAGCTTAACAAATACAAAAGAAAAGTTTTATATGCTAACCAAAATACGAGTGCGACCGGCAATCGTGCTCGTGGTCGGGCACATTGGAGATTTGTTTTAATTTTTAATATTAAGAAAAGATTTTACAGAACTATGGAGAATCATATCGTATGGAAATTTTTGTTTTAATGCCAATAAATTTATTGATTCTACAAAGTTGGTTTCTCCTCTATCTTCTTGGATTGTCAAAAATAAAGGTTCTGAAACCAGAAAAGATCTAAATAGAAATAGACAAGGCACATATACGGATATGTTGCTTTAAATTTTTTCATTGTATAATTTTAAAGGCGAGCTGAATTGTTACGTATATGTCTAGCTGGCGAAATTTACAGGGTGACCTTGATATTTTTAGTAAAGTTTTACAATTTGAGAAATTAATTCTTAAATAAGTACGTAAGCTATGATCTTTATTAAAATTTAGGCGTCATATGGGCTCGGACCCCGAGTGCGGTTTTTTCTTTTTTAATGTAGGAGTTAGCAATTTATTATTATTCAGGATCAAGGTACAATTCCATTCCACTTTTTACTTTTACTTTTACTACCTGATGCAGTACTTGATACTTCCGTAATCTGTGATCTTAGTTAGTTAAAAGGTATTACTATTATTTTAGACTATATTTAATTATTAGAAGTTACTTAAGCTCTTATTATATTTATAACTACTACTACATATATATATTATCTTCGAGTTTAACGCCTACTGACCTTTAGCCGCTATTTCTAAGACGTATATCAAACTTGTAGTGATTGGTGAAGGAGTAAAGGACTAAAATCATTTCAAAACATGATATTGTTACCGCGATAACTACGGCATTTCTTATTGGATTTTGGATTAAACATTTATATACCATAAGGCTAAGTCTTTGCACCAATTTCAAATAATTTAATTTTTTTCTGTGAATTAAATAATCAAATTTAGTTTGCTTTAACAAATATTGGTAAACATCATGGATTATTTTTAATTAATTAATATTCTTTGATATTAATACGCTCTGTAATTCAATAAATGCATTTTAACATATGAAGCGCTTATCAGAATAGAAACACAAAGAGATGTAACGTAACGTAAGCATTTGACGAAACTTTGTTTACGAATGTCAAAACTGACATTTTGTTCGAAGTAGTAGTGACGTAAAGTAAAAGTGTGAGCAAATGAGTTTAATTGAACATATTCAAGAGAGAGATTGAGATTCGTATGAAAGTCGGTATTCTCTCTGGTGTTCATTATTTTAACTATTTCATTTAAAATTGAAATATCAGATCTGTGATTTTGTGTTTTGATTGATCCCCACGGAAAATTGGCATTTCTAGCTAGTTAACTCCAGATATTTTATACAGGTTCGTAATTTACGTTATATTGTGTTACGTCTCATTTTTGTTAGGGCTTAAGTTACGAAAGCTTTGTTGAAAATTCTGGCAGTGAAAGCGTTAAGTTTGGGAATATTCTGAACTCCGTTTATAAATCCTAGCCAAAATTATGGACGAAGTGTCCATAAATCTATTTTATTCAAATTTATTTATTGAGTTTGACCAACCTTTTAAAATGTAATAAAGATTAATATTTCGGAACCGCATGTGATTTACTCATAATGGCTTGGTGTTCGTTATTATTCATCAAAATCAAAATCTTCGATATTTATAAGCCGTGTGTGCGTAAGTCGTTTGTCAGTTCGCGACATTTAGTCCAAATTGTATACGCTATACAGTGAAGTGAAATCTCCAGACAAATTAAATCAAACGGGATTTTTTGTATTCTAGGAACACTCCAGTTCTATAAAATTAAAATCACAAGGGCCATAGGGACTTTCACTCCATGTAGCCGAAAATTATTAATGAATTTCTGATGAATTCTGCATTTTTCGGTTCCTTGGAACCAAATGTTTTCCGTCGTATACTATTATAAAGTGGTCTGGTGCTCATTTGCCTGTTGAGTTGGATTTGAGTGGATTTAAACTCAAAAGTATAACTTCTTAGGCTAATGGTGGGTGAAATATAATTTGGAAGCTGTTGCGAATTTTTCCCAGGTTTAAGTAGTTCCCCATATAACTTTTGGGAAGTTATTTAAAGATTTAGACTATTTTTCCCTATAGATGTGTGCGTGCGCCGGACCACTTCACGGTTGTAAATGTCAAAGGTTTTGATCAAATTCTATAAAATTCGCCTCATCCGGTTTTCCACCAATTTGACCAAAGCGTACTACTGAGAAAATGTTAAGAATGTGAACCCAAATTTGGCTAAATCGAATCAGCCCATTTTTAAAATAAAATTACTGTGATTTTTAGTTTGTAACGAAGACGAGTCAAAGATTTGAAGCTTGGACAGAGCAACCACTGTGACCGACCTAGCGTGGAACTTGTTTTCAGTTCATGACGCAGTTGGCATGTAAACACCGGCGAAAGGAGAATTTCCACTCCATACCACATCTCTTCATTCTTTCTAGGTCAAGATTTGTGTCCGGAGGCAATCACAAGATTACATTGCAACAAATACAGACTCTAGTCGAAGAACCCCGCAAAATAGCACAAATACTTACTCTTCAGCCATTTTCAGTTAGCTTGCACCACAACGACAAAAAAAAAAAAAAGAAAAAAACACCAAAGATTTAGAGCTTAGAGGAATTCCGTTTCACCGCAAATTATAAATTTAAATTAATCTAATCACAGGAGATAGCAAACTTCGCAGGTAAGTCTGCTGCGCGTATCGCTCGAATAGAAAACACAACTCAAAATGTCAGACGCCGACCAAGGTATAGCGCAGACTCCCAAGAAACTTAAGCTGCATCTGAATTATCTGGAACTGCCGACTGCAAACGACAAAACGTCACCGCAGCTACTCCAAATTCCGGCTGCTTTTTTCCCCTCCTTATGGCGTTTAGTGCTTCGAGTGATTTAATTTTACTCACTGATTGGGTAATTTTTCTACTGAAAATAAGGGGATTTTTGCATTTTACATGTTGCTGTGGCAATGCTGGAAATTGTTCCAAATTATTAAATCGGCTATGCTTAAAACTAACAAGGAGAATACCAAACAATACCAGTTAGTCTGGTCATGGAAAATTGTAATTTACACACCACCCTGTCATACTATTTTTTGTTTGTCTAGATCATATCTTTTATGCCACTTATTTTGGCATACCCATTAAGAAACACTCTGTATATGTAAAGTATTTGGAATTTCTGTGAACGTGTAATCAATTGCTATTTGAGATATTTAAGGAAATTGGAAATGCTATTTTAATATAATTGGATTTACCCAGCTGTGAATATTTAAGTTATATTATTATAAACATCGATATAACTTTACTCACTGCAAATTACCATCTGACCTCACAGTTTCAGTTATTTTTGGGTATAGATTATGCATTATTTGAAGCTAGGGTGAGATATTACAAATTTCAAATTGTTGGATGAAATTAAAATTATTATTTTTTATTCATACGAAATAGAAAGATTGCTCGCTAGGAAAAGAACTACTTATATCTCATAAGGTATATCTCAGTTTTATTCATATGGTCCTTAGTTTCAAAAATGGTAGGATTTATCAGTTTTCATGGGGCGTAAAGAGCTAGAGTCGGTTATGTAATTAGAGAAGATAATTATTCTTACAATTTAATAAGAAAATTACAGGAAGATTTATAAAAACTTGCTCAAAATACTAAACACCAATATTTCGGATGATGATGGTCGTATTCAAAAATAGATTGAATAAAGCATACAATCGGCAGCCGGATCCAAAGGAATACATTTATATCTAGCAATACATATAGATTAGGAAGTTTGTAGATCCTGTAATCCGGCTACCCGGAGGCCAGGTTTAGGGACGACAGTTAGGATCCGATTTGATATCTGACCATCCATCTATAACAATGCATAATCTTAGTAAACGCATTAATATTAATTATTTAAAATTCATAATGTCTAGAATATTATTCAATATACATATTGATACTTAAAAGAGCTAAAACGAGTGAAATGGTAAAATTGAATAATTTTTTTTTGTTAATTCACATATAAGTAAAGTGAAATTTCGGTTTGTATATTCATTAAAAAATAAAAAAAATTCGGAATTCACGAATGTAATAAATCTTACCACATTTTCAAGTATCTGTTTTTATTTTATATTTTCGATTTTCAGCTTTTCCGCACAATACACAATACACTCAGATATAATTAAGTACAGCAATATATAATAACATACATATAGTTGTTTCGCTCTGGTATAATTATATACTCATATAGATAGATAGAAAGATAGATGTGTGGAGATAGTACCAACATTTAAATATTTTTATTAACATAAATTCTAAATGATGTTTTTTTACAAATAAACAATTCAAAAACAGAAATATTCAATTGGTATTCATTGTCAGGAATAATAGGATTAAAACTGCAAAATGCAAAATGCTATTTTTTAAAAATCATTAACAAATGAGTCTCAATATATACCAACTATAAAAAATCAAAAGGTTTCTCTGTCATGAAACAAATATTTTATACAGAACAAAATGAAAATCATAACAAAGGCCTGTCTACGAAAAGCTGGCTTGCCAAAGATCTATACATATTAGTGGTATTTTATATTTCTAGATTGGGATTTAGCCTTACATTTGAGCTATGTGATTCCATGATAAACCTTTATTTTTTAATGATTTGAAAATGGTTAAAATAAGGTCTTTTATACTTTAAACTATATTTTTCTTCAGTTTGAGGATTCATAATCTATAAATAAAATGCTATAGAAGTGATCTATTTGTTGTTTGTGTTCCCCTGGGATATTAATGACGAATATTATACATATACTTACATATATATAATTAAAAATACAAAAATTGATATTTAAATTTTTATTAATTGACATTTTAGACTGTTAAGAAAGGATGTGTCCTTTGTATTTTATGTATTCTAAAATGAACCAAACGTTTTCTATGGCTCTTAGATGTCTGGCTGAGGAAGAATAAGTAATCTACCTCTTTATTCTACCGTGGTAACACATTGTAACCCAACATTCCTAAGTTTGTTTTAGTATTGGTTTACCGCAAAGTATCCTCCATTTTATAAAAGGATCCAGGACCTCTGCAGCATATGCGTACTTATAATAAGATGGGCAAAACAGTTCATATTATATCTGCTTACACATACATTTCTTAATAATTTTTTTTCTGGTAGCAGTAATGTCTTTTACCTACAAGTATTGTCTCATTGCCTTTTAGTAGACATAATTTCTGGAAATATTTTAACATAAATGGTTAAATCTATAATTGAATCCCAGTATATGGGATCAACAAAAACATGTTCACACCATTCTGCTGGAACCTCCATCTTCGCAATTTTGGATTAAATTATGTTTTTGGGTTATTTTACATCTCAATAAGATTTTGTCCTAATCGTTTGCTCTCGTAGCGTTCGACAAGAAGTTTTTTGTGTCTGCTATTTCATTTCCATATGTTGTTTTTAGCGCACGCTTATGCCCACGAGTTGCAGTGCTTTGATGGAATGTTCAAAAATTTTGAATAAGTCTATTTGAGCATACAACATACTATACATATGTGTATATGTACTTACAACACGGAAAACAAGAAAATTGGGCAAACCCTTATGTAAGAAAGCAACTAACAACACGGTTTCGTTTTAATACGTTACTGAAAATCTGCAACCGTTTTATAACACTGATATTAAGTTAAATTACATACCAGCTATTCATTAACAATAGATAAATGGTATTTAGGTAAAAATAACGTAAAACTCGGTGAATACCTGCATTACCTCAAATTGATAATCTTTTGGAATTAACGCTTAACCTTTGACTAAATGATTCAGGAGGATGTTAATCAGGCGTTATATGTATATAATAGCAGAAATGTATTTCTCGATTTAAGCAAAATTCTAAATTGTCTGTATGCTGCATGATTGCTAAGTTGTGTGTTGAGGTTAGTCTAGTGCACTTAATTTAATATGTAAGCACCATACACATTTTAATTTTGTCTTTTAAGTGGGTATACATATATATTTTTTTTAAATTCTAACATTAGCGATTTTTATTTGTATTTGCAAACTTTTAAACATTGGGCAATCCATTCCTATATTTTGTACAGCCTCCCAGTCTGGTTACAGGGTTACCTGTACGTGTTTCAGCCGTGCAATGTTTTCCCCGTCTCATTGCTATTGATAATACAATTACAAAAAAATACTTTTGCTATAGTTAGTAATATTACTCAAATATTTTATTTCTTTCACAATTATTTTAAACGGTGACTAGTGTCATTTTTGGTCGCAACTATATACTTGTTTTCCGGTTGAAATCATTTCATTTATTAAAAATAATTAATATAAGGAATATAAGTTTTGCTCTTTGATTTTCATTATTTAACTTTATAATCGAGTTTATGAAATAACTTTATTTGATGCGTTGGGCTTTGCTAAAAGGCATATAGAATAAAATGTATCATTTTTATTAAAGTGTTTTACTAACATATAACATATTCCGTTCATACAAGCTTAGTTGCTAATTTGCTTGGCATTCAATTTTCTCAAATCAGACCCCTTAGAACTTAATTTTAATTTCCTTTAGCCGCTTTCCTTTTGCCGGAAATGAAACTATAAACACATCTATTTATTTTAGAGAATTTCATCTAATAACAATACATAAAAAGTTCATAACAAAATAATTATTTAAAAATCCAAACTACACGACTGGAAAAGAAGAAATACAAATTAAAGCGAATACAAGAATACTTATACAAATATGACTACATATGTACGTATGAATGTACTTGATAATAAAAATAATAAAAACTCAAAATATGCTCAACTATAGTTTCGCTTTAAAATGGGAATGAAGCTCATATTTACTATATTTATTAATTGCAGACGGATTTTCAAAAATCCGTAAAATCATTCTTTGCTTTGGATTTCAGCTTTTATAAGAAGCCATCGTAATGTGAAGGAATTTTGGCATGTGCTATATGAGTTTCTCATTCAGATACAATTTTTAGAATTGTTTACAAGAAAATTATGTGGTAGAACAGCTATAACAAGGAAATAAGCTATTGCGGGAGTTTTGTTTTTTTCCTTTATTAAACATATTTAAATCTTTTTCCTTTAGCACTTGTGCTGGAATTATTATCTGAAAGTTGCTCCGCTATCTATCGCTACTAAAAGAAATCCCGCAAATTTAAAAGATGTTAGTCTATCTTAAATTCCACAGTAATTTTGATATCTTTTAATCTTTAACAATATTAGTCAACAATTATTCTAAGTAGTTCAATCGTATGGTATGGCCCAACGACGAAGCTATACTTAGAAAAAACTATATCAAAGAGAACCATTCCCTTTGAGGTAAACAAATATACACGCAAACGTAAATTATTTCAATATGATTCTTTGTATCTCACAACCATGTAAGGAAGGCTGCTACGGAGAAAACAACTACAATTGCATAAGGAAGACCAATAAATGTAGCTAAAACAGCGCACAAAAGCCAATTTGTTGCTACGAGTACAACTTTGTAGGATAAGGAAAGTCTGAAAATAAAATTAGGAAAAAGTAAGAATTCTTCTAGAATTTTTTCACGAATTTTAGAACTTACAGCTGCAGCAAAAAATGATGTCGTCTAGTAGTTTTCGCGGACTCTCTAAAGTAGAAATGTCTTATGCCGATAATACACCGAGTCATAAGTTCATTCCAGTCGCAGGAGGAGCAGTCAAAATTATACCTTTTTCTGTCCTCCTCATTAACCTCCTGCAATATTCTCAGTGCATTCTTTAAAGAGTATCGGAAATCTTTGTCGAGAAAATATCCAAATGCTTTGGTGGCTCTGTCGAATACAGTCATATACCCGAGTAAACTAAAAGTAAATTATAATTCATATATTTGAGGCTATTGGAAAAGTTTTAATCTTGGGTACCTGTGGTGGGTCATTCCAACTTTGAGACATTTCTCAGGTAATAGCACAATCATGGACGGAAGAATCTGGAATAAATAAAAGAATAACGTGTACCTCCAGCCATTTCGCAGCTTGGCACTGGGTACGAATATTGCACGATCAGACGGATGCTCTTTCACCACCTTGTTGATAATATTGGTGAACTCCAAAAGTGTTAAAGGATTCACTTCGCCAGATGTGCAGTGAATAATTTCAGGCTTCTCCAGTTTCCGTGTCCCAACGTAGTGGGCCATTATAAGTGAGGAATTTATCACAAAATCACATGGAATAATGTCAATGGTTGAGGATGGTTGTCCAGAAATCGTTCGAAATACGCCTTTTTTCAAAAATTCTTCTAAGTGTTTCTTCCATATACTTTAGAATCATGATAGTCTTACCTTTAATGTATCCTGCTAAAAAACCTAAATGGCCACTCGTTGCATTTCCTACCCATCCTTTTGTAGGGTGCTCATATGTTCCGTAAACTGAAATACAGCACATATGCCTTAATTATTATTTTTCTTAACGAACGACGTGAATGAATGAATTTTAATGTCGTTTTCTTCTTAACGGACAATGAAAAGAATGTGGATTTCTTCCACAGGAGAAAAATACGAATGACGTGCTCCCAATATGATTCTTGTATGCAGTGTAATGAATTAACTATCGTTTTACACCTGTTAATTTTCATGTATTCAAACGTTTCACGATCAAATAAATGAATAGCAATGTAATAATATAGTTCGCAACTAATGGCCGCAACGCATGTATAATATTATTCAATTCCCATCCCAAAAAAGAAATTAAAATTCTTTGAGTGCTAATTTTAAAATGTGATGTTTACAGCACTCATATATGTAAAAAAGGCCATTATTATACAAAAATCGAAAATACCATAAACCGATTATAAAAATATTTCTAGAATTGGATCAACCGTTGGCATAAATGCATTGCAGTCGATGGAGAGTACTTTGAAGGGAACAGTTTTGATAAACTTGACAGTTTTGATAAACTTATATTTTTAATTTTAAATTCTTAAAACTTTTTGATCAAGGTGCTATACTCTGATTTCATTTTATTATTTTAATTAAATTTGTTTTAAAGATTATTTAAAATGCATTTGCTTACCAACTGATGGTCTTACAATGGCAGTGGGAAGTCCAGACATTTCTCTTTCCATTAAATTTTCTGCCAAATTCTTCGTAAATGTGTAAGTATTGGGGTGATCGCCGATATATTCTTTTAATTTCTCTGATGTAAAATCGGCCCATGCAGAATCATCTTCTGCCATCTTGATCATTTCATATGGATCATATTTTGATTTATAGATACGTTCTTCGATGTATCCTCGATTATTACTGTTGCAAAACGCTGTTGAAAAATAAACGTAAGCCGCTAAATTTTTCAAACGTTTTGCAAATTCAATTGTTCGCAGTGTGCCAGTTAAATTTGTTTTAATAGCAGTTCTTAAAGGTGTCCTAAAGCGGATTGTTGCTGCACTGTGGAAAATAACATGAACTTTCTCTAAAAGTTCATTCAATAGTTCTTCTTTCATCCCTAAGTTTGGATCACTAAGTTCACCAACAACAGGAACAACTTTTTGCAATATTTTCTCATCATGTTTTGCAAATATCTGAATAAGGATAAGTGGGTTAATAGCTTAATTTAATAAATTTGTGGGGTGTTTTCGTACTTACTGGTTTACTTAAC
This sequence comes from Philonicus albiceps, assembly GCA_963969385.1. Taxonomy (NCBI): domain Eukaryota; kingdom Metazoa; phylum Arthropoda; class Insecta; order Diptera; family Asilidae; genus Philonicus; species Philonicus albiceps. The sequence goes on along the minus strand of OZ017773.1, from coordinate 31,836,884 downwards.
ATTCTATTTATCCTTTCATTTGGATCGTATCCATACTTTCCTCTGACTAGAAGATATATGACACCAATATCTCGAGTAGAGCTCAGAAGTGCTTCAACGAGAACTGTTCCAAGAAAGCCTGTTCCACCAGTTATGAAAACGTTTTTGTGAGCAAAGAATTCCGCTATACTTTGTGGAGTATGCTTATCGATGTCTTCGTTATTGATAATTGCCATTTCTTGGGAAATTGACATCCGTCCCTGTAAGAAAAAACATTTGGTTAGCAATCGATTGGAAATTTCAACTTTTAGAAAATTACATTAAGCAATTATTCTCAATGATAGCAATAAATCATTAACAATTTTTTTGAATTATATATAGGGGAAATGACAATTTATAAAATTATTTTGTTATATAACAAATTCCACAAATGTGTTTTGAATATCTGTCATTATTATTAGTGTAAGACTTCACAAAATTTCTTTGGTAACTCTCTCTATATCTCCTAGAACATATGTATAGAATTTTTTTGTTAAATAAATTAAATTTAAATCCATAATTTCTTAATGATCGAGGTCACCAGAGATTAACACCAATCAGAATTAAAAATGTATTTAACTTAATTGTTTAAAGCTGGATTTGACGTGCACACATTTGGAGAAGAATTTTTAAACTTAAATTCGAATGAAATCTAAGCTATTTGTATTCTAATTTCAAAGCTTTTCTTAACTAATTTCAATCCTGATAAAAATCTGATCTTTTACTTTCTGAGAATTAGAAGCAGTGCATGTTAAATTCTAAAGTAGGATAAACATCTTTATTGAGAATCGCCAATGAAAATTGTCTGTGATAATTCAATACTATAGTTAGAATATATTTAACATTAGTATTTTTTAAATTTAAGAAGAATTCAATATTTTATACAAATGGTCTTAGTAAAGTGTTCTTTATATTTAAAGTGTCGTATTTAAAAATTAAAAAAATTGTGAGATTGCAGCATCTAATGCTTAGTTATTTTTTTGTATTTTGCACGCTAACGAAAATATAATGAAAATTGAAATGGCCTCACCCCAGTATCGCCGACAGTTATCATCTGAAAAAAGAAATAAGAATATAATAGTTAGTCAACTTCACATTAACTGCGTGCGTATTATGAGTAAGAACAGAAATAAACAGCTCTAAAAATCATAATAATGTGTCCCCGTTCCACTAAGTGTACATTTCCATACTTTGTATGGCTATCGATTTATTACATATAGTACAGTCAATCTGTAATGAAAAAATAGGATGTCTCCGAAAAATGACCTACCGAAATTTGACCTGATGAATCGTTAGGGGGGCATAAAATAAAGTTAATGTCAAATTCCCGAAGTCCCCACCCCCCCTGTTTTCGAGATAATCCAAAAAAGTTAGAAATGCGTTTTTCTCGGAATCTATGGGTTTTGGTGAAAAATTTATTTAACAAAAAATATAGAGGACATTATTAACTACATTTTATATCATTGAAGTAACGTCATCCGACTTGAAATACAAAAAGTAGGTGGCGCTGAAGCATCAAAAAAGTGTTTGTTTGCTATTTTCGTTAAAAAAAAATAGTTTTTTTTCAATTTTGTAAATGAGAAAGTTGTTCGTCATAAAATCAGCTACAACTTTTATTTAAACTATTTTTTCATAAAACTTACCGTTTTCGAGCTGTAGGCGAAAAGATGCAACTCGAAAACAGGGGGGGGGGGACTTCGGGAATTTGACATTAACTTTATTATATGCCCCCCTAACGATTCATCAGGTCAAATTTCGGTAGGTCATTTTTCGGAGACTCACTTACAGATTGACTGTACTAATACAGTCTGTTCAACAAGAAAGGAACTGCCCTTTTTCAAAGTTAGTGATTGTTCCAGGGAAAGACTACGACGCCAATACTAATTCATTTCAGTGTCGTTTTCAAAATACGCGAAATGGTATGAAGCAGTGCACGCATCCAAAAGGACCAAAGTTGTTCTATGCCGCTACTGCAAAGGCTATTAAAAAATTTAAGAAGTTCGTTGTGAAGTGGGTAAACCGATATTTAGAGTCGAAAACTGTCGACGACCTTTCTGGACGGAAGGTAAAGGTAGCAACTGCGAAGAAGGAGGATAGAGTGATACTGTAGTTGTTTGACTCAACCCCCGCTTTAAGATTGCGCGAGGCGAAAGTTCAACTGGCAAAAAAGGGAACTAAAGTCAGCATCAATACAATCAGAGAGCGTTTACGTTAAAAAAATTAGAAATATTTCCCCTGTATCTAAAAAAAAAATATGCGGTTCCTTTCTTGTTGAACAGACTTTAACGAATGCAATAAAGCATCAAACGATAACAATAAATTAAGTGTAACACTTAATACAAAAATCCCGAATATCTTAAAAAACATATTTTAAAGTTTTAAATTTTATGTGTCGAAGGCCATCGGAAGATGGCAATAAATTACTACATTTTCACTCTATACAAATTTTCCTTTTATCTCTCGTCAGTTTTTTAAAAACAAAGTAATTTCAAATTACGTACTTTAATCAGAAGACACGAAACAAAAGAATAAGCAAAACGGTAATACAAAATGAGAAATTTCAAAATATATATTAAAAAAATTCAAATTAAAAATGATTTGCTTATTTTGTATTGATAAGAAATTTCTATACTTAACTTACTAAATTGTATTTATCACAAGCATATGAAAAATTAAAAGATTATAACAAATTTTGTTGTTTGATACATTCCAATTAATCGTTTGGTTTACATATATATATAAGGTCTATATATATTTACCTGTATGTCACAAAAGAAGGTTTATACAAAATTGAGAAAAAATGGTCCAGGAAAATTTAATTCTGAATAACGATTAATTTTAAGTTTTAATTTTCTATGAATTCTTGATGCGTTAAGGCTCGGATCGGTGAAACGAATATATAATTGATAAATATAATTTATGTTTGAAAACTGGGCGTAACCACAACCACTAGCCCATAATTTTATTTTTGTCAGAAGTTCTCTGCTTCGAATACAAAATAGTGAAATTACTGCAATTTTGTAGACGGGAAGCAATCCATTGAAAGCCTAAGAAATTGTGTAAGCCATGTTGGTTGGAATAACTCAGCGCGGTTTGAATTTTTAAGTGTTAGCAGACTTTCCTCATTAGTTCCCCAACACCTCGGGCGGGTATTGATTTTAAATATTTCTGATTATCGTCTGATCAAAAGATCCGCACTGTAAATATGAAGTACATATGAAGTACTTTGCACTTTCCCTAGTAAGTAATTCCTGCATTGCGACACATGTCGCCGTCGGTAGCAGGCTTAAATCTATTCACGAAAACTAATTGGATATGCAATCATTGAGCGAATCTGTTGAACAAACCGAATGAATCAGTCAGCTAAAGCCTAAATTAAAAATTGCAAAATCTTCCAAAACCGATGACAATGACAATTTATGGAATCAGTCTCGAATTTCATTGATGTATGCAAATTATCAGGTTCACGCCCTTCTTCAGATTCGGTGCCTGCCTCGGTTGTGATATTATTGCGTAATTTGTTTAGGACGACCTGGACAAGAAATCGATGACCAAATTTGTATTAACAAAATTTAAATTTGGATAAAAAATTAAGGATACTTTAAATTCTCTTCCGTTTCCGGCCATTTCAGACAGTATGTAACAATGTAAGTTTTTCGAAAAAAATTATTTACCGGAAAAATATCGAACTACTATTATGAGAAAGTGATTTTTTTTTCTTCGTAACCTTTCATCATTGGCGATGGCTGATCCAAGGCAGAAATATTCATTTTCATGGCAAAACTGAACTGTTGTAAGATTGAATAAAAAACTTTTTAAAGCAGCGTCCAAATTTAATTACCTCAGACTATGTGCTCGTGCCCTGTAAAAAATACTATGACCGTGACATTGAAAGCGAAGCCTATCCAATCAGACTCTAAGTATTTGATTTGTCGAAACATGAGAGAATATGGTATTTTTTGAAGATCAAATTTAGAAATGCTCCGTTTACAACATGTTGCGAAAATTTTAAATATTGATACCAAAGAACTAGATTTAAATATTTAAAACAAAAGGTTCTTTATAATTAAATAGTTAGTGTAACATTGAATACATTAAAAAAGCTCATTTAAATTTTTATTGTAATATAATTTCATCAGTATTAGTATCCTCTACTTTTTACTTGTCTAATCAATTTAACTATTCAAACAAAAGTTTTAAATATGCAAGTCTAGTTAGTTTTGTAAGCTGTATCAAAATGGGAAGTATAAAGATTTATTAAACAGTATTTCGGTAGTAGGCCATTAAAAGGTGTAGGGAAAATTCATATACATACTCATATATACATAATAACGGCGGTATATGCATGTTAAACTTTTTTTTTTTCCTAAAAAGTATATGTGGGGGATATTTAAGGTCTCTTAAAAGCTACTTGAAGGATTTTTATGGGCTTCTTACAGCTATTGAAATGTTTAGTGTTATATCTGCGGTATACGAGTAAAAATATAATTTTATAATCATAATTATAATTATTTCTTAGAAAACTGAATTTTTAAAGTTAATGGGTGATTTAGAAGAAAAATCACCCATTAACTTATTAATGGTGAACCTTGTAAGCGGCATTCAAGTTATATTAATTTTTTCAAACACTTACTAAACAATAATTTTTTACAAAACCAAATTAAACTTTCGAGTATTTAGTCTTCTTTTTAGTAAAAACCTATGAAATAATTCGAATTCTACACTACTATAGATCAATTTAGTTTAAAAGAAGCACATTATTTAATTTAATTTAATATGGAATTGTAAAATTCTAACTCATAATCATATTTTATATATAAAAGAACATCTGGGTCTGACCGTAAATCGTCTCGAAGCGAATGCGCTACACTAAAATTTACCTTTACAAGTACCTACTTAAAATCTAGAAAATGCAAACATTTTCCAAAAGGTTGGATCATCCAAACTTCTTTCGAAAAATAATAGTTGGTCCATCATAATTATTTTAACGAGAATGTATAGTTTCATCCTTTAATTTTGGTACCTTACTTTACACTAGATTATACGAGTATATTTCTGTAAAGCGGATATTTCTATATAATTGCGATTTAAATATAAATAAATGCTATTAATGTTAATATTGGTAGACACAAAACTGTGTTAAAATTAACAGTAGCGGCTTTAAAGTGCATTCTTTTAAAAGCTATCAATTTCAAAGTTGTTATGAAAATTTACTACATTTTAGCTCCAAGTAGCTATGATTAGTTAATAATTTTGATTTTACAATAATACTAAGGAAATAAAATTTACTTTCCAAAATCTCCAAATTTTTTTCCCCTGTGTAATAAAAATATTATGTGGATGCGGTATTTTCGCCTTTAAATTTATAAAACGGGCGATTTCGAAAATGCAACAATTCTCTTTTCACAATTTAGAAATAAAACTATTTAATAGCTTGCTTACACAAATGGTACACTTTATCATTACGTTTCAAGATAATCCCAATATGCATAATTTGTATTCTTTCGACATGTAAACTTTTAGTATCTTTTAGTCAGTTATGAAATATTTAAACGATTGCAAACTTTAGTCCAGAGATTTGCATATATTGCGAATTAAAAGCTCCGATCCGATCGATGTTGGCAACATGCTGGATGCCCAAAAATTCAAAGATAACTTGCAAAATGCTTTTACCTGATTTGATTTATTCAAATTCCTGTTATATGAACTTGTGGGTTTTGAAATTTGTTGAGTCAATCCTCAAATATAATACATATGTAAGAGTTCAATATAAAAAACCAGTCAAGTAAATATGGTTTAAAAGTCTAACACCTAGGGCTTAAATAAAAGAATTGAGGATTTTAAAATGTTGTTAATTTTATTAATCATAAAAAAGACATCTCCATAGTGAATTTTCTTGGAGAAAATTTGTATTTTTAGAAAAAACAAAAACACAACAGAAAGTCTAATATTTTAAATTTAGGAACTAATTATTTGTTAAAAAGTTTATATAAAAATAGATGACAACCAACCAAGGCCTGGATTGCGTTTTTAAGAGTAAAATAAGTAAATTTTAGAATGAAAAATAAAAGAATACATATTTCAATATTCGCAAAAGTTCAGTTAATATTGTGTGTAAAATCCATAAATGCATAAGGACTGCCTATTAAATAAGTGGAAATTATTGGAAAAGATAGGGTCACCGTCCAAGGGTAGGATTCAAACCTGTAATCTGACCCGTGACCCGTTGCCGCCAACGCTTTTTGAACAAGCGAAATTTCCAGCTGGTCTTAGCAAAATAAGCAAGGAGTATTTTTTGATGATCTTACTTTTGAAACTATTACAACCAATGAATCATAAAGCGAAATAGCAGCTTTTTACTATACTTTGATTGAAAAATAGGGATTCCTAAAAATTTGCCGTTTTTTAACTGTCCAGACCAGAAGTATATCTTGATGTACCAAAGCGATTAATTTGTTTATTGAATTAAAATGCAAAGGAACTTATGTGTTCGATTTTTCTACAAAATAAATATCATTTCAAATTAAAATAAGTATTGATAGATGAAGTCAGAAGCTAATAATTTTCCATATGTATGTTATATAAAATGTATAATAAATTTTTAATTGCATATCAAAAAATATTTGAACAAATTTCTATGCACTGAAGAATTAAATTTTAAAAATGTGAACGATATTAAGAATGGGAATTACTACAACAGAACTCAATAAGTTATAATATTTTATAGCCCCTCTGACTACTTTTATTATTTTTAGTGCCATCGATTGTAAAGGAAGGGAGGATTGAACGATTGGGTATTAAAAAATATTTTAATAAATTGTGTGATCAAAAAGAAGGCAGGTTGATTCAAAAGACGTATATTTCCAAAAATCTCATAAGTTCTGATTTAATTAATCTTAATAGGTAAAACAGATCAAAATAACCAAGTAAAACTAAATAAAGTGTAATGTGGAATAACCTTTCAAAGCACCAAAACTTGGAGCTTGTGTACATCTGATCTACAATAAGCCCCCAAATATTTGAAGATCTTCTTTTCTTGAAATTTGTGGGGACTGGATGTAGATCGGATATATACGAGATCGAATTTTTGATGCTTTGAAAGGCAATTTTACAATGCACTTTATTTAGTTTTGAAAATTTATGGATTCCTAAATTACACGCACACAACAAAAGGCTAAATTTGGGCAAAAAAAAAAAAAAAAGAAAATCAATGTTTAATTGAAAAACCAAATAATTTTGTTTAAATATTTCTTTAAGATTTGGAGAATTGGACATTAATTTAAAGCAATTTTAAGCTTTCTTTACTTAGCTTTAATTTATATGAAGAATTCAAAAGAAGAAAACTTTTATCAATATTGCTAAAACATTTCCAATATAACTTATTCCTTTATTAAAGTTTTCCAAGTTATTTTTTAATTTCGTTTTTAAGTATTTACAACTTTTGATATGATATACCTTTTAGTACTGAGCACAACTACCAATTTAGACTGCCAAAAATGTGTAATCCGAGAAAGGTTGTAAAAGCAATGTCTTCACTATTTAGACCACTATCAAACTAACACAAGATGTTTTATAGCGTTCAAAAATGTTTTTTTCATACAAAAATATTCTAACTTTGTAATATTATCACAAATATTAATGTTTTACCGCTATATATAACGGTAAAATTAATACTATTAAATTTTCAAAACACTTCTCTGCACTTTTTATCACGATCAATTGGTGATCAAAACTTTGCGAGAGCAATCGAACATTTATCAACGATCTGCACAAAATCACTGACAAACTGGGCGCATCGGACGTAGCGTCAAACTTAATATCCAAACCGAATTCACGGACTGAACTGGAAGACACTGAAAGAGGAAAAGAAAAAAGCGTCCAGTCAATAACAAAACCCCCCTTGGAGGCTTTCCTTCCTCTTCGGCTGGACTCAATTACCTGTTCAGAAAAATGCATTACCTTGCTTTTTTCGCGGCAACAGATGATGTACGATGGCCGCGCCTGAGGTGCAACACGTGAGGGGGCTATTGACTATACCATGCTAGCAGTAATTTAAGTAATTGGTCTTAGTGACACTTTGCGGTATAAAATCAATCTCTTTCAACTCATTCGTAACGAAGATTTCGTAAAGAATTTTGTACCGGACATAAGACCTTCGGCACAAGCATCACCCGGAAAGAGTTGTAAAGTTTTCAGAAATATATTCAGACAGGAAATACGGCGATTCTGTGCTGGTGCCTTTAAGAGCTTCTTAGACTTGCGCAGACCAACTGGCTAAGAAACACCGTGCCACATCTTCCGCGACCTTTACCTACTTTTCCGGAGGTCAATGTACCCCGCTTCTTGAGTCGTCGTGTCCAAGAATGGTCGACGACTTTCAGTTTCACTTGTGTAGTTCACAGTTATGCCTGTGGTCCATTGATACTTGATTAACACTAGAACTACCAAGACCAGTCAGGTTGGCTGGTACTCAATTACTACCTTCATTTAAATATATTGTCTTAAAATTCGCTTCAGATTTATGCTAAAGTTTAATAAGATTGACAATTACGATATAACATCAAAAATCTTTTTCCATTTATAATTACTAATTCAAATTCGAAAGCGTATTAAATTAGAGATGTAGAAAATTGTTAAAACTACAGACTTGCGCATCGATAGTTCTAATGTTAACACTATTTAGAAAGCGTACTCCGAAAAGACTACTCTTTATCACCGCATCAGACAATGTTTCGAAACACATAATTTGCGATAAATTACATACATCAAATACACGACCTCTGTAAAGACCATCAAACAGAAATACACTAAAACAGACGGATTGTGATTAATTTTGTCAATGACCTTTTGAAACATAATTTGCTTCGCAATTCTACTGAAATCCATGTTAACATAAAGTGGATTTTTATGCAGAATATGCAATAAATAGGCCTTTTAATGAAACCGTACCCTTTTGCTGACTTTTAGAAAAAAAAAATAATCAATTCAAGATTTTATTTATTACAAGAACTAAAAGGGAGGAAAGGCTGATGACACCAAAATATTGTATTGTCATCGAAACCACATGATATGCAAAATTCAGCTCTCTTCGGTACTGGAAAGTATGCCAAAATCAATTTACAGGCGAAGTTAAATAAAAGCTTAAACAAATACTTCAGCTTTCGAACGAATAAAACCCCAAATGAGAGTTCATTAAACAACTAAAGCAAGCATTTTTTATGTACGGAATTTGCTTAGTATGTAAAATTAATATCAATATCATTGCACTTGCTTACAAAACCCTTACGAGAAAAATATCAATTTGTCCGAGTTTCTTTTTAGGAATCATTTGTTTTTGGAGTTGACTAAATAATCAAATAAAACAGCAGTTAAAATATTCCACGTACACTTTCGGACTAATTATGTATAGATATCTAAATGATTCATTCGTTGTTTGTAATAAAGTTAGGCTTATTTTTAAAGTCGGCAGTTGATTATTAAAACTGCATTGCAAAATACATCTTCTGAATTTGTCTTCAAAACAGTTGTGATAATAATACCAATAGGTATTACCATATTTATTGCACAGCTTTCCATAATTTGCGTTTCTGCTATTCTGAAACATAAAATGCTTACCACTTTAATTGCGTTTTCAAATGGAGTGATAACCACTATGTAATTTATAATGAATTTTATGTAAATTATTTAATTTTTGTGTGGTATGGTAAAGAGACCAATTTGTCGATTCTATTAAAAAAAGACGGACAAGTGCGAGTAGAAGTCGCGCTTTGAAGGTTCCGTACCATTTTATTACCTTACCCTACTTAGTTAATAAGTAGTTACTATTTAAATTGAATCATTTATCTTATAATACATTGATATATGCATGTGACGGTTAATTCACCAATTGTAAATGTAAGTTTGTAATCGCAAATATATATATATATATATATATATATTTATGTGATATAACTAGAAATTAACGATTTTCGGATTTGTTTTAGACCATAGATTTTTTATACGTAATCTATAAGTAAGGAACTATTTTCTGTATTTTTTTCAAAATTTTAAGTTCAGTAGTTTCAAAGATAAGGGGGTGTATGATTAATTTTCATTTATTTTATTAAATAACTTTAAAACTATTTATTTTAAAATTATAAAAAATATATATTTGAGAACTTCACAATAAACCCTTTCATTTGATATGTTACACGGTATAGTGCAAAACCTGCAAAACTTTTATTTTTAATTTTCTAATTTGCTCCCCAAAAAAAAAGACCACATATTCAAAATTCATTTATTTATCATATGTGTACCAAATTTCAACTTAATCGGTCGGATTTATTCGGAAGCTAATATAAAAAAATCGTAAAATTGTTTTTATACCTCCCGTATGCCCGAATGAAAAAACGGAACCCTTATAGGATCATTCTTGTGTCTCTTTGTCCCTCTATCAGAGCCAATTTGCTCTGAATCTACTGGACTGATTAAATTGAAAGTTTACAAACTGTACCGTGTGATATAACAAATGACGATTCTTGTTGTGAGGGTATCAAATATATTTTTTATTATAATTTTAAAATAAATAGTATTAAAGTTATTTAAGAAAATAGATGAAAATTCACCATTCTCCACTATCTTTGAAACTACTGAGCCTAAAATTTTGAAAAAAATACGGAAAATAGTTCTTTACTTATACATTACAAGAAAACCTATAAGAAGTCTATGGTCTTAAAATAACATAGTAAATTTCTTAACCCATTCACTGCCAACTACGAGATATCTCGTAGTTGTCTATAGCTGAATGTGTTTCTGAATATGATCTCGGCAGCGAGTGGGTTAATATTCTGCGTGGAATCTTACATTTGCAGGGCAGATAACATATTCAGCATACAGAAGTCTCTCCATGCGAGTTCAACTCATACTTGTCTGGTTTTTTATATATTTTATGCATTGTTAATGCATTAATGGAAATATTCTGAAAAGCACGTTGTAAAATTCCAGTTTGTAAAATGTTTGCATTCTATTCTCCAACTATATTAATATTTTTTCTAATGAAATTCTTTATGTTTTCTAATCACGTAGACTGTTAGACAGAATCAATCTTAAACCATATAAATAGGTTTTAAATAATTATTGAAAAGTTTCACGTCCGTAGATATTTTTTATTCATCTAACCAAAAATATCACCCACACATGTTTTACCCTTTTATCTTCTGCCCAGGTATCGTCATAGGCTGACAAAACACCACGAATGAACCGATCAGCTTCTAAGAAGTTTGCAATTATCAGCAAGGTCTTTGTGGTTAAAAGTGTTTTCCCAGCTCTTCAGATTTGTGTGCGACCAAATAGAAAGCCCAACTCACCGTTTCCAAGTGTGCTCGCGGTTGGGACAGCATTTGCATTTGCATTTGAATGATTGTTTCCGTTTCCCAAGCAGAAAGACCATCGAACAGATTTGCTTACTTTTGGCGACGAACTTCTTGAACTCTTTTGCTGCAGAAACGAATCGAACGTCGAGCCGAGCTTAATTGATTGTACTTCGAACCTTCGTTTCACAATATAAGCTGGTCGCATTCCATAATTTTGTAGCTAAGCAGGTAGACGTTGTGCCGATCTTCTTTGGTCTGGTGATCTTCTTTCGGACGAAGCACGAACACTTCACTTAATTCATATGCACTATCAATTTAACCTGTATTTATGTTTTTCTCAAAATTTGGAGAAATTTTTGCAATGATGATCGATTTATGAGTCTTCTCGCGAAATGCACTGCATCTGATCTGAACGCACACCTGCGCAGCGTTGCATCAAAAATGCGCACTTGCCGACAAGCTGCACTTTTCACGTAACCGCCATTTCCGATCACCACCAGACAGATTCATTGCAATTTCTTCAGCGCGTGCAGTGGTGGGCTCGGCTGCTACACAGCTTTATTGTGCATGGAGTCTACCTGATGATTGTTCCCGAAGATATTGACGACTCTAAAGTCGTAGTACATATCGCGCAAAGTTTGTTTTCCTAATAATCACGAAAGTGAGAATTATTTTCTTAAACAAAATTATAATCCTCTTTCTGTTATATTTTTGGCACTGATATACTTAGAAGAAAGTACTCTGTGGCTCGCTTCGCTTTTATTGGATGTAGCTTACGAGTATACAGTATATATACTGCAAATTCTAAGCTATTCTAACATTATAGCTATTTAAAATAATTTATTTTGAATTTATTACTTTTTGCGGTATTTTTCTGTATTATTAAATGTAATTACCATACCATATATGTAGGTAAATGAATTTAATAATTAGAAAACATTTTAATATAGATATAAAAAATAAATATTCATATATTCAGAAACAACTTTCCTAATTCGATAGATAATTCTGGTGTTTTTCTACTATTTTATAATTATAGATGCAAAGAGTTATATCGCTGTTAGTTTTTATCATTTAATACGATAATTTAACTCTCAGTTTTATAATACCTACGTCATGGAGCGGGCTTAACATGATAAAAACTTTAATTAAAAATAATTACTTATTACAAAGAATTTTATATCAAATGAAACGTAAAAAAAACTCAAGTATATAATAACTTTACCAATAAAATAATTAAGACCTGTGATAACGTAAATGCAGGTTTATGACTAGGCTAGATAATCCTTCATTAAAAATTTCATTGTTGATAAGGTTACGATTTTGTTATAATTTTTATTATTACTGATATACTTGATATTTATTGAATTTGTAATACAATTTTTTAGATTTTACCAAACCTAACTAATTAAATTTTGTTACAACATTATTTAACAAAATATAGTATATGGCGTTATTAAAACTATAATGCATATGAACACTGCTTTTTAGCTTCTTGTGTTAAAAATTAAGCAAAGAAAAGGAAAAATATTGCGTACCTAAATACACTAAATTATAAAACATGTGGTCTGGTACCACTTTAGTTTATTATATTATGATAAATTGAATTTTTATTTAAAACAGAACGTGTTTTTTTTATTTAGCATAAAGTTTTTTCTCTTAAAGAATAACTTAATATCGATGAAATAAATTCCTTCTGCAATGTGTTATAATTTAATTTGTTTAAAACAAATATCAAGTTAATTCGGACGGAAGTTTAAATAAATTAAGAAAAGCGCCTGGTTTTGTTTAATTGGAAAAATTTACCTACCTTAAATCCGAAGTGGTAAAGACAGTCAAAGTCCTTATTTATAAGGTTTTTTGCATCAAGCTACTTGTATTATAAAAAACTTTTAATTATTTATAGTGAGAGCCAACATATTTCCTATTTTTCGGGTGATGGTTAAATTTTCTTGTTTACATATTTTTTAACTGCTCAATTTTCTGTTTTCGAGGTTTACAGAGTTTCCTTCCTCAAAAGGATGCTCAACAAAGATGAAAAGTACATTCGAAATATACCTCGTTTTGAAATTATGATTATTTATTAGTGCTCCGTAAAACGAGACAGTATCTATCTAAAGACCACGTAACGTACAGATTTTGATTTTGAATTATTGAATATTGTTTGTGATTTGCCGTTAGTCAAATATTTTTAATTATTTTCCTCAATTTCAAGGATTTTTCTATCAACATATATATTTATGTCTTTTATGAACAATACGGATCCATCCAATAACTAAAATGAAATGAGTGGGTTTTCAATAATTTAGTCAGAATTTCATAACATAGAGGTAAAAGATTGCAGAAGATTACAGTTCCCATCAAACTATGAGTTAATTTGTCATTGAAACTGTTAAATTATTTATGAGCCGCAAAAATATATTTTTTTTACTCACATCATAATGAAGAAAGCTTCGCGAATATCTGCCTCAATTTAACAGGAGACAGCAGTAAAAGTGAATCAATTCTGTACAAAATTTAACAAGTTTTGTAAGAAGATAAGTAGGTCGAGGTAAATTTTACAAACTTCAACTAACTATTGAATATGGACGCTTTTCAACTATTTTCCGTGTGATATGTAAATTACTTCAGAATAAGAATAATGCATTACGGTTCATATTTATATACTTGCTTGATATCCACATTTTATTTTTTATATAATATCAATGCATAACGAACATCATAAGTTAAAGATATCCAGCTGATGAGTACATAAGAAATAATATAATTTTTATACTCATAACTAACAACCGTAGATTACATTAATAGCAATATTTAAAAACTTATGAATTTTTGGTTAAAGTGTGAACGAATAAATTCGCACTTAGGTACATTATACCCTTGAAGATAATTTCAAACCAAACCTTTCACGAGATCTATCTAAAAAAACGTTGAGGTAAGTTAGCAGCAAAAGTATCCAAAAAATAACAGCTGACGGTAGTAAAAGGAAGGTTACAAATCGAACTTGACCCTTCATTCATGTCCGGAAAAAGAAGTCAGCGAAAGTATGTGGTCAAGGTTTTCTGTATTTGCCTACTGATTCCTACACGGATTAAAATTTGTAATAAGAATTCAATTGAGTGTCACCGATAGAGTTAATACAAAGAAAAAAGCACTACATAATTAACGAAAAACTGCGTTTATTTGATATGTACCGAATTTTGCCATTATATGGTAAATAAAAAAATTAATAATAAATTTATGTCAATGGAATTGAGATGATCGTTCATTATATGATTCATTTTTTTATCTTTTTTATCTCCTGATATCTTGAAAACAAATTATAATTTTAAGACTGCAGACCAAAAATATTATAAGGTTGAAAACTGAAATGTGATTGATCTAATAGCCCTGTTACCGCTTCAGTAGAAATGCATTTAGTATTACTACATATCCTCCAAAATCATGATGAAGTTACTCTATAACTTCATCACTTGTTTTCAATGTGCTTATTTGAAATTAATCAATTTTATCCGCTTTAAGATTTCTACGTTTCATTGATTTTTCTGCATTTTCGGTGATTAACGCTACGTTCTTTTGTTTTTAAACAAATTGCGTTGGAGGAGCAAGAGCGAAGAGAGCCATCCGTAGTATAGGTAAAAAAATTTCAAAAAATTGTTCAAATAAATTTCATAGTTTTTCGGTTGGATGAAGTTACAAATTAACCGCAGCCGCCCTAAAACAATTTAAGCAACGATTAGTTGAATTAAAGGTTATTTGATTGCAATTTTATTTGCAAAACAGTTCAAGTGTAAATTATTTCGCGAGAATTTTCAAGAATATTTATCAGATATAATTTTGAAATATTTGTTGTAATGCAATAATTTAAAATATTTTTATACACTTAATTGAACTTGCAAGGTCTTAATGTTTATATTTATAAATTCAATGAAAGCCAAATTTCCAGTGTGCAGTTTTTTAGTTTATCTTATTAGTTTAACTGCTTACAACAACTAGTAGGTAAATCTGTTGGACCTCTTATAGCAAACAGAGTATTAAGATAAAATTGTTATGTTAAGATTAATTGAACAGTTTTATACGAATTTAAAAAGTACTAAAGTACTAAAAATATATTTTTTGATTGTATGCAAATTATTACAGGACGTAGATTCAAATTATAAGGTTTTTATATGTTCATATAAAGTTTAAGTAGAACTCTTCTAAAAGCGGTAACAAAACTAAATAATATACATAAATAGAAATCTAATTTAAATCTAATTTAATAAAAGTATCAAGTAGAAAAACAGGCTACTTTTAATTTGGTTACCAGCTAGATATTTGAAACATCATTTGTATTTTTTTAAAAATATCTATTAAAACAGTAGCACCTTATATTTATCTTAAATTTAGTTTAATAATTTTTAATTTTCCTCAATTTATTTTATATACCTAAGAAGTTTTTGATAATAAATAACGTTTTTGTGGCAGCTTTAGATCAACATTTAAATGTCTTTTTTATATGTGAACTCTTTCTTTACACGTGTATGGGCCTAATTTTTGTCTTGACTATAAACAAATGTTTTTTTAACATAAAATCAACAAATATAAAAAAAGGATAAACAATGAATTTAGCAATTTCAACAATTCTATAATAACAAAGACATATTGTGATTTTGAAGTAACAACAGCCTACAATGTTCGAACTATTTCGAATGTAAAAGAGTTTGTCTATCCTTTTTTTGATGTAAAAACCAATAAAATATTATCTTTTCTGGGATAACGCATAACAAAATATTACATTCAATTTAAATTTATTACTTACTATATTTATATAATATATGTACTTTTTCTCCATCATTAAAAGAAATATATAAATATACAATAAGCTTAAAATTGAGTATAATATTTTGATCTTCTTTGTTACAGAAAAGACAATAATTTATTGTTTTTTATAAAAACCGGTTGGGACACTATTTCGCATCGGAGTAGTACACTAAAATCATTAAACCTACTATTATTAACGTTCTTTATTTATATTTTTATATAATCTTGTATGTATATTTTAAACCTTTGATATATAAATTTAAAATGCTAAAAAGTTAATCTAAATACATCAGACGCTATAATTATAGGCCATTGCGACTTAGTAGTCACAAACATTATTAGTTAATAAGCAGACATTATCTGATAAAATATATACGCTATCTTGTGGAAAATAATCCAATTATTTAAAAAAAAATATCGGTTAACATGTGACTTGAAAATTACACGGAACTATAGAGGGTTAAATGAAAATAATTTCTATGCACTATAAATAAAAACTATAATTTAATAATTAAACACATTGCACTTTGAATCGCGATCGGACGACAAGTCAATAAGTTTTCGTTTTCATTTCTGATTATTTTCATTTGAAAAGCTATCACATTGCTTGGTAACTCTCTTAATTTGAGCTTCGAACCATTTTCAGCGTAAGCCTATCGTCTGTTGTGAAGAAGTTATTGAGCATATTTCAGTTATACAAATCAAAGTTATTCGTTAAAAAGCTTAGGGAATAATAATGTAAAACCAGTAGAAGAATATAACGTATGCATTTACGAATATATTGGTAAAAAATTAAATTTACCAAATTAACTATTCTTTGCTAACAAATCCCTCGTGAATTTCAGATACAGATTCATTCAATTTGGTACGATTTATTTTAGGAACAGTAATAGCATATTTTTAGGCACACTACATAAAAAAGTCGACAAAACATTCAAAATATGCTTGAAAGGCTGAAATAAAGGCATAGTTTCGAAATACGAAATTATAGTATACCTTCATTATTTTAATAATGTTTTATTAATTGGTGGTTATTATGTAAATGTACATATGTGTCAATATATTAGCTGTAGAAATTGAAAAATTATTAAAACTAGAACTGCCCTGTGGTCGAAATTCGAGCACAAAATAGTTGAGCTTCATTTGAACAGAAAATAATTTTTATTCGTTTAAAGTTATAGAGTTGTAAGTACATTAATAGGCGTGTTGAATGATCTGTCGACTACGTGCAAAATGAAAATGCAAATGCACGTAAACAAAAATGTACACGAAAAAAACAAAATAACTTTCAGAAAAATAATTGCAAAAAGTCATTTTAAAAGTAAATACACGTTAAATTAGGTTAAATTCACAAACAGAATGTATTGCACTCATTCACTTGCCGCTGTTTTCATAAGTAGTGTGAGACAACAGGATAAATAGGTTCGGTTAGTGTTTGTTTTTCAAAAGTACAACATCTTTGTATGTAGAAAGATTTCCCCTGCATCTTTAACGCTTCCCTTTAAAACTGGTTTGCATACTGTAAGGTACGAACGTTCTTTCCATAGTGTCATTGTTGTGATTCACATGTCACTTTTACTTACTTTTTATCCGTGTTAAACACCTAAAACCTATATTCTGCTAATTGTCTCGCCTTTACCTCTACAGTGATGTAGGTTACATATGTATAAGTTGGGTTTAACACGGGTAAAAGGGTACCACAAATTTTTGTTACGCCTATTAATATATAGATAATGCATTTTCAAGCATAAATGTTAATCTTATATCAGCTGTTTTGATATTAAGATACAGACAATTTCAAAAATGGAGTTAATTAAGTTTCTCTGCGTACGAAAGTATCACTTTTTTGAATGAATCTGTTCTTAAAAATTACACTGGAAAGGGATTTCATGATCCCTGTAGGGATTTGCCCTAATATGTACATAGGACATGCCGGTACCTTTAGAAAGTTAAATTTATCATTAAGATTATGAAAAGAAGCATTAGTCACACATACGAACATAATTAATATTCGAAGTATTAAAGCCTTCAGGTAATAAAGAAGTATTAACCCTCATTCTTCATTTGTATAAAATCAAAAATTTGGTAACGTCAGTATTTTAAGCCTCCGTGTACTTTAAGTTGTATAGTTGCCGGACGCATTCAGTACTGATTATTTTTAATAAAAAATACTAAGGATAAAACATAAAACCCTAAATAAACGACTTTTCAAAATGCGGTTGTTACGTTCCTTTTTAGAGCGCGACCGCGGCAGGGCTGAAAAGAAATGACCTATGTTTTTGTAATTTAATCACGGTGGTCTTCACTTAATGAGATTTAATTTATTTGATTTTTAAATCATGGCATTCTTTTTTTTTGGTATTTATTATTTAACTACGGCTTTTTCCTAAAGCAATATTTACGATTGTCTTTCTAACCAGAGATACTCTAGAACTTTATACGAGTATTAAATGAAGATAGATCAATTAGTTACACCAGTTCGTTTCTAGTCAACTTTAAGCTTTGATAGTTTTACAAAATGTTTACCAGACATGGAAAAGAGGCATTAATCGGCTTTTTAGTATTTTTTCATTACGTAAAAACCAAATGTCCCAATTTCGTTCACAAACTTCAGTTAATGGACATTGATAGCTACGAACTTAATTATCATTTTATAGCGAAAACTGGTTGCATTTCTCACTGAAGAGTCCAAACATGTCTTTAGTTTTGGTAATAAAAATATTCTTTCCGTGTCGCTAAATCTGGCTTTGCAATTAAGTTTCTGATGTATCACACTTTCTAATACTTTGAAGTACATATCTGCAAATTACAATTGAGTAGCAGAAATGCCAAAAATTACTAAGCATACCATTTGAACTGACGCTTCAAGGGAATTTTCAGAAATATCGAAACATGCTGCATTAGCACAAGCATGATAATTTCACGCTAAATTTAAGATTTCAATACCTCCGTTTTTTCTTTAAACAATTTAGTCTTGTAGTTCCAGATTCTTTACTTATGATGGCTTCTATTTTGTAAGAGCATACTATTATATTAAATACAAAACGCCTTCTTTTTTATATAATGATCGGATTATATCTCATTTTTAATTGAGCACGAATTTTTAAATTATGAGCAATTGTACCTGCGGCAAGATTGTGTTTTTCTTCAGCCGTTAGGAGATGTTTCTAAAAAATTGTCTTTTGCGAAGTTTAAAACATAATTCAATATATCAAATTTCTATTTAAAAAGTAATATTAACATATGTACATAACGTATAAACAGCTGTTTAACTTTACTTTAAAGGTGTAAGTTTTTGTTGTTCGGTCAGGAGGGCAACATCTTCATCAAACAAACGGACTTCCATCCAAAGCTCGAGATCCAGGCTGGTTGCGATTTTTGATTTTGATAATTAAACTACAAATCATTGACGACTTATGCAACCCTCTGGCATGAATTGCACCGTGCCTGCATAAGTGCATTGGAGCGGAGAGCAACCATCGCAGAATCGGCCGAGATCTCATAGTGGCGAAAATGGAGTCGTGAGGTAGGTGAATCTGTTTACTTTGAGATTTGGCGGCGAGATTTTTTTCTCGTGGACGTTTTTTATTCGCCCGTCAGACACGTTTTCATTCAATTTGAAAATCCAGATATGAGCCACATCCTGGATGGAGCGATAGAAGCCCCTGGAACATCTGTGCCGCGCTTCACTATGAATGAACTGAAGATGTTCTCCTCCTCGGGCCTAAGACATTCATGGCTTTGGTTTAGACGCTTGCACGCGCGTTTGTCACTCTTCATGAGGTAAGATGTGACGAGATGAAAATAAAATGTTTCGCCTTTCGAAATTAGGTAAAAATCGCTTATTTCATTCTTGGCATTTTATTGTTGCACAGACAAACCTATGATGGAAGAAAGCAATGTTGGAGAGTAAGTCTTCTTTTGAATTCCTTTCCCTTACGTTTTGCAAGGGAACGGTTCAGAAGAAGACGTTTAAAGTAATTTTTTAAATTATTGAAAATGTATTCATTCAAAATACTTACTATATTTCCGCTTAGGAGAAAGATTAAAAGCAGATATGACACTCGTACTTATTGCACGCAAATATAGAGTAAACTAATTCTAAGGTATTTAAATTTTGAAAAAATTTACACTTTAAAATAAAAGGACTTATTTTTATACTTTGTGCTTAATATTTTAATACCCATCCAATGTTTTTTTCACACAAAGTACATACTATACATACAAAATGTATTAGTTTTTAATCAATTATACATACATATAAAGAGTTTACCAATATGGATGATAGGATTTTGACAGTTAATAGCGGTCATGTTTATGGTTGCATTTTGGACATCTGGTGTCAGTTGTGTTCAGTAACGTTTACCATTTCACCATAAACAAATTCACGTTGCCACAACGTTTGGAAATCGTCCAAACATTCTATCAAAATTCGAGAAATTAAAAAGCATTTCGTGTAAAATATTATGAGGTCGGAGAAACTCATTGTTTGGTTCGGTTTATCGTATGGTGGCATCAGCGGATCACTTCAAAAATGAAGAAGGACGAGCTGTAACTGTGAATGGAGAGCACTCTCGTTCGATAGTGACCTATTTTTCCTTCCCGGAAATTGATGATATTGACGTGAATGACATTTATTTTTAACAAGATTACGTACCTTGCCACACAGCGGTCGTTACAATGGATTTATTGGGTGGAAAGTTCGGTGAGTCATTAATTTCGAGCTGGCCGCCAACATCGTGTGATTTAACACCATTAGAATTTTTTCTGTGGGGCCATATTAAATCACAAGTTTATGCCAACAAGCCAAGAACTTGAAGCCACCATTCGAACCACCATTGGCGCTATACTGCCCCAAATAATGCACCGAGTCATTGAAAATTGGTGTGCCTGAATCAACCAGTACAAGAAGAGCCGAGGTGGCCATTTGAACGATATACGAGTATTGTTTAAATCATAAATATCATAGAATATACCACCTAATAAAAATATGCCTGGGCAAAATTACTGTGTTTTATTTGTATTTCAACTCCTATCGTTGTTATTGGTAAACCCTTTATATTACCTCATTAAATATTAATATTATTGTTATCCCTAATGCACAACGCAAAATACAAAAATTCAAAATAAAATAAGAATAAGGTTGATTTAGAAATCGACTTGGTGTCTAATTTGAAAATTGCCATTATTTTCTTTATTGGTTTTGCCATTAATGACTCATATTCTCAGAATCAAAGTCCGTGAGGAAATATCAAACTCAATCTGCTCTAAAATTGAAAAAATTTGTAAAATCTTATTCAATTTCGTAATCAACAATTTTAAAAACCCACTACTAAAAATTTTATACATCTGTTTCAAGGAATTTTCAAATAGGAACGCCAGGTAATGTATCATCAAACCCATCAAACCCATCTGACATTTTTTATAAACTTTTATTTAATTTCCTCTGCCCAGTCTCTCATAATTAAACAGACTTAGACCGTAAATTAATAGTTTTTCTCATTTAAATCAGGAAAACTAATATAGTGTATTTTACCAAAACAAAAAATATTTATATGTACATACTATAAAAGAAATTGGAGCATAATGAAATTTGCAGCATGTACATATGTAAGTGCTTCGTACAATCTTGCAAAAATAAATTTTAATTTCTATGTATTACTGACTTATACGATCTGCACAATAACTATGAAGATTTAAGTTTTGCTACCCGGTTGTAATATTGCGACTGATGATATATATGTATGTATATTTAGAATTACAAATAACGAATATAAAATAGGTATTAATAAATCACAACACGAGTGCCTGGCTCTTACTATTTATACTGGGTCAAGAATCTCAAATACTGGGTCAAGACATTTCGATTTTTTTACCTGTGCCTAAGAGGGTACAATTATTCACCAAAAAACATCTTCATTTCTATCTATATTCCTCCAATTTTGCAGTACAATTTTGCTAACTAACGCTCTTACCTTCCAAGATCTGGTGTTGGCTTAAGTGCAACTGACCCAACTGATGATGCTTAAAAATCATAAATCAAATTTAAAGTACTTTATTTCTGCATTAAGCCTACTTTTAAGAAATTTATACGGGAAAACATTACAAAATACTATTTTATCCCAATTATTTTACTATAACACCTTCTTGAATTTCAATTTGATCTACAACAAAAGGCTAAACAAATCAATTACATAAAAACTGTCAGTTTTCTACTGCCCTAAATTTATGCGTCCCAAGGACAAAACGTGAACTCATAAATCAATGAGAGCGGACAGCATGGTGTAGCATTTTCTCTTAGTGCGGTGGCATTGCGGATTCTCGAGTTTAATGAAGCTGTTCAAACAGCACCAATTAAATATTAACCTGAAAAGACACAAAACTTGCCCATAATTCATGTGCAAGCATCGCTTGGTATTTTATTTCTAATCAGAGACTATCTTTAAAGAACCTTATCCATTCATAATTCTGAAATATTCAAAATTATTTCAATATGGCATATGTAAATTTTATAGTAAAAAGGTAAAAGTTTCGATCTGATTTTTATGCTGCTCCTAAATTCGCTACTGCTTCACTGGCGCGGCAGTGCAGATGCGCAGATGATTTAATTTGTCACGTTTCGAATATTGTAAAACCTCTCCGGCAGAGCGGAGTAGTATAAAACTACTGCATCGGTAGTTCGACAGTAATTGTAATTTACAAAAATTATCGACGATGGTTGCATCTGCAACACTTTCAGGTTATAGATTTGGCGGCTTCCATTTGTTTGTGGTTAAATTCGTTATTTAATCGTACCTAATCCGCGCTTTTCACTCTGCTGTATGTTTCACGAGAAGCCCGTTTAACGTCGGCAATGGTGAAAAATTAACGAAATTTGCATTAACATCGTCGCGTCTATCGATCGTATTTGATGCCAGGTAGGATGCTTCATTAAGCGAACGAATATATTGTTGCCGTTTCGGAAATTAATGCAGTTTTTAATATTTTTCCTAGACTCGTACGGGCTGCAAGTACTCAAGGTTATCGGCGACTTTGCGAAAGTCTCATCTTCCATTGGCATCAGAATAGTGCGCGATCACCGCCACTTTAGTTAGCACGACACCTCTGCGATACCTTTTAAATGTTTTCATTAAAAATTTTAAACAAAATAAAATACCTTTTTAATATCGCAATCAGTTTTGTCACTGGGCCTCTAATTGTGCACAACTAAACTTGCGAACCTGATTGTTTTGCAATATCGAACAGGTGCACGTGAAGCAATACAAAGCGATTTGGAGTACTTTTATACCGTTTTATAGCTTTTACAAAATTAAATAAAATATCATAAAATAAATAAACAATTTGTTCCTTTGCTAATTAATTCAAATTATTTGATATCGGTAAAGTACGAGTAAAATTCATCATTGTGAGCTAAACTTGGGCAAATATATTTGCGATGAACTTTAGACGATGACACCTCACATTTCTCATCCCGAAGGTTAGATAGGAAACAATTTTACATTTGCATTAAGTGCGATAATAATTATAGTCCCAAATGTCGAATACAATTTTCAATGTTTTTTTTAAAAATCAACAATAAAATGCTTCAACAAGCACATACGGTATACATAAGCGTATGTAGTCGTATGGGGGTATGTATTATAATATTGTGAACAGGAATGCACACTATTTAATATCATTATAATTTTGTATTTGCGAACTTGTAAATTTAATAAATAACGAACGAATAGAAATGAGTGTTGGTGCCTGTAGCACTAATCAATATCAATTTGTATCCCAAAAACTTAGTAAATCATTTCTATAACATTCTGTCCGTAAATTATAAATTCGTAATTGAAAATATTAAATTAGTTCCCATTTTTGAGAAAAACTGCGCTACAACGTTCAAAATACCTGATTTTAAATCCTAGTAACTGCTGCCGATGTAATCCACTCATGAACAGTGCCATCCCTAGGAGTAAAAGTAGATGGAATCCCGGGACGGCTTCACAATCAACCGCCCAGGCCTATTCTTCGGTCAATGCTCAGAAATTTGCGGAGCATATCACAGATTTATGCCTATCGTTATTGAAAGAGTTCCCATTAACAACTTCATAAAGTATAAGGAGAGGGTCTGATTTTAAGACCATAGACTCCTTATAGGTTTTCTTGTAATCTAAAAGTAAAGAACTATTTATTTAGTTTCGGTGAAAAAGAGAGTTGGAGGAGGGTAAATTTTCTCCATTTTCTTAAATAACTTTAATACTATTTATTTTAAAATTATAGAAATATATATTTAATAGCCTTTTTTTTAATTTTCTAATTTGCCTCGCAAAAGTGACCCTCATATTCAAAATTCATTTATTTACGTTACACGCTCGTATTTGGGTTATAGAAATTCATATGTGTACCAAATTTCAATTTAACCGGTCTAGAAGATCCGGAGCCAATTGGATGTGACAGACGGACAAACGAGTGATTTTATAAGGGTTTCGTTTTTTCATTCATACATACGGAACCCTAAGAATGTCGGTAATTAGTCGTAAAATATCCTAGAGTATATATAAAATCTTTTGGTTTTTGTTTTTCGTACGAAGGAAGCATTAATTTAATGTCGATCTGGGTTTAATTAAAACTGGGCTGTTATTTTTAGGCACAGCACTATACTATCTAAACAACAGAAATCTCTGGTATTGACAGTACTTTAGGGATTTAATTATTAATTTCGCACAGTATTTAAGGTTTATTTTTCTAGTTTCGAACTTTGAATATAATTTAACCCGTTTTAAATATTGAAAATTGTAAGTCTACAGTGCGCAGTATCCCGTATCCCGTATCCAGTATATACATATTTAAGGATATTTCGGTGTATGCATTCAATTTTAGTAAATAATGAGTGCACATTCCCTTATTCTATGTTATATATTTTCGAAAATGTGCCAAAATCACATCGCATCGAATTTTTCAAACGACTGTCTTATTCTTATCTATGGACATTTCAATCTGAAGTCCCATCAATAATTATAATTTTATATTTTAAGAAATCAAAAGCCTGATATCAAGCAAGAGTTTCTAATTTTGGGAAAACAAACATCGACACTCTATATCTATATATATTTTATGAATTATCACTTAAAAACAATATATTAGAATGTTTAATAAATACAATAAAAAAATATTTGAACAAATAGCTGTTGTCACTTCTTTAGAAAAAATTCTACTTCTAATTTGTGTTGCGGTTTTTAAAAATATAGGCTATGATAAGAAGTACTAGGGAAACAATTAAAAAGCAGCTTTAGATTCGCACATTATACTAAAGTTCATTAGTTTTTGTAGATTTTAGATAAGTAAATTAAATTGTTTATTTGTTGTAAAAGTAAGCTATATGCAATATTTTCAGAAAGGAGAAAAGTAGAAAATACCGTTTTGATTGCACAGTAAATAAGGAGGCAAAATCTGATATTAAGTTGCCGTATTTAAATTTCTAATCTTTCGGACAACACTGTATGATATACCTAATTTATGTGAAGATGTAATGAGTCACATACCCCCATTTAACCGGTCAAATGGTCGGGGAACTGTATTCGATGTTAGTTTAACACCTAGAGCTTATCAAAGAATTAATAAAACTATTGAATTTAAAGACAAAGAAAACAGGAAACCGACTGTTCCTATCGCAGAACTTTATCTGCCCTCGACTACCGCAAGCACGACACGCAATTTGAAGACGACGACGTTATCGACTCCATTAACGAAACAAATTGACCTGGTGTGCGTGCCGGTTCACAAGTCATATTCCAAGCACGCACTTTCAAGTCACGATGCTTCGCGAAGAAGGAAAAATTCTTCATAAAAAATTGGCAGAGATGCGACTGCGCCACGCGGCAAAACATATGCCTTGAGTTCTGGGGCTGGCAAATTGTGGGTTACCTTGAGACGATGTGGTGCACTCGGATGCGCCGTGCCGTTGTCACAATCCTCTCCCGCACGCCGAGTAATTGTTTGGATGTCTCCAATTGAAGAGGAGACTTCCACGGCTCCGTGCCCAGATGGATGGATCCGTGGTGCTCTTGTGGCACGACTTACATGCCATGTGTAGCGCAATAGTTTCTGCAACAAATTTTTACCTTCGCCGGCACTACTGTCGTCGTCATCATCATCATCGTCTGCACCGAGTAACCGTCGCAGACTTCTTTTGCTCTTGGGCTTTTTGGAACGGGGATGACTTGAGATTGTTTTTGGGCTCTTGGTGTTGTTGCTAGTGCTATGCACCGAGCAATGATGCCTTAGGTCTTCCATTCCACATATGCTGAAACTTATTAATGGCCCGATCAAGCCTTCATATAAATAGAAGCAGATTTGGGTTGTAAATTCAGTTAGAATTTGGTTCCCGACTCAAGTTTACCTTACCTACGAAATTTACAGAGAAACGATTTCTTTTTAAGGAGAGACATCACCTGTTGACGATGATAAAGGTTGGTTCCTGCGGCGAGAGCCTTTTCGTTTTAAAATTATAACCCGTTTCTGCCTCCAATTAGACTTTGTGCCTGGTGTTGATCGTATCAACAGTTTTCGCTCGACCAGAGCCACCCGTTAATTCTTATCTACCACCAGGACAAGAAGCTCCTTCGTCTTCGTATGGCGCTCCAGGACAAGGGCAAAATGGAGGATCGGGTCCATCAGCCAGCTACGGCCCACCGGGCTTAGGAGGGCAAAATGGCGGAAGTGGACGACCATCTGATTCGTATGGTCCACCTGGAGCATCAGGCAGCGGAAGGAATGGAAATGGAAAACCTTCAGACAGTTACGGTCCTCCCGGATCAGGTCAGGGTGGAAATGGCAGGCCATCATCTAGTTACGGGCCACCAGGCTCAGGACAAGGAAATGGCTCTAATGGAAATAGACCTTCATCTAGTTACGGACCACCGGGTTCTGGTCAAGGAAACAGTTACAGCGGTAATAGACCGTCTTCAACATATGGAGCACCAGGACAAAACGGCGGAGGCTTTAATGGTCAGTCTCCTTCGGGTACTTATGGTGCCCCAGGATCTGAAGGACAAAACGGAGGAGGGCCATCTTCAAGTTATGGACCACCAGGATCAGGACAACCATCCGCCAATTATCTACCACCTGGACAGGGAAGCCAGCGCAACGGTGGTGGAAATAATGGTAAAGGGGGAAACGGTAACGGTCAAAACGGATACGATTACCAATCTGGAGGAGGACAAAATGGATACTCGAATGGAGGACAAAATGGATACTCGAATGGAGGACAAAACGGATACTCGAATGGGGGGCAAAATGGATACTCGAGTGGTGGACAAAATGGTGATAATGGTAACAATGTAAGAACTCATCAACTTCCCCATCTTACTTGTTTCCGCCCTGGGATGATTTATTACTTTTTATAGGAACCTGCCAAATACGATTTTAATTATCAAGTCGAGGACGCTCCAAGCGGCTTGTCTTTTGGTCATTCTGAAATGCGCGACGGTGATTTTACGACGGGTCAATACAACGTCTTGTTACCAGACGGCAGGAAACAAGTAAGAACATCATTTTGGGGCAGCTCATTTCTAAAATCGTTCGTTTCCTTTTTCAGGTGGTAGAGTACGAAGCCGACCTGGAAGGATACAGGCCACAAGTTCGATACGAAGGCGAGGCACAGACA
Organism: Philonicus albiceps; assembly: GCA_963969385.1. Classification (NCBI taxonomy): domain Eukaryota; kingdom Metazoa; phylum Arthropoda; class Insecta; order Diptera; family Asilidae; genus Philonicus; species Philonicus albiceps. Next base: position 31,809,062 of record OZ017773.1, on the reverse strand, counting down.
AATGGTTTTGGCGGCTCTGGAGGACGGGGAGGAGCTGGAGGTGCAGGTGGCAACGGGTACGATTACTCAGGACAGAATGGTATTGGAGGTAGTGGGGGATATGACTATAATCAAAATGAAAACGGGATTTCTGGTGGAAATGGACAAAATTTAGGACCTGGAGGTTATTCAAGCGGTCAGCCGGGGGGCAATGGCAGAAATGGAAATGGAGGTCAAAACGGTTACTCAAACGGAGGAGGTAGTGGACAAGATTTAGGTCAGCAGGGCTATTCCAATGGTCGACCAGGTCAGGGGTATCAAAATGGAAATGGGGGTCAAGATTTAGGTGCCAATGGGTACTCAAGTGGCCAGCCCGGTGGAGGTCGCAATGGAAATGGCTTCGGACAAAATAACAATGGACAGGGCTATTCAAGTGGACGACCTGGGAATGGTAAAGGGAACGGAAAGGGAGGCCGGAATGGTGGCGGCGGAGTCGGACGTAACGGTAATGGTGGAGGCAATGGCGGCGAACAAGGTTATTCTTATGATCGGCCCGGAAACGGCAATGGCTTTGGACAAAGCGGTGGACAAAATGGCGGACAAGGTGGAGCGAATGGCTACCGATATTAGCTCATGAATTGGACATTAGGACACATTTCTAGTTGAACAATGACTATTACATCTTATGATATTATCTTTGTATGTAGTTATAATTAATTAATTATTTTTTAACTAATAAAATGGCGACTATTTTGTATATTTTGTTTTACTCTTATTTACACAAGGCAACATTTTTGCAGTTTTAATTTCGCATATATCGTAAAAAGGATTTTAATTCTTTTCCATAAATTTTTAATTATATTCATACTTATACGTACTTTATCTATATACACCTTATAAACATTCATAAAGATAATTTCAGACACGCAATAATTTTAAAATAAACTAAAAAGGTCCAAAGTGACCATTTGGTTATAAATATATCCCCGACCCTCGACACCTGGGAATTATTTTCGCGATATAGTCCTCTCAAATTTCTATAAGAAAATTAATAATTAATATGTAAAAAGCTAATACAGTGTGTAGTGTAGAACATGTCGAACAGGCTAGCTAGACAAAACTTCTTGCAGAGTTCGTGAATTATTACAATAATATTATTAACAAACGCCTCGGGGTAAAGAGGCCAGAAATTGCCGTTACGATGAGTTAAAGCTGTCGAATGTTAGGTAATGCTGTAAGTTCAATTGCATAAACAAATTAGTTGCAATTTTGCCGTACATTTGGTACCATCTTCACCGTAGAGGTAGTTATTTCATGCTAAATTTTAATGATGACTTTTCCTATTGAAGGTAAGTCCCATATAATTTTTTATTAGGTGAAACTGTAGGCTTAATTATGTAAAACAAACACTAAATTTATTGTCTTTTTTTCGGACTATTTGCGTAATATAACCTGAATAGATGTAGGCGCAAATACTTTAAAAAAAGGCTATAAATTTAGTGTTAGTTATTTTACATTATTAAGCCTAGAGTTGCAAAAGTTAAATAATATAAAAATTAATTTTTGGAAAATTTGAAGATAAAATTAATCAGTTTTTCATAAAAAACATGTAGAACAGGCTTCCTGCAAAAATCAAAACCTGGTTGGATGTTTTATTAGAGCTTCATGAACATATACGGATTACTAATAATATTAAATGTACAAGGAACGCTTATTAATTCTTGGAAGGTAACGAAGAGCGAAAAGTAAAAATCCCTGTTGATTACACTCAATTCGTGGAATGGATGCTGATAGAGCGGGGACTAATTTGATGGACATTTGAGACATAAAATTTCATGTACATCTGAGTTAATGACGTTCTTATACCTTATTAATTATATCTAATTATACTACTTTTTTCTGGAAGATTTCAATAATATTTGGAAGAATTGTCATACAATTGTCCATCTTTGAAGTGAGTTGAAAAGGACAGTAGTTAAAGAAATTAGCAAGCATCAAAATATCGTAAAATGTGTTATCCACATATTAGTAAAATTAAAGAATAAAATAAGTTGATATTTCATTTAAAAGTTTACTTTGTTACTACTAGCGTAAATAAGGAATTGTTTATACTTTTAAGTTACATTAATACAAGCGCAACCTTAATGAATGTATAATAAAACACTCCACCAAAGCGATACTTTATTTCGTCTCATTTATAAAAATAGCAATTTCACAAAGAGAATAAACTTTGGCCCAATAACTTACGAGATATGTATAAAAGTTTTCACAGTATGTTCATTTATAACTGGAACAGATGAAAGAAACTTTGAGATAGATTTCATATAAAATACTACCTATTGTAGCTTATCTGATGATAGACCATCCAAATATTTATACACCTCTATATATATATATTTTAGATTATATTATTTATAGTATAATTAGTGTTAACTTCGCTGGAATGGGTCCAGGTTACTTTCTGAAGGTAAAAGACATATTCTTTAATGACATACCATCAGGTAGAAACCTTTATTTTCGTAGAGGTAACTACTTTCTTAAGTAGAATTATTACCTATTTAAATAAGACATAAATATACTGAGGTATTGGAAAGAAGCTACTCTAGGATTGTTCGTGGATAAGGTAAAGTGAAATTCTGTTGGAAAAAATATGTACGCTCTCTGTACACTATACGCTAAGTAGTTTGCAGTCAAGGTTCAGAGTTTTTCTTTAAACGCGTTAATAATGGGACGTGCAAAAGGCATTTCTGACTTTAAAAAAGTTGCCATACCAAGACAGTTGAATGAAAAAGTATATTCCCATAACGAAATTGCCCGAAAAGAGTGCGTTTCTTACAGAATAGTAGAGAAGATTGTAAAAAAATTGTCTGTACGTGTAAATAAACGCAAAAGTGCCGTGGAAAACGGAAAACAACATCGCTTATGAACAGAAAAATTATTACCACCACTTTGCAGCATCGTAACGTATTAATTGGAGCATTAAATGCAAAAATATGAGAAGAAAGCAACAATTTATCTGCAGTTATAATGCGAATAAGATTTTACGAAGCAAATACAAAATGCAAGCGTCGCGCCAAAAGACCACAAATAACCGATGCGATGCAGAAGAAATGGTTAATTTGAGTGAAGCTTCACTAAAGCTATACGGAAAGTATTTCGGATAAAGTAAATTAAGGAAATAATATTTGTTTCCCCTTGGCAAAGACAAAAGGTGTACGATTTGTGTCCGCCAAACAAGAAGTAAATCAAACAATTGATAATGAAAAAAAATAAATAAATAAATAAAAATAAACCATACAAACTCCTGATAATCAATAAATTTTTTTCAATTTACACTAGTGACTAGTGTCGTTTGGAGGCGTTAACCCCAATTTGTCAGAGGACGGTCACAGGAGAGATACAATGAAGCCTACGTGGACTATATGGGGTTGTATAACATCTGAAGGAGCAGTACCGTTGCGTTTTGCAAAGGAAATCTTCCTCAAGATCAATACAAGAACATTTTACGGGATGAGTTTACACCATTTATGGACTTATTTTTCCCTTGCAAGATCGAAATACACGTTTATTATACAGCGGCATCAATAAGAAGTTTTTTTTGATGATGAGGAAATCATGGATTTGCCTTGGCCAGATATTTCATTAGACATCAATCCTACATGGTATTGTTGAGCACATATTAAAACCTCAGTTTATCGCAACGCAAGAATACTATTAATATTAATATTTTAAAATAAAATATTTGAAATATAACGACTTTGATTTTAAGAACTTAATGATAAAAATATGAAAACTACGACGAATAGAATTAAGGAGCTTCTGAAACCGAAGCGGCGCTTTAGTAAATATTTATTAACACCTAATGTTTCCAATACTGGAAATACTTAATGAAGAACACATTTGTTAGTTTAAATTAAAAAAACAAAAAGCCTGTCCTATGAGTTTCTGAAATAATTAAAGTGGAAATTGTGAAAAAGTGATCGTAATTCGTTAATTCGGGAGGATAGGGGTTATGTTAACGTTAACTCGATATCTTTCGTATCGCTTAACTTATATCGAATTACTGCTACAAAATTGAATGTTCACATTTACAATATCTCTTTTTAAACCATGTATCAGAATTGTGTTGATTGGTGAAGGGAGTGGGGGGTTACAATTATTTAAAATAAAATTAATTCAAAATTTTTATTAAACTTTGTATATGAATAGATATATAGGTTATATTAACAAGGGAGAGAGTACTTCAACTTCACTTCAGATATTTAATTTGCTACCAGTCATACCGTAAAATTTTTAATCGATTCTTAAGCAAAATTAATAAAATCCTAAAAATAATTACTATTTTAAAAGAGCAGAATGATCAAATTATTTAGGTTTAGGTTATTATTCTAAGTTAACTACACATTTTTGCAGGCTACGATGCGGTATATTTTGGTAAAAGGACAATAACAACCCGCACACACTTAGTCCAGAAATAATTTCCAGAGTTCTATGTTCTAATCAAAACAGGACATTGAATGAAGTTAATTATTCTGTAATTTATTTCAGTTACGTTTTGTAAAATTTATTACAACATATTTAAAAGTTAAAAATACCTTAGATATTAATTTCAACTAATCGTCTTACCGCATAAAGCTTTTGAGGTAATCACCAAAATTAGTCCACGTATAATCCCAAAATCTAGGACTGGCCCGAGGATCGAGTGGTAAATTGGCTGCAGGAACGGCAGTTTTATTATAATTATTTAGCTGGTTCATGAGTGCTTTTAACACATTTGGATACCTGAAAAGAAGGATTAAAAATTGTGTATTGATAGTTATTGTAAACGTTTCTTACCGATTCGCTAGGTTGTAGTGTTCACATGGATCATCTTTGATGTTAAAGAGACAGGAAGACTTAAACGGATCACAAAATGTTCCCTTTTCTAAGTACCTCTTATTTGTTTTACAATTAATAGATGCTGCTTTTCGAAGGGTTTTGAGGCTTTCCTCGGACGGTAGCATGCCAAGCTGCTTCAGAGCTACTCCAGCTGAGCTTTGAAAAATGTCGGTAATGTTGTATGCATCTTCCTTTCGGACTCCCTGGGGACCATACCAACCGTCCCATTGTCCGTTGTAATGAGATCCCTTTACCACTTTCCAATCGCCCATGAGCAGTGATGCACTTTCCCATATGTCGTCAATGTTGTGAAGTACGTCCTTGCGCGGAGATAGTTTGTCTGCTGATAGAGCTTCCCAGAGATCCATACCATCTAAACCTGCTGTAAGATTTCTTAAAAGAATGAACACGGCTCATAAATTTATAAAATTAAGGATATCTTTAAAAAATATTTTAATTTGTTATAACTATAAGTTCAAAAAATAAATTTATAAGCTTTCGTTATTCTATTTAAAATTGTACAAAAGGATGGGCAAAAATATATAAAAGTTATATAAATCCTCAATTTCCATATTTCAAATTTTACGTAGATACAAATTTCTTTCGTTAGACTTTTAAAATAGTTATTGGAGTTCTTCTTTTATACAAATTGATTCGTAAAAAAGTGTTTCAAAATGTGCCAATCGTCTTCTTATAGTGTTTGTGATCAGCGTTCACGATGAAGTGTTCAAAGAGACCCCAATTTTGAGGAATGCTTGATGTTCTGTTTGAGTTCAGTGGAAACAGTTTCTGCTCAGAACAATAAAGTCGTGCATTTCAAAATGAGGTCACTTTGAATACCTTCTCCATTACTCCATTACTTAAACGACCGTCTGAGCTTTGAAACACAGGGAATCTCGAAAGAGGTTGCTCGCTTAAGTTTAATTAACATTTTTTGCCAATTGAGTGTTCTAGTGACTCCACAAAAATGTTAATAACTTTTAACGGACTAAAGATATTGAAATGGTTCTTTTGTTATTTAAAAGATATCTTAAGGATGCATTTCTTTTGTGTGTTTTTTGAACCATATCCTTATTAAGGAAATTATTAAGAATATGTAGTACATTTTTTGTAACCAAAATTTTTAAAATTTTAAGTTTTACACTCATACCTGGCACATTTATCAACGGATCGAAACATGTGAAATACTGTTAAAAAGTTTATAATGCATACTTTTTATCGAAAGCTTACTTGCCGTCCTGCTTATACAGCAACAGAAGTTATTACGTTTTATATGAGCTCACCTCCCTACGCACGCGAAAATATTTCAGCCGTTAAAAAAGGAGTGAAGGAGGGATTTTATGCTGATCACAACATTGTAAAGAATCGATTTGCACATATTGGAGCACTACTTTACATATCACCCTGTTTATGCGCTCAAACCGAGCACGTCTTATATGCATGTGGGAATTACTTTTATTCGAAAAAGTACAGACTTTGACTAGGAGACAGGAATCGGACCTGTAACCTTCGAATTGGTTCCAACCAACTGAGCTGCATGTGACCTTGACACCGACGTCTTCTCAAGCATTATTTAAAGAGAAGTGTGATTAATCGTACCTAATATGTATATATCTTTATTAAGAATATTGCATTATATTTAAAAAAAAAAGAGAAATAAATAATTTGGGAGAACAAAGAAATTTTGAGTCCAAAAATTATCATTTTCGAAGTTTGGTGATATGCCGGTTGCTTGTGGACCGATTGTCCTTATAGAGGAATCCAAGAAAGTCTTGCCTTTTCAAAGAATTCTTACTTACAACTGCCATTTTAAGGGATAAAGACCGATTTTAGGAAGGAGTTAGTACTTCGAAGAAGCGTTGAGGAAACCATGTAGAACCGATTGTTTCGGTTTCAAAACAGCCGGCAGGATACGATTCTGTTTGACTATATTTAAACTTAACTCAGCTAGATTTTAGATCGAAAACTGGTCCGACCGTTTATCATTGAATAGTAAGTCAAGTCAGATTAACCTTGACTTGATCTAGTCTTATTAAAAGAAGTGGATCACACAAAAACATCCTTGGGTATGATTCCATTAACATTAAACTTACCCAATGTCACCGCCAGATGCTGCACTAAGGAGTGTCGGCAGCCAGTCGGCGATATGCATTTTTTGTTCAGCAACTCTTTGTGGTTTTTGAATTCGTGGACTCCAAAGTAGACCGGCGCCCCGAACTCCACCTTCCCATAAAGTGTTTTTCACACCTCTCAGCGGCCAATTTGAGGCGTGATTCAAATTAAAACCTTCGGCCGGCCCGCCGTTGTCAGTGCTAAAAACAATGATCGTATCCTTGAGCATGTTATGCTTCTGCAGCGCACTCACAATGGCACCCACCGAGTCATCCAGCTTCGATACCATTGCTGGAAAATTATTTATAGATTTCCACCAGGCCGAACGGAGATTTATGCTAATTCTGTCTACCTGCAAATTTCCTACGATTGAAGTCAGCGATGTGCTTCATCTTCTCAACTGTTGAATCAGGTGCGGGCAGAGGATTGTATGGGTTACCAGAGTGCACAGCAGCGTGGGCCACGTATAGGAACAGGGGAACCGAGCTGTTGTGACTCTTGATAACCCGAACGGATTCCTCGGTGACAACATCGGTGGTGTACTTCCCATGTAAATCATGCGCGACATCTAAGCCTGAAAAATTTCAGATAGTTCAGACGACACCAAATTTACTGAGATTTCACGGCAGTACCATTCCTCATGTCCAGACCCCAGCCAGGATTCTCGACCGCGGTGTGATCGAAGTAGTCATGGTGGCCCGTCCAGAAACCAACGTGTGATTTGAAGCCCCTATACAGCGGAGTGTATATTCGCTTGAAATGGCCCAGATGCCATTTACCTGCAATATGTGAGCAATACCTAAAAACACAATTAGGGATCCGCTATAAGAATAGGCTAATGTTCAATAACCATCTAATATTACCCCAATTGATTCAAGTATTGTGGTAGAATTTTTTCCGAAAGCGGTAAGCCTCTAGGTTCTGCTCCATAGAGAACTGTATGCTGCATACCTTATATAAAAAAAAAAAAACCAACAAGGTATGTAAACTTCAAATTTTCGATCCACTCTTTTCCCACAAAGTTACCTGTGTGAATTGGGTATTTTCCCGTCATCAGTGCAGACCTCGATGGAGTACAAATTGGATTTACATAGTACCGATTCAGAATAATCCCAGAAAATGCCAGGGCATCAATATTCGGCGTTGGAATTTGTGCTGATCCATGAAAACCAACATCGTTCCAGCCCTTTGAAGAAAGTAAGGTAGAGATGTAATAAACATCTTAAAAATTAAATTAGCAACTTACCAAATCATCAGCTAATATATACACTATATGCGGACGTGAAGTACCAATTACAAATGGGAGGAAGCAAATCACATACGTCGAAAATGTAATTGCTAAAAGACAGTTTACTCCAGAATTTCCTTAAAATTAAAACAAAATATATTCATACTATGAGGAAAATTGTTCTTTATACTATATATAAAAAATCGAGTTTATTAAAACTGGTTCGTTAATTAACAACTTAAAGACCGGTAATAAATATTATGGGATATACGAGTATATATTTTTGGGTAAAATTGCACGTCTTTCCAAAATTTATAAAAATTGTGATTATTTTTTTTATATTTATGAAACATTTTAGGTATATTGAAATAATAAATTGTCGTAATACTATGCTCGAATTCAATAAGCAACTAAAAGCTCGACAGGAAAATCCAACTGTAGCATCGAAAAGTTGCACGTATTATTCATAAAGATATCCATCCCATGCGAATAAAGAAAAACATGAATAAATTTCACGAATGAATTGGAATCAGGCGTGAGCATCAAAGAAAACCTTTTCCATAATTCATATGTTTTTAAAAAAAAAGCATGCTTGATTTTGCCCAAAGCATAGTTTCCAATGCGACTGTTTACAAATTCGCAATAGCGCGGAACCGGTCCTTGAAATATTAAGTACTAGATAATTTTATTTTATATTAATAATAAGATTTCAGAATTTTAGTTACCGCACCAAATATAGGTCTTTACATAATTAATTGCGTCATCAATATAGGAGCACTAACAAACCGTTTTTTTGTATGTTAACGCCAACTATATTTAATTCGAATTTAATGCCACAATTTGCAATTTTTTCAAATGTTAAACTTAACTGCAAAGAGATAGAAAAGTGATGAAAATCAAACGGAAATAATATTATAACAAAATTTGCTCTCGGTTATTCTTCGCACTTGGTTTAGCAAACTAATGCCAACGTACATAAGGACTAGAAGATCGGTTGGTGCTCCGAAATTTGAACCAATTTCTGAACTCACAGTCTCGACGGACGAGTAATAATCTTTAATTAAATTTTGCTCTCATAACGTACGTGTAACAATATTTTTCGTTCATGAGCTAAGTAAAATTTTTCATCTGATTTTAATCTATCGTTTTCCAACTGCCTTTAAAATCTTACAATTTATTCTTTACCCGGGCGTTTTAATTGTATTAATTGTTAGGTTAATTGTTTTTAAAACCGGATGGAAATAATACATATAACCTTCAATTTAAGAACATTCTTATGAAGATTCTAATAGTAAACAACCCGCCTCGCCAGGAAGCTATCGATGCAAAAATACAAATTCGATGTAGACTGTAAATATAAAATTACGAAATGAAGGAAGTTTGTAAAGAATCAAACAAAAGTTGCACTACCCTCTTCAAATTATTTGTTTCTTATCATTACTTTTAGGTATAATTTAAAGTAGAACATAATTATCCTTATGTAAGATGTGTGTATGCTTATTTAAGTCCTAATCGCGATAGCAGTTCAATTTACAATACACAAAAATAACTTATCCAACTCCAGATAAAGAATCGAATTGAAAATTAAATAATATACTTTCACACTGATTGGTATGAAGTCGAAGAACTGCTGTTTACTGAATATTAGAATAAGTTAGAGCTTTTTAAGTTTTATTCGCGGTGTATTATAAAAAGTTTTTTATAGGCAAACTTCGAGTCTTATCGATTGATTATATTAACCCGATCAGGCAATAAAAACTGTAAATGATTTAATTTGCATATTACGTTTTTATAATTATTCTAAATTGTGATTAGGGTATTTTAACAGGTTACCTCGTAGTTTTTTTTTTAGAGTTAACTTTTGAGTTACAGGAAAAAAGTTTAGGCAATTGTGTCTCTCTGTCAAAATTTGATTTCCGTAAATAACACAAAAATAAACGTATAACTCGCGGAAATACAAATACAAATTTTTGCTGTGCTTGTTCAGAAGGTTACTATAAGGAATAATGATTACTTTTGATTGAGTAAAGTTATCTTTTAAATTGCATGGAACAATTTTTTTTCCTTTAATTTACTAGACAATTTAAATTTAAATTTACTTTTCCTCATGCAAAATGTTAGTTTTTACCAAAAATGTTTTTATTTTTAAATTAAAGAATGACTTAAAGCATCATAGGTAAAAGTATTCTGAAACTTTAAGAAGTAAATTTTACAATTTATTAGATATGCCTAGTATAGATCACCAAATTGCTTGAATAGTGCATCAAAGTAGAACTGAAATATTTTAAATAGTGAACTAGTGAAGAACTGAATTAATTTATTATTTGAAATTCGCGGAAAATACATAAATCTTTAGTTAGCATGTAATAATTATAATATTATAGTCAGTCTAATCAGAACAGTATTGAAAGTGCCCCAAAGTAGATTTGAGGTGAATAAAACAATTTTAATCAATTAAGCAGAACAAGTTTAAAAACTTACAAAAGAAATAAACATATAAACCAGTTTTAATTCAAAGGTGAGACTCTTTTTTCCTAAGAATTAAGAAATATTTAAATCAATAAAAGTAGAAATAAATTAAAATATATAACAATCGATTATTTCTACATTTACACATTAATTTAAAACTTGAATTGAATGCAAATTTTATTTTTGAAATTGCCTTAATAAAAATATTATTGTTATTGTTTTGAATCGTAGTAAATTAAATTAGCGATCGTCATTACTACCTTTGTATCATTTGATATGATATTTTTTTAAAAGTAAAACAGTTGCCCAACTTACTCCCTTTTTCCCAATATACATATATTAGATTTTGTTTATCTTTATATGCATATATAAAGCAATTGCTGTTTGTCTGAATTGTATAAACTCCGAAACTACTGGGCCGATTGAGCCCAAATTGTGCCAGTATAAATGTTTCGAGTACGAGAACTGTAACTAAGTACACAATTAGTGCATTTTTTGTGTGAATATTGGCACATGATATAAGTAACGACATGACACATGATATGACTAATGATATATGACATTTAAAATCATTGTCTTTAACAACCCCTGAGTGTCCTCTTTTATAAAGATTCCTTAAGCTTTAAAAATTTTCAACATTGTCATGATATATTGAACCAGAATTTATTACGATTCCCGCCTAACCAGTACTCTATTCGCACAGGTGGTACAAGTATAGAGGAAAGCAATGAGGAAAGATCTGAAACTCATCGTCAACATAAACGTTCTACTTGATCTCTTGTTTAAAAAAAAAAACATAGACCTTTTTAACTGACATCTCTATTAAAATTTTCCTCAGGTAGAGGGTCTAGGAATGAAGGAGAGAAAAGATATGTTACTTGGAATTCTTCTTAGGTAAAACTATTTTCGTTTTCATATTATAATTTCCAAAATAGGTCTTTCTTCCAAGTTCCTCCTCATCATTTATAACTAATGTAATTTCTGTTTATGAACTTCATTGCTGAATTACATGACAGAAATCAAAATAGATTAAAAACAATTCTTAATTCTAATAAATAAATAAATAAGTGAAAGAGAGCGCGGATTATATGTAATTGCACCCTAGCAAAAAATGTTATTTAATTTCATTCATAACTTTGGTAGGTATTTGAATAATTTCACATTTTGTCTGATTTCCAGAGTTTAAAGTTACTTCATCCTTAATTTTACATTACTTATATCTTATATAGTGGTTTCAGACTACAGACAAGAACCAGCTAAGGATAATGACAGAGCATAACAACTGCAATGTTTTCTACTTTCAATCTTTGCCAATTACGAGGGTTTGCATTGAAGTCTGAATAATTTACTGATCTGATCTCTACTGGATTCGAAGTCGTAAAACATGTTGACAAAGACTTTCTTAACTGTATTACGCCACCAGTCGTGAACGTTCTCAGCCTTGTATCACCTGTTCTTAGATCATCTAATCCGCAAATATATAAAAAAAAAAAAAAAAAAAATACTAGCAGAGGGGAAGTAGACACACAAAAATACCCGAGACAAGGGGACACGGAGCAACAACATCCGCCAAATAAATAGCACTTCATAACTGGCACCATAATTTTAATCAATTGCCGTGCCTCGAATCGGACTTGTTACCATCCAAATCCAGTGATGATACATATGGAGGTCTCAACACTTAGCATACCATTGCACTACGACTGAAATGGTTCAAAAATCACTTTCCCTTAACACCTTAAAGCAATGATGTTCTCCGTTTACATCTACCACAAATAGTTTCACTTTCTTTTACTTCACTTATCGCAAAGGAGTTTTACCCTAGAATTATTCACTTTTAATCCATAAAAACGAACTTAATAATACTAACGGTTGCCTGGAGTAAAAGACATGGTGTTCTCTTCAAGGTCACTTCACCAACGAAACTAATGATCTCGGAGGCCCACTGATTAAGATGATTTTAAATTTGACTGCGTCTGCACTGCCACTAATGTTCAGTGCAATAGTCTTTCTGAACATGCGTTGCTGCTTGTGAGCAAACTGAACCCAACTCACTCAATCGCAGCCGATAACTCGACGAATGAAAATTAAATTTATCAGTAAACACGGCAAAAACAGAATTTCAACAGTCAGCACCCATAGCCGATTTTACTAAATCAATGACGAAATCAATTCTGGCACCCAAATTGGATCACGCTGTATATTAAACACGACCCGCAACGATAAGTTCATGTCTTAAGACTTGACCCCCAATCTGTTTTCTTTGCCACTCGTCGCTCACACCTATGTATGCCCGCCCTCCCGTCTAAGTCACTGAAACATTTCTCACAACCTCCTCTGAGCATAGGCCAAGATCGCGATCGCGAAACATAAACGCAACTACTGTTTGGGGCGACTATCGCGAATTTTGCAGGGAACTTGGTAGTTTATTGATTGATCGGTGGGCACTATTTAGCCGGTAACGGCGGTAACGACTAATTTAATCGAATTTCTCAATATATAATGGCTTGGGACAACTGCATTTAGTGAAGTACAAATATGCAAATGTATTTCTTGGCCAGATCCGAAGTGTTTGACTTTGAAATCAATTAAACCGCGCAAGTTGCAGGTCCGGCTATTAGTCGAATGGCATCTTTTCAGCTTCTTAGCATTGGCAGAGAACCTGACAATTTTACCATACATTGAACACCGCTAAACTGGTATCATTGTTATTTATCAGCGGGTGTCTGGGTCTAGGACATGGACGGATTGGCAAATCGCGCTCTTGCACTTGAATATCTATGTATGAATTAGATAACTAAGCACATATGTAAATGCCAAGTTAACGAAGAAATTTGTTTACCTTTGTTGTTTGTATGATGACTGTTGGTCGCTTTCATTTATGATAAGATAACTTGTTGGCAGGTAACGAAATATTTGGTTACAGCGCAAACCTTTTCAAACGGATGAGTTTTAGCTGTGATTGTGAAAATGCACACAATATAAATGTAATATAAGTACCGGGGTTGACTCATGTCACGATTAAGTATCTTCCCACTTCTCATCAATGGTATCTTTGTGAAAAAGATAATCTGATCATTGTTTTCGACTTCACATCAATCGGAACATTACTTATTATCATTAACTCACGTGATAATCATGAAAACATGCTCATACATTTAAAGGCATTCAATGGAAAGTGAAGCGTTAACATTTTTGCCAAATTACTTCAATTAAATATCAAATTATAACGAACAATAACAATTTTCGTAAATCAATTCTATTTATAACAATGTAAACCACTTTAAACCTTTTTCCGTGGCCAATAGGGCATTAATTTTAGTTTAGTGGGTAGAAATGAAATAATTACAGGAATTAAATAATGCTGTGAATTTTTGGCAAGAAATTAAATTTAGATTTTAGGCAATTAGTTGGGAAGGCATTTATTTAAGGAGCGTTCATGAAAAAAAAAAATTTAAAATAATACATAACATGTTTATTTCTATTTACTGCGACATATAACGAAACTATTGGCATTGTTTTTTATCCTCTTTCGGGGTACTTCCTAATGTTTCTGAGTTCGTTTTAATTTCGTTTTAAACATAGATATCTTCTAAGAAACAATAGCCCCAATATGTTTAAACACCTGCACTGAGTAAGTTTCAATTTCTATAGCACAATACCAACGCACTTCTAAGCAACGCGTCTGGCTTGGCGGAGATATGGTAATAAATGCGCGTGCTAAACGCGTTTTATCGAAATTGAGATTTTCAAACTGTGTTTCTCCGGAAATTGAGATTTTCAAACTGAAAAATTCAAATTTTTGAACGTATGACTTGAATTTTTTTGGAAAAGCTTTTTGTGAAAGACATTTTTTAAATCTATTTAAGGACAAAAGTGCGTCCTTTTATTGAATTTCTTATAACTCTTTCAAATTTACATACATACATATGTATGTATATAGTTTGCAAAACCCCCTAAAATTTTTTTTAGCTGATACTTTGTATAGAAAATAAACAAAAATATATTTTTTCAATATAAAATCGGTTTTTTAGCGTTCGTATTGGGGGTACAAATAAGTTTTGAGGGTTTTTTGTAACTTTGAGGCTTTATTCAGAGAAATTAGTACAATGTATTTTATTCAAAATTTTGTCCATCTTTAGCTACAACTTTTTCCCATCTTTCAAGCAGCAGATCCAAGAATCGACCCAATTTTTAGTTTCTTCGTAAGAAATGAAGTACTTTCCGGCCAGGCAATGAATGGTCAATATCTGGTGAATACGGCGGATGGGGTAGGACATCCCTTTTAAGCGCCCCAAAGTTTTCTTGACAACTGTTACAACATGTGGCCGAGCATCTTTCGACTTGAAAGTTCATACGAAAGCCAATTTCCTTGTTTTTGCACCATACATATAGTCATGAGATGGTTAGAAATCGGTTGTTGAGTCAAGGTTACAGTGAGTTCCTCTTGAGTTTGCCATGAATCTTAGTCCAACAACCCCTTCAACTCAGCGTGTTCAAACTTTATTGGCCTCCCTTCGCATTCTTTGTCGCACAATTTCTGATGTATTGTTTTATTGTTTTACTAATAGTGCTAAAAGTTCCAGCTTGTAAATGAGTATTAATAAAGTAATATTTGGCACACATCTTTATTTTAAAATTATAAACAACGATACTTAGACTTTGATAACACGGAAAAAACATAAATATCTGAGATAATTCTTAACATTCTCCCATTCAAATTTTACGAGATAACGTATCGTTTGAAAAAATTAATTATAAGGATCCAAAACGAACTTTTTAAATATTTTGTGCAAGATGGGTTAAGAAATACTGCTGAAAAAATAAGCCAAAAGCGCCTACCATCATTTCTTAAAATATCCCTGCAATATATTTAAAAATGTTACTACTTTCCTTCTCAATACGGAAACTAAAAGCTCTTTTGCACGTTTAGATGGCGTAGCACGTGACAGAAATTATTTATAGCAAAACATGTTCGCTAGTCGACGAATGGGATTGTAATTTGCAATTTGATTCGATTCGAAAATAAACCTCCGATAAACCGATAAACCTCAGCGGATAAAAATTAAATGCCTTTTCTAAAAATACCGAGTTTGCAAAAATTTATTTACTTTATTTATTTATAATAGCAATAAATTATCTGTGCTATTACAAAATTCAGGAACTCTGGAGAGCAAGTGTAAGCCTACGAGCCTAGTACGAGTTTGCAAAATGTAAATATTAAATAAATTTGTTAATAGCTGCCGTTTTGTTCGTTTTGAAGCACCGCTTTCTAATACAAATCACTCGCCATTTCGATTACGTTATCGGAGCATGTAGCTAAATGACTTTGGTTTATTTAATTTTGAGAAGAAATTTTTAATCGTTATGGGCATACGCGAGAAATTCAAGAGACAGGTAGAAGAGTTGAAAATTTTTGCCACCTTACTCGCCAATGCTGTGAATGCTTTTTCTAAAGTAAAATTGCACGCCCTTTCAATATTTAAATAATACTAGCACTGAACACAATATTATCAGTGTAATTCCTCAAAGTGTTCACTTTCCCATTTAGTTTTCTAAAGTTTTATTTTATTTTACAATAATTTCATTTAATCTGAAAATGGTTTCATTTAGTCTGAAAGTGCAGTATAAAAATAATTCAAGCAAATTTTTGAGTTCGTTAATATCAAATTTTGCCAGTTAATATGTACTAAATCATATTGAAATTTTACAAAATCCGGTATATTGGGAATTTTCATGTATCATATCTCAAAACTTTTTTGAAACCTGTGTAATAGGGTTTTTAAGGTCATTGATTTTAAATCTGATATTTTAAAAAATTAAATATAATACATCCAAAAATAGTACCTTTTAATGTAAAAGTATAATTTTAGATACACATTCGTTTCTATATTTTCCTTTACTACAAACAAAAATCGGCCAAGTGCGTGTCGAACACGTAACTCTAATAAAAATTTCAACTTTAAATAATATATAAAATATTTCACAAACGGTATCTCTGTCTCGAAAAAGCTTTCATGATATACCTCAGTATTTTTGAAAGACCTATTCAACATCCTACACAAAGGGAGAACGTTTGTGTGCAACGTTTTTTTTATCACGCATTTTTAAAGGCGCAATAAAGTCTCTGCTGCGTTGTGTGCTCTGCATGCATGGTGTTAATGCCGTCTCCACGCAGCAATGTTGCAGCATAAGGAAATTCTAAATCAGAGAATGGGCAGAGACCGGTAGCACACTGTACAATTTTAAAGGCGCGATAAAGTCTTGAATGTTGTGTGTGGCTCTGGCTGGCGAAACGTATTGGGTTTTTTTGATATTTTAAAATGTTTTACAATTTGAAGAATTAATTCGAAAAATATGATAATTTGAGAAATGAATTCTTAAATAAGTGCGAACATGTGCCTTGCTATACCCTTAATAATTAAAATTTAGTTTGTTAGGCGATAGTAACGATATGTGGAAAATTTGTAAAATGTAAAAGGGGCACCCTATGGAAGTACTTTAATTTTCGTTTCATCTCTCCCTAAATTTATGTCTTTCTCTCGTACATGAGCCCTTTATTACTATGTAATTTGTAAAATTTGCAAGGTCGTTTGGCTAACAGGACCAAGGTCAAAAAAAGATAAGGAATGGTTACGAGTGCCACATATCGTTGTATGTAATTTTTGGGTAATGGGTTACCATTATTAAACATGCATGAGAAAATGTGGTACCGAACCAATCGACTCCTCACTTTCCCACTAGCAATAGTCTGTGACATAGGCAGACGTGGCGAAGCTTGTTTGATTAAGTTTGGTGAACAAAACAATAATTCGTAAATACCCTTTCAAAACATGCAAACACCAAAATAAAAGAAACAAAACTTTTATACTACCAAAATATTTTTAGAAGTTAATTAAAAATGTCGCTGTCTCGGAAATCGAAATAAAAGTCTTGATAGAAATTATATCCGGTGCGAATGCTAATTGTATTATTGGTTGATGCCCGAATAAATTTAGCGAAGCCATACTCCAGGTTAATTCCTCGACTTTTTCTAGGTTCTATTATTGGCTAAGAACTGAACCTAAAAAAATTTTAGTAATAACCAATTTTCGAAAATGTGTTTGTGTCGCTGCTTAATACCTTTTGATGTCCTTAAACCGAACATGAAATGAGCTGGGAGAAATTTCCTTGCACACTGACATTTCCGCAGTTATCCCTGACGCACTCAAGGAAGTTGCCGTTGTCACGGTACGAAAAATTCCGCAGCAATGGGTCCTGTATAAATTTCCAATAAACAGTATTTTGCCCAACAGTTATAGGGCCGTTTTTTAATTGTCAACAAATTTGAGCTCCTTTTAAAACATGCTGAAAAGCAATGGAGCCCTTTTGAGGGTGTTGAAATTGCAAGAAAGTGGACTACGAACTCCAGTTCTGAGGAAGATTGTAATCTTAAACCTTTCAAGGAAAAGTGCCTTATTGACTTTGTCTATTTCAGGCCAGGTGCGGAGGTAGCGCAGTCTCATCCTTCAGTTTTTCCTGTACTTCCGGAGCTCAGAGGAAGGTTCTCACATACTCAAATTTTGGGTGCACAGTTTGGGCATTTCGCAGCATCTCGAACGAACCCACTTTGTCGAAAGGCCCAAAGGTATAGTCTTAGGAAAACAGCCCTAACTCTTTTGCTCATACATTTTATATTCCAATCAAAGAATGATGGGAACCAGCAGGAAGAGGCCAAAGGAGCGCCAAATGACGTTATAGCCACTCAGCCGTCGGTGCTTAGCTCGAGCCCAGCTACGCAGCTGGAAATCAACACGATGAAGGGGTCGCTGATTATAACCGCCACCATGCAAGATTCCAAAATGAACGATATAATTGTAGAAAAAGTGGAGGCTCCCACGGAAAGTGGCAAGGTGCCCAGCACCAGGCCTTCGCGAGCAGGGACGCGGTCCGCTGCTGAAAGAAAGTTCATAACTCCGTCCAGGGCATTATCTGATTACCTCTTAAAGGCCTCCGATTTAGAGGATTTACCTAAAATAAACCGAAGGTCTCCGTACGAACAAGAACCCCCAATAACTGTGTACTGGCGAAAAGATGTCGAGGACAAAGCATTGGAAATTTGGGGCTCAAAGGAAAATTTACTGCATGAATTAATGATGCGGGATGTAGAGCGCAAGCATCACCAGCAAAGTAAGTTGTTGCTTTAAAATAAAAACTAGCCAAGTCCGAGTTGGACTCGTGCACCGAGGGCTCCGTACCATGGAAAAGTTATATATACATTTTATCTTATTACACGTAACCAAAAAGTGCATCTACGGTTATTTTCAGATTTTTGTTACTGCCTGCCTGAGAGAAAAGATTAGATCCAATAATATATGATCAGATCCAAATATTGGCAGGATTCAAAATGATTTGAGAATATCGAAATAATTCTAACTACTTATTCCTTATATTAACTATAGTAACAAAATATATACTAGAACTTGTCTAGAGGAAATATATATCAATTATATAAGCAAATTTAATTACGATATGTATGATCGCATAGACTCACATCTCAACGGATATAAATAATCCTTACAAGTAATAAAACGCAATCTCTGTGTCTTTCCGATAGCGAGTTTATCATTCGAAAACCAAATTAGCATTAAACTAAAACAATATTTTTTGTAGTTTTAAGTCTAACTCGAAGAAGAGTGATTTAAATAAAAGCTGGACGCTTTCAAATATTTTGCATTTGGAACGTTTATAAGGGCGTTTGTGCTTTTTCAATTTTTCTCGAAAACTAGAGCTAAAAATTAATTTTCGTTTCCAGATTCATAATTTAAGAAAAAATTACATATTTATGTAATTTGCCGAGCCTGGCTGTCGTAGAGACTGGAAATCAACTTGACAACTTTACGATGGAAACATTTTCATTCTTGGAATTTCCTATTTTCCTTGAAAACTCATCTTACGTATTCGGAATTGTTTTCAATTTCAAGATGAAATACTTACCTCAAGAAAGAAAGAAGAACCAATTGTGCTCAATTTTGTTATGCATTACTTGAACTTAATTCTATTTTACTCCAGAATTCGTATTTTGGGGATAATGAAAATTGTCTATCGTCTTATTATGATAGGGTATTAGGCTCTGATTCTGAAGAATTTTGCCTATAAAATAATAAAAATAACATACAGGAATCCATTTCTTTTAATTTAAAAATGTTTAGACGTTTTTACTACCAAAAGGCGACTACGGGATTACCGAAGAGAAATAGGTAGTCGAGTAACCATTCCAACAGAGGATCCTGGTCTTCTTGGAAAATCAGGACGAGTGGTATTAATTGCTGTTGCCATGTAAGCCCCGATGGAACATAAAACTGCATTTAAGTTCTCAACAATCCTTTCAGAAATATGACGAATCTCGTTTTCAAAACCTTCGCTTGGCTGAACTCTGGCTCCCACAGTATGTTTGCCGAGGTGATCCACTCCTTTGCAGATACAGTAAACCAGCTAATCTTAGCCTACGGAATTCACAAATCAACTCAGGTAAAAGTATTGTGTTTTATTATTTTGCTGCGGTCTACCATATTTGTTAACTGCAGGTCGCCGATCCTGATCATCCCTATGGATATGCCAACATGAAATACGTGTCTTCGCTTATTTCAGGCGTTGCAATATTCTGCGTGGGCAGTGGTCTCTCGATATCGCATGGCATTATTGGTTTACTTCATCCAGAACCTATGGAGAATTTGTATTGGGTATAATTTCAAAATAACTGCTCTCATGTCCCTATAAAATTTATGTGCTTTAGTCTTTCGTTGTTTTAACCTTGTCTATGCTCTCTGAAGGGTTTACCTTGGCAGTGGCGGTGAATAAAATTCGAAAGTCTGCTAAGGAACAAGGAATTTCCTTTAAGGAATATGGTAATATTTTATAAAACCCTGTTAAAAAATATTTAAACGTATTGAAATGTATTTCTTTACAGTTATGCGAGGTCAAGATCCTTCCGTAAATGTGGTTTTAACCGAAGATGCGGCAGCTGTCGCTAGCGTAATTTTAGCCACAGGCTGCATGAGCATTACAAGTTTAACTGGCTCAACAATTCCTGATGCTGTTGGCTCCTTACTGGTCGGAGGAATTTTGGGAGGTGTAGCATCTTTTATTATTTACACTAACGTTGCAGCGCTTGTTGGAAAGTAAATAAATGGAAATTAAGTTTGAAATAAGTACAGGAGTTAATAGAAATTCTTATAAAGGTCGATTCCGCAGGAACACATTGACAAAATTAATGCCGAATTGGAAAGCGATATTATGATACGGGCTATTCACGATGTCAAGGGCATAGATATGGGAAATTCGCTGGTTCGCTACAAGGTAGGTTTAAATAACTACATTCCATTTTTATTTCTTAATACTATTATCAGTTTTTTTTTGGATTGCTAACTAAATATAATTTTTAAGCGTGTTTTATAGACTAGGGCCTTTTTTAAAACGTAATATAAAAGTTATGAGTGGTCGAATAAAATTCTAATTCTCAACACTAGTTCACTAAGTTTAAAAATATAAAGTTTTCATTGTACACTGAAAAGAGACTTTACAACCAAATTATGAAACATTTTATTATAAATTCCGTAATTGTTACAAACAGAATTATTATTAGCCATTGTCATTAATCTCCATACAATTCTGGCTCTTCCAAGAATCATTCCATTCGAAATAAATTTTGCTATAGGGAATTCTTTTTCAATTTTTCAAAATCGATTGAGAAAGTGTGAAAAATATTATTAACCGACATTCTCTGAATACGTAAATTTCTCAGTTTTCTACAAAGTGGGTCATAAACCAAAATAGAAATAGAATAAAATTTGTATACGTTAAAATACCATTTATTAATTTAATTATGAAGTTCTTTAATATTAAACTGATGCATTACAGGCTGAGATGGATTTCGATGGTAGAGAGTTAACAAGGACGTACTTGGAGAAACAAGATCTTAATGAATTATTAAAAGTATTTAGTACACAAAAGTAATGAAATATGCAAACTTTAATGAAGATTTTTACCATTGAAGGCAGTTCAGAACTTCGAAACCATCGATGAGTTAGAAGAATTTATGTTGTCGCATGGCGAGAATTTAGTCGATTTAATGGGTGGAGAAATAGATCGAATCGAAATGAATCTTCGAGTAAGCATGCAATTTAATCATAATTTGAAAATGTATACAATAATTAATTTCAATTTTCAGAAAAAGTTTCCTCAAATCCGACATTGTGATTTGGAAATTTTGTAAATGGTCTTAAATCCCGCATTTGGTAAACGGAAAGAGATTTTGAAAATGTTATTAGAAAGGAAACTTTTAGATTTATAATTCAAACAAAGTTTCCCACGGCTATTTTTAATTTATCCGTATATTTTATATTTATTTTGTAGCAATATTTCATTTAGACTTTGTGCTGGTAAGAGATTATCTGAAATTATTGTGAAAGGTTTGTTGTTCTGGTAGTACATATAATTTCTTTACTGTGATAACAAATACAATAAATGTGTGATTTATTCTAGGCGCTTAACAGGTGAATCACATCAATCAGGTGGTTTGCAATTGGTATGCATTATATATTTAGTTTTCCTAAAGCCACTAATCCTCGATTTTGTATTTTCCAATTAATTCCACAAAAAGTTTATTATTTTCGTTTCGACAGCATCGAATGTAAACATCAAAACGTAAAATATTCTATCAGATCACGAGTTACATTAAATCGATCATTTTTCTATTATAACTTTATGCTGCAGGTGTAATAGCGGCTTTTAAAACTACACAAGGATACTGCAATAATTCCCCATTGATGTGAATCAGCTTTAAGGTTATTTATTCAACTAAAAAGCAGGGAGTTTTAAAATTGTAATGAAAGTTAAATTTACAAAATATTTGTTTTGAACTCATAAATGTATTGCAAACTAATATACGCCTTTTTTTAACGCAATCAAAAAATCACAAAATCCTTAAACTGATTACGAATTTTTAAATTGAGAAGAGAAGAAAATATATGACACCCATAGTGCGAATAAATCAACACAAAATCTCGCAAATAACTCCTATTATATTTTCAAATTTGTTTTAGTTGTTTTACTTTGAGGACGTTGCACCTCTAAATGGTTTATGCAAGCTAAGCTGCTCTCTTCAAAATGCATCAAGTAAATTATGTGGATAACTCAAGGTAGATTTCTTTTTATTTATTTATTAATCGCTTAATACAAGCTAATAACAAAACAAAAAAGTTTACTTGAATAATATAATAAATTAGAAAATAACAAACTAAGAAAACAAAAAAAGAATAGGAACAAGCAACATTAAGAGGGACAATTAAGGGCATTCGTGAGAGATTTACTCAGGTGGAAGTCAAAAAAGGGGTGGGAGTTGGCTTTCCGAAGCATTCGGGTGAGAGGCTCAGGTAGTCCATAGTTGGTACGATGATAAGCAGGCCGAAACAGAGGTGTAGAATGGGGGTTACGAGGATTGCTGTAGATGGAGATCCGCTGGAGTAGGGAAGGACAGTCAATCGCCCCGGTAAGCAGTTGATGAATGAAGGTAATGTTAATGGACTCGAAGTTGAATTTTTCGAAATATTAATTTATTATAGAGGAATTAGGCTAGAATATATTAAATTATTACGAAACATTTTAACTAAAGGGACGAAACATTAAAAAACATATTTCTATTGAGCTCTCATAATATTTATTATTATGGATCATCAACAACTACATACACTTGTGTCTGAAAGTAATGCATTGCTGTTAATTTTATGAGTGAGCATGCACCACAAAGTAATAGCCGATAATTTTTAATAATTAAAAGATATTTTATAAAGCAAAAAGCGAAATATTTAATATTAATTGTGCGGTAACTTGCAAATGAACATACATTTTAAATTATGCTGTACTATTATTATTAAACAGCGATTTGTGGCAAAAGAAACTATTATAACATTCATATTTCTTAAAAGTTAAGACGTTTACATCCCTACATACCTATATTACTAATCGTACCATAGTTTTTGAATTTAAAATAAAAGATCAAGATGCGTGCTTAGAAGCTGTGTTAAGGCTATTTCATTCAGACAATTCAGGTAATTTTGCATTTTTAAAAATATTATCATTATTCATTTTTGTTACTTTTCTCTCCATACTTACATATATATTTAAAACGTAAAATATCAACTCCTTTTACAGCCCCTTGATCATTTTCCTGTACGTTTTCTATGTTACAGCCAATTAATGTCAGTCCCTGAAAGTGAATTCTATTTCTGCATTGTTTTAGTAAATAAAATTTTTCCATATCACAATAAACGCTTACTTCCACTATACGCAAATAGACAACACAATTTACAAGTAAATTTTGATTTATACATACAACTGACAAATACATCCATTATATTTAGAACAAAATCGCCATTTTATTTTAAAATGTATATTTTCTTCTCGAAGTCGCATTATAAATCTATTCTTTGTACAAATCATAGTAAAAATACCAGTGTAGAAAATAAACTGCAAATAAATTAAACAACTTAAAAAAAAAAGTTGTAAAAATTAGCGTCAAAGAAAAAACTTAAATAGTACAAATATAAACTTAGAAATTGGCACAAAAATGCGGTTTCACAATTATCATTTGCAGTTTATTTTCAACAACAACAAAACAATCATCCATCTCTCCGTATTTTCTATTTTTTTTTTTTTGATTTTATGTAATTTTGAAATATATGTAGAAGTTTTGTTGCCTTCAGCTTAGTGTTTCTTCTCCCAAAAGAATTTGTGCGAGCTGCTTTCAAGTTGCTTTTTGACAACGTACAGCTGCACTGGAAGGATACACAGTCCTATCAAAAATCGTGTGTGGTAAAGTCTTGTGAGCGGTGGCATCTGAAAAGAGAAGAAATATAAAACTTATACGAGTTGCTAGCAAAGCTTTCAACACTACAACGAAATCAATTCAAGTTTAATGTTGCATAATAATAAAAACATCATATTATCATACATTCAATTTTTATTAATAAAATTTTAGAGGTGTTTCTTTTCCTATCCAGATAACAAGATTTTTACCGAATTAAAATTTGTAAGTAGCTTTTGAACCCACAATTACTTTCTCAAGATAGTTTTTCTTGTTTTCATCGATATTTCAACATTTTAAATTATGGAAAAAAAGGTACTTTCCCGATCGTTGGGCTTAGATAGAATAGATTAAATCCGTTTTAATTACTTAAACACTTTTTAAATGTTATTAAGGCAAAATAGACAAATATATTGCATATTTTGTGGTTGTCTTGAAGATAACAAATAAAAAGAAGAAATAGTTATAGTAATTTAATGAGAAATCATACAGGTTATTTTGATTAAAATTGGCTGGGAGTGACTTTAAGAAATAATATATAAATAAATGTTATTACCGTTTGGGCACTGATCAAATTATTTCAATTACTTTTCAAACGGGAAAATGTTTAATCTTTATTTACTACAATTGACGATAAGATGTTTCTTAATATGTCTACTTCATCAAAAAAAAATCTTTTAAAAATATTTTGCATATGACATATTCCCCTTTAGTAGGTAAAAGAAACGAATTTCCCTATATGCACTATTTTTATGTCGTATTGTAGATTCATATATCATTTAATTTTGATTTACGTTTCGATTATAATATGTGAAACAACAAAACCCAAATATTACATATTCGAAATATCGAGTTTTCCTAGTATAACAAATAAACTATTATCCCAAAAAAATCAAATCTCATATTTCCATACCTTGCTTCCACATGGCCTCAATATTTAATAGCAATAACTGTTTCTAAATTATACACATATCAGACGAATTAAATAGATAGAAGTATAGCTCACTAAAACTAAAAATAACTAAGCTAAAAAATCCGAAAACTTTCGATATAAAAGAATGCCAAACACAAATCAAGGTGCCGTTTAAATTCAGTATCGGTTCCCTGTCTTTAATTAGCCACTTCGACTGAATGCTTATTTGTACCATTATACCAGCAATAACAAGATAAAGTTAACATCAATTGACGGCCTCAAAATGTGCCACCATCAACTAGTTCTAGTTACATTGAATAATTCTCAACTTTTGTTTGTATTATAAAAATGTTATATTTAAAAATCTTCATCCATACATTTTTCAGGGTCATTATTATCATAAATATTTAATATTTGGCATATTGTTTTTAAATTAATCCAAATTTCCAATTGAGAATTTTTTAACAAACAACTTATGATTCATAAAGTTTCAATGACCCGCACGTTTTGTTTTATTTTACGCACATTTCTTATAGAATAAAGCGAAGGGCATTTCCACTTTACAAAGCTCATTAAACTGCGATTTCTAATGTCAGCAGATCGTTTTCTGAACACGTGTCGTTAGTTCCGATAAGACGCATGGCGCCAATAAGGTAAAAAGGTATAAACAACGTAGATTTAATATAAATATAAAACAAAATAACAACGCATTACTTGCTTAAAAAAGAAAAATTCTTAAAAATAATGGAAAGTCGCCAAAATAAAATCAGTTTATTATGAAAATAGCTCTGAGGAGAACAATTCTGTCATAAAATTCTTTATCATAAAATTATTTATATTTTGTAGGACAATTTTTGGAAGTTTGTTCAAGTCAAGTACAGATAAATTTCTTCTAATTTTTCAAATTGATAACCCAAAATCAAAATTGTTTAGTTACTTACTTTCTCATTGATCTTATTATCGTCTAAATATTTAAGATTAATACCTTTTCTAAAAAATATTTGCAAAATATAATGTCACAAACATTCAAAATATTCCTCCCATTATCTTATGCCAATGAACCGTACATTGATGGATCGGTACAAGTGGAAAATTTACAATTCTTTTAAACGATAACATGTTGCGAACGAAACGAGTTAGGAATTTTTATCTCCGCAAAAAGAGAAAATTGGGAGACGCATATTACGAAATTTAAACACAAAGATTTGTAAACTTGTAAACAATTTTTGTAAAATTCCAAACCTTATCCTTTACTCAGCTGGACTTTCAATCAAACCAATTAATCATTTGGTCTTCAAAACAGTAGGTTACATTTTCAAATAGCATCAAAATTACGTAAACAACAAAAGTTTCAAATTGTCAATTGAAGGTCATTTAAAATGCTGCTGGTTTAAGTAAACATTTAACCAAATTAGAAACATAAAAACAGGAAACAGTTAAAAACTCTATAAGAAAAAAAAAATTTTGAATTTCATTTCTACATCAAAATAGGAGCTATTTATACGCTGCTAAAATATTTTGATCTCGTTTTGGCGCGGCCAACGACCTAATGCCATACTAAACCTAGCAACTATTGTTGCGTTTTATAAACATGACGAAGCCAGGCTCCCCTTGACCTTTTAATGTAAATTGTATGTAACGTATTTACTGCAAATATTCATCTCCGAAATCGAGTTATTTAAGCAGCTTCAATATCTATAAATAAAACTGATGAAATAAGAAAATTGGCAGCGTTTCCTTGGATTTTTGGCAGCAATATGCACTTCTTTTCGCTAAAAAGCAGCATGAATGATAAACTCTTCCTTTCGTTGTTTTATTTAAATTACCACTTCCCTTATAAATTAATTAGAGCCCATACGCTAATCGCACTGTTGTTCGGTTGTTGATAATTGCTGCTCATTCGTTGCTGTAGTATAAGTTGTAAATTCCATTGAGCAATATGCGTTTGAACTTTCCATTTCCACGTAGCCAACCGTGCATTTTTCATAATTGAAAAAGTATGAAGCTGCCCAAGCGGCTGGAGCAGCATGTGCACGACGAATGGATTTATCAAATTTCAACAACTGCTCCCAGAACTTTGAGATAGTACATTGTTTATTGACGTCATTAGTCTCCTCATTAAAAGAAGATTATTTTTTGCTGATTTTTATAGCTCAAGACTAGACAAATTTAATGTACTTATTTTTCGTGAGCGATCTAATAACATTATAAATCAACCTTAACGTATTATTTTCGTGGGAACTTTTGTTGTTGGAAAAAGTATTTTAATCAAAAAAAAAAAAGAGTTTAGACAAATTCACGCCGAATTTTAATATAGGGCTATGAGTTATATACTATAGAAAACATGTCGAAATGCCAATGAATGAGATACTCAGCAATTATTTAATTCAGCTTAAGCCTTCTCTATATTCATCCCTTCCATAAAACAATGTAAATTCTGCTTACGTCATAACTAACGCTTATATGCGAATTACCCGATGTTAAGTGAGCTAAAATCGCACTTGGCACAAACGCTTTTCTTATTCAATAGTTTTACTTTAGCGGCGCCAATTCACGGAAAAAGAAATAGAATTCAAAGGCCGCCAAATCGTTATTTCAAAAAGAAAAAAATATAAAGCTGTCCTAATAAAATTGCAACGGCCTTATTTTTTATTGAGGTTACAACAATCTCAAAGGTGAAGAGCCGCTTCACGATAACGCAAAAAAAAATTTTTTTTTGTCCCCAAATACTCATCTGGGGACGCATAAGACGCAAAGTAAAATCGACAAGATAAAGAACGCAATTGAGATATTTCTGATACGCTGACATGCAAAATTGTGTTTACTCGATTCAAGAGCCTACGCTTTGTCTAGATCGGCGGTCAACAGATCAATTTATCATTCAATTGCAAGTGAATCTTTTGCGGTTATTGTATCACATGAATTTATACGTTATATTGGAACCGCGCACTACGCACTACGGATACCGCAATTGAGGAAAAACTTCGCACTTACAACAAATTTTTATAATTAACTCCTTTACACAACTTAGATATGTCAGGATAGTGTTTTTTTCTTATTAAGCTATTTTAAATTAATCTTGCTTACTTGCTAAAATACCCATTTATATATATAATAAATACCATCAAATAAATGTTTCTATAAACTATTGGACAAATATACCAATTTTGGAAATTCTCCATTTCAACACAGTTATTGCAATAATAATGCCTTTTAAATTAAATTTCCTAGAACTAATAATAGCGAACGAATTTAATCTTTGTAAAGATATACATTTATAAGATTCCATAAAATCAAACGCCAGACACTGCACAAACACCATCAATAAAGATTAAGCGTATTAAAACAAATACTGGTCACAATAAAATGATCATATGAAAATATGACATTTATTTACTACTTATTTTGTAAATGATAATGTTAAAATAGAGACAGATATTAAGACAAACAAATAAAAATAAGGCTATCTAGAAAAATTAATTAACGATTAGTTTTGCAATTTGGTTTTTTTATTGCTTCCTGACCAGAGCCCCTCCAGTTAATATCTATTGATTAAAAGTTGCATGTTTCATCTCTTTATTATCGGCGTTTCGCCATCATTTTGACAGGGCTCTAATCTCTTCCCGGATAACAATAATGCATTGAGTAATTTTTGCTTTATATAAAATATATGACAAATAGTGTAATCATATACCATATAGAGAAAATAGCTTTTAAGATTTTAATATTACTAGTTGCTTGTTATTTTGAAAATCCAAGCTATACATATCAGCAAACCGTAACAAAACAAAGCAATTCAATATTTTACAAAGTATAAAAATTGTGGATCAAGCGCTAGTAATTATACAATAAAAAACAATATTTTAAAACCTTGTGGTGCGACACTTATCAGAGGTAAGTATTTCTATCAACACAAATCTTTTCACTTAATCAGCATTCAGTAATTTTATATTAAGTATTTAAATACAATTTTTACATTGTTTGTGCTTTACATTAGCGAAGCATTAGGGGATAAAACTCGATAAATTTAATTCTTAGTTCAACTCTCAGGAACTCTTTGAACAGAAAGCAAGTAACTACTAAATAATCAAAGGAGTAGATTATTTCAATTTGATCCATAACTTCAAAAATGTTAGATTTAAGAAATTGCGGAAGTTGTTCATTTGATCGAGAATTATTTAGAAGTACCTCTTCTTATTTAAGTAACCTTATATATATTTTTTAAGATCTTAAAAACCACCTGTTTTCAAGATCATCCACGAACACAGACTTGCGAAATTTGGTTGACGAAAGGCTTTTTTTAGTTTTAAAATTTGTTTTATGTATTTTTTCTGTAAACATCAGCCCTACCACTGTTAAAATAAAAGTTTGGAGCTTTAGTTATGGTATAAATAATTAAAAACTCCTAAAACAATTCGGTTAAGTTAAGTACTTTCATAAAAGAATTTATTTCGATATAGCTGATAGTATCAGCTTTCGTTTGACTTCGTTTTGCCCTTTGAGAATCCGTGATTATTTGATTTAGAAATAAGTACCTTTTTTCTACACATTGTCATTTTTCTTTCACAATGCTTTAGCAATCTATCGGCGTCTAGTAAAATTGTAAGGTTAAAAATAAAAGTACCATGGTCAAAATATAAGGCGGTAATTTTCCG
Organism: Philonicus albiceps; assembly: GCA_963969385.1. NCBI lineage: Eukaryota > Metazoa > Arthropoda > Insecta > Diptera > Asilidae > Philonicus > Philonicus albiceps. The sequence goes on along the minus strand of OZ017773.1, from coordinate 31,778,985 downwards.
AGTCTTTGTAAAGTTGGGCAATTGATGAAATTGGAATCCCAAAAGAAAATCCGATGTAACCATAACATCTCATCTTTATAAAAACAATGTATATATTTCTTGATCAATATTATTTTTTAAATAAAATATACAAATTTTATCAAATTTTCTGGTGAGACCTGGATGGACACATTTGTCTTATTGGTGTCCGGTAATGACAAATTTCCTTAAAACTGTTTAAAATATGCAAAAATGAATACGAAATCTTTTATGTAAGAGTGCGACTGCCACTTAGCTGATTTTTGAGTTTTATGTCGTCAATTTGAAGCCACTCTAGGGGGATACGATTGCGGTATTATGCGTGAAATTATGCGTCTTAAAAACTTACCCTACAATTTCTAAATCCTGTTAACCAGAGAGCTAGGAATGTTTATATTTATTTTCAATTTATTTCTTATGATTATTTTCAAATGATACCGAGCTTATACTCCGGACATGTGCGGGAGTATTTTTCCTACATTATTTTATTTATTCATGGATGAAACTGTATAACTTCAAAAAAGAGAATTTAATAATATATCCGTTGGCGACATCATTAAGATGAAAAGACCCAATTTAAACAGTCCCGAAACTTTAGGTGCAGCCTAAGCAACCAATCTATCGAATCTTTGTTGTTCGGGTTTCTCTAACTGCAGCCAAAAAGAAAAATACATCTAATGTTGTATTTTTGAGAATTTATCATCTAAGAATGCAGATTGCTTAAGTTATGAAATGTTATAAATTTATTTTGTGATTAATTTTAAATTTGTTCTTTATTATTCTTTTGTAAAAATCAGTTGCCGGTTTACCTGAAAGAATTGTCTTCCTAAATGATCTGAGGTGATTGACAAATGAATTAAAGACCTCAATTAAATATTCTGTCGTTGCACTGTACTTATGCGGAACAGACCCGTTTATCTCGATCGATTTGACCTCGACGAAATAAGCGGGCACATGCAAAATTTCCCATTCGATGAGATCGGAACGCGCTAAGGAGAATTGTAGTCAGTGGACGCGAGGAAGGAAGTGATTACACAAGACCAGGTATCAGGAATAAATTTATTTGCCAAAATCCACAGGACGAGTTTCAATAATTTAACATATTCAGGTAATCTTAGCGCAACTAGCTTAAGCTATCTTAGCTCTAGAAACGAGATTTTTTACTTACCTCTGCGTGGTTCGCTCGAAGCTTGTAGTAAGATGCGATCAAGTTCATTTTGGCTTTCTTTGGATGCGCAATACTCGCTGAATATCTGCAAAGGGAGATGAGTCTAAATTAGGGACGTCGAAAATAGCTCCTTTATTACATAAATTAAAACACTAAATACACAAAAATTTGTCACAAAGGCAGTGCTGTTCTCATAAAAAAAAATGTCTAAAAGTTTGATTAACATTGCAGCTGCTTACATTTCTCCTGAGATTTCACTTGCGTTGCTTGTTTTAGTTACTTATGTTATCACTGTGGAATCGACTTTTTGTTTTTGCAATTTTATTTTGTGGAGTAATTTTTGTGCACTTCCAAGTGCATGCTCACTCGCGGCGATTTTGACTTGAAGTGAAGGAGTAGTAGAGCTCCTCAAAGCAGGCAGGCACGAGGTGGTTCGAAAAGGTACTAGAACTTTCGAAGCAAATGATGAGATTGCGTTCGTCGAGTATTCAGTTCTTATTGCTCGATATTCATATTAAAATTTTTAAATTAACCTTAAAATTTCTTATTATTAGTTGTTATTATTCAATTTATATCAATATTATTCAATCAGTAAATAACGTCACCAGATCTAGTTTTATTAGATCTACAAGTAATTTTCTAATTGTATAATTTTATAGAATCCTCTTGGAAACCATTTCGAAATAAAAATTCGAATTGGCAATATGTCATTTGACGTTTGTTGTCATTTGCATTGCGTTTTTTTCTAAGGCCATCCGGTTGTCTGTTGAGAATAGAAGCAAAGAGCTGTGATAATTTAATTTTCCAGCGTACCAATTACCTTCTGTGGACTACCAGAACCTTATAATGTTCAAATTCAAAATATCTCCCATAAAATTATCATAGTTTGTTTAATATTTCGAAAAAGTTTTTCATCCAAAGGTGGATTTTGCAGTTTGGGTGGAATTTATTTACTGAATCAGTGGCTTATTATTAAAAGTGATGTTGCACAGAAGCAACGATTTTATTCGCCTACTGAGAAAATGTAAACAAATCTCTGTACCGGAGTACAAATCTGTAAGGCTCAAGTCTTTCAATCGGGCAGCCGTTTTCACATAATTTTATTTCTTCCAGGTTAGACACTACGGCTGTACGCGGCTCTCGAAACTTTTGCTGAAGTCTGTGCAGTCTCAAGCTAAAAACAAACCTCTTCTCTTCTGTCAGTTTCGCCAGATTGTACTGAGTGATACCTTTTCAACAAACGCAACCTCCAAAGATGCTAATGCTAAGGTAACCCCGTGATAAAAATTAACGGGGTAACAGTTTCATGTTGGGGACTCAGTCTGATAGGGCTTAGTAATCTAAGGATCCTCCGCACGGTCAAGGAGCTATGGCAATTTTTTTTTGTCATGTAACGGTCAAGTAACATGTAAGACAGTAAAACTATTGAGAGAATTTGTTTTTCGATTTTACTTATATATAGGTGCGCGGTCGTTTTAACGCCAACCCGTACCCAACATAAGATTGCTGTCCACCATCCAAGTTCTTACCCATTTATACTTTTTAAGGACAAAGAATTCCTACCTCACTACTCACTTCCTACTGGAACAAAGGATCATAAATTGTTTTCTGAAAACCCTTTACAGGATCACTCACGAGACAAAGAGTAATTAAAATTATCCGAGCACTGTGCGTATGCAGGGATCTTCTAAGACAAAGGGTAATAGAAAATATTGCACCTTTTCCCAAAGCGCAATATAAAGAAACGTGCTGTTCGGCACAAAGTATAACCATTCAGGCGAGGATCTTTTAAAGGAGTACTTTAGGGTACACATGCGTTCCTATAATCTAATATTTATTTGCCGGCTGAAGATCTTTCCCTAATCCATTAGCACCACACATTCTCCAGTCATGGTATACACCAAAGATCATCAATACAAGATGTGGCATTCTCTATAAAAGCCCAAAGCTCTAACCCAGATGCAATTTCTAAAACAGCCTGGGGAAAATTTTCCCATTAGATAAACCAGCGAAGAACTACTGCTTCCTACTACTTCCCAAGCCTTATGTATATTCTAATAAGAACGAAAGAGATAAGAAAAGGCAGCCAAATATTCACAACTACACGATTTATAGGGTAGACAATAATGTGCAGCGTTTTTTTTTTTTATCACGCATTTTTAAAGGCGGTACAGCATGGTGTTAGTGCCGCTCCGCGCAATGTTGCAGCATAGGGAAATTCTGATCCAGAGCAGGGGAACAAGCAGGTAACACACTCAGAGCGGCTGTTTACATTTTTTCACTATATATTTTTAAAGGCGGAACAAAGTATTCGAACGTGTTCGCTTTTCTGGGCGGACGTAGTTTTAATTTTCGTTCCGCCTTCCCCTAAATGTTTATCTTTCTCACACACATGAGTCCTTTATTACTATCTACTTTTAGGAAAACCGGTGGGATAATGGGACCAAGGTCGAAAAAAGATAAGGAAAAACGTCGCGAGTATTACATTTTGTATTAGATGATCTTTGGGTATGCTCTTCTCAGGCCGATGCGACTAGCTCACAGCCACGAGAAGACAACAAATCTTAACATGAATTACCTTTTCGAGCCATGATGGGCTTTCTCCTGTTTCGCTCGTTACACATACTTGTATTGTTTAAATCGTGTGAATTCTCGGGCGTTCAATTAATGATATAACACTTACCACAATTCTTTACTGGTAAAAGAATAAAGCCTATTATTGGTATCGAGTTATTCTATACCATAAAAGAAGTAAAAGTTCACGGATAGCTCCAACACCTTTTGTCGGAACGATTTTCATGTTGAAAAGGGAGACAAAATAACCCATTTTTCAAACGGCCCTAACTCTCTTCTACCTCATCGAGTCAGAGCCTACACTGAAGTAAATTTGTGCGTAGAGTCAAACTTATCTCCGTATCTTTTACAGGCAGTACGGACTTCAACAAAAAATGATAAAACGAAAAAGGCTGAGCAAGTTGAAGGATCAATATCTGTACCAAATTCAGATGAGAAGAATGATATTAAAAAAACCAGCAGAACCCGTAGTCCTCTTATATCGAAACAACTGGAAGTCAAATCGAAGAAAGGAAGAATAGTAGTAACAGCAACTCTGAACGATTCAAAACTGGAAGGTGTTATAGTCCAAAAAGTTGCAACAGAAAATAAAGAATGCAAAGGAGTCCTTAACGCGACGTCTGCTTCTCCTCAATCTTCGCCTAGTGAAGTAATTTTAGAAGAAATTGCGATTCTATAACTTACACACGTTTCAATTTCAGAAAAGGGCTAAAAGAGACAGTAATCGTTCATCCCTTGAAAGGAATTTTATTACGCCGACAAGGGCGATGTCTGATTTTTTATTAAAAGCTTCAGACCTGGAGGGTTTACCTAAAATTAAAAGAAGATCTCCTTATGAACAAGAGCCTCCTATAACGGTTTATTGGCGTAAAGATGTTGAAGCTAAGGCAATTGAAGTCTGGGGTTCGAGGGAAAATTTACTTAGAGAATGTCTAAAGCGGGAAATTGAAAGAAAGAAACATCAGCAGAGTAAGTGTTTTTTTCAGTTAAAAGCAAGTACGCATTAGATAGTTGTTATTTAATTTGTGGTATTCGAGAGATATATGTACATTAATTCAAACACTTAAGATATATTTTCCTGTTTAATACAAAAACTCTATTTGTAGATATTTTCACAGTAAAGCGAAGGCTTAGGGACTATCGTAGGGAAATAGGCAGTCGAGCAACTGTGCTTGACGATGATCCGGGTTTATTTGGTAAATCTGGAAGAGTAGTATTAATCGCAATAGGAATGTGAGTTTAAACTTTGGCTGCTTTAGAACTGCATATTAATTTAGATAGATTATTTGTTTCTTTAGCAACATGGCAAATCTAATTTTCAAGTCCATCGCCTGGTTGTACACTGGTTCACACAGTATGTTTGCTGAAGTTTTACATTCTTTCGCTGACACTGTGAATCAGATTATACTGGCTTATGGCATTCACAAATCAACACAGGTAAAAGTGTCCAGGTGTATATGTTTTGCTAATAAACTAATTTCGTTATTGCTAAGATGGCTGACTTTGATCATCCTTATGGGTATTCAAATATGAAATATGTATCCTCCCTCATATCGGGCGTTGGAATTTTCTGCGTGGGTACTGGACTGTCATTTTATCATGGAATTATGGGACTCTTGCATCCTGAACCAATGCATGAATTTAATATCGTAAGTTTTGTGCTTTTGCTCCTTTAAAATTATCTGAATGTTTTAGTGTTACTCTGCAGGCCTTTGCAGTTTTAGGACTTTCTCTCTTATCGGAGGGATTTACACTTCTTGTAGCAGTTAATAAAATTCGGAAATCTGCAAAACATCATAATGTGACTTTTAAAGAATATGGTAAAATTACACATTTTCTGCTAATAATGACGACACAATGAATTAAAAATCCCGCAGTGCTTCGAGGACAAGACCCTTGCGTTAATGTAGTACTTACTGAAGATTCCGCAGCAGTTGCTAGTGTGATTTTGGCTGCAACTTGTATGGGCTTAACGAGTTTCACTGGTTCACCCGTTCCAGATGCTGTGGGATCTCTTTTGGTGGGTTGTACCTTAGGTGCAGTGGCCTCGTTCATCATTTATACAAATGTAGCGGCACTAGTTGGAAAGTATGAATGTTCAGGCACAAATTCCAAAATAAGAAGCCAAAAAAACATTTTTTTCTGTTAGATCAATTCCTGAGGAGCACTTAAATAAAATTAACTCCGAATTAGAAAGCGATATTATGATTCGGGCAATTCATGATGTAAAAGGAATTGATATGGGAAATTCACTTGTTAGATACAAAGTATAACACTTTTTATTTTTGGAAAAAAAATCTTCTACCACACTTTTCATTATAGGCAGAAATGGACTTCGACGGCAGAGAGCTAACGAGAATATACCTCGAAAAGCAAGACTTAAATGAGATTCTAAAGGTACTTCATTAGATATTTCTTATAGCATAAAGCATAAAGGAAAATGAAGTGGGATATTTAAATAAATAAATTAAAAAATAATGAATTGTAAAGAAATTTTATTGAGAAGTGTGATCAATTAGTAATTTTTTTCTTAATAGTCACGGATATTTTTATTAAATTTAAAATGTATACCAATTAAAATACCTACAATTTTCTCTGACCTCTTTTATAGACCGTGACATCCTTTCAAACTATAGATGAATTGGAGCAATTCATGCTTACTCATGGAGAAAATATTGTGGATTTAATGGGTGGTGAAATTGACAGGATAGAAATGAAATTAAGGGTAAGTGTAGATTTCATGCCTTAATTGATATTCTAAGATTCTACAAAAAACCTTCATTTACAGAAAAAGTTTCCCGAAATACGACATTGTGATTTAGAAATTTTGTAAGCAAATTTAAGTAAAAATATTTCAATGGAATCAGTAACTGCTAAATGATATAAAATACGAAATAAGTTAAACGACCATATAATATTAAAAAAAAAAAAACAAATGTTTCAAATTAATTGTTGACTATTTATACTTCTATTCGTGAATTTTATTCTGAAGAAAATTTTTTGTGAAAATGTATTTTTGTAACAATTTTCATGTTTCTATCATAAAGAAACAATTGGAGTATCGTTATAATTTTTATTAATATTGGCTATTGTCACCAAAAGGGATCTAATGTGTATTTTATATAATGAATAAAGCACTTTATATGTCACAGTTGTTGAATTTTATTTCTCCTTTAATATATTCCGTATGGGTCTGATATAAAGCCTTGTTAATTAGTCGTAATTACCAAAGTTCTTTTTGAAATCAAGAAAGAGTTCTTATCATAATAAAGATATATTTTTGCGTTCTCATATATCCATAATACTACATTTAGAATAGGGGAAAGGGTAATTGAGTCAGTTAAAGAGAACACATTACTTAACTATTAGAAGATTAGTAAATAATTAATATTATTAAATTAAAATATTTTATGAGGAGAAATTCAAGGGTTATGCTCTATATAAAAAAAGAACGTTTGGCGAATTATCGAAAAATGCATAATTAGTAATAATTCAAACATAATGACAGTGACCATATTCGTTACATGCTTTAATATTCTTTCCTCGCAGAATCCAATAAACGAGATGTTATAAAAACATCAAATATTTCGCTAAATTAAAAATAGGAAAAAAATATGATTTAGAAAATCATTGATTAATGAAGAAGATTGTAACAACGATACTAATGGGGGAGTACTGAGAAAAACATAAATAGAGGTTCCTGTATTTTAAAAAAAGCAAACCCACAAAACTGTGTTAAAATTAACACATTGTGGAAAAAAGAAAAATTGATTTTCCTTAAGTATCTGACTTCAGTTGATGAAACTACTTCAAGAATCCTGACTGGGGAGCAGATGGATCCTTTGGCAAAACTAAAAAACTGACGAATAAACAATGATTTTCTGTAGTAATTCTTAAACAAATTCTCATTACTTAATATTTAAGATATTGACATAAATTTATAGATATTACTCGTATATAATAAAAACTTGAAGATGATAACATCACAAGGAAAACGAGAAAATTTTAAAATGAAACCCACAATATTGAAAGTCAAGGGTAACATTCGCTCGATAAAAAAGTGAAAAACTTGATGATTTGCTAAAATAACGAAAAAAAATTAATAATTCCTGCCCAAGAATAATGAATTCGTTATTATAAACACTTACCTTGCTAAACAATAATTTAAAAGTTCGTCGCTTTAGTCTTTTGTTTATAATTTACAATTACCAGAGCTGTTAAATGTTGAAATGTTACCTAAGCTGCAACGACTAGTGTCTGTAAAATAAATACGTCGGAAGTCCTTGGGCCAGTTTACAGTCGAAAAATGCATGTCCATTTCGAAGGCAGACAACGCCAGCAAAATCTTGTTACCGAGCATAAGTAGAATTAGAATCGATGGTAAATTTTGAACTGATCAAAGTGTCCCGGCTTAGGTACATACATGATAGCTCGAGAAAGGCACCTCACTAATAGTTAGCAAGTCAACGAGGTAAAATTTACTATATACTCATGCAATTCTGTATGACTGAAGTGCGGCTAAGTACTTAACTCAATTTTTGCAGAAATCTGTCAGTCATTTATCGGGCGCGAAAGGAGCAACAAGTGAAAAACACCTGAGCTCGTAAAGCACAATCAGCTCCGAGCGATATTTTCTTATATAACAATTCAAAGAAGCCTATCTGCAATTCGGGTGGAGGTAAAGTGCTGTGTCGCGAGTAGTGTGAACCGATACTTTAGTGGCGTTGCAGCATAACCACAGAACTCATATCTTGCTTACAGTGAACTAATTAAGGAAAAGAAAAAGTACTAACTTTATTGAAATCGAATCAATTCGTGAAGAGGTATAGTTAAATCAAACGTTTGTTTGACTTAGGAAGTTAAGGGAAATTCAAACAATTCTCATGAATTATTTGCCATTGCACATGCGCTGGCAACTTATGTACAATTAGACGGTGGACATGAGTGGTCTCACCCAGTTTCTTTCGGTTTTCGCATAACTTCCTCAAATCTGATCTTCGTTGTTTCCACCTTTCGCAATTTAATAGCGACTACCCGCCTATAATGATATCTGATAGCAAGGATGGAAATTCAACGGGAAAATCGCGGATTTCAGTCAAATCAATTATATTTTCCGCAAGCACAGCATTAACACACTTTATGACGGTGGACATGCTGCAGCCGCATAAACGAGTGAAGAAAGATATAGGAGACTGCAAAACACATTATGCTGCATATTGGCTTGATAGTCGACTTTTTTCCCTTCATTCAAAGCATTCATTGACAAATTCGCGATTGATTGGTTACACACTGCTTGTTCGTTGTTCGCTGTTTTGCGTCATTCGGAAAACGTGTAGATCTGGGAAATACATGGCTATGTGCTCTAATTTTATTTCGTAAATATCTGCCCCAAAAATTTGTTAATTTAGTTCTTTAACATATTGCATTTAATGCCTTCCTGAAATTAATTCCTGGGCAAAGAATTTTAATCATTTATAATTTTATTCAGTTGTTCAATCATGCACTATTTTAAAATTTAATCTATGTAAATGGTCAAAGGTTTACTTTGTTCTAGTATAGTCAATTAGATTGCGAACATATTCTTGAAACTACTGGATTTATGAATTTAGTACTAAGGACCTCTTTTGTACGAAATTTAATTCTTAACAAAATGCTATTATGGGAAATTTTTCTTTAAACGGGTTATTCACGAGTTTATGTATTTTGCTTTTTCTTTTTTTTTTTTTTTTTTTTAACTGTGGCTGCCTAGAAAGGCACACTTAGGCCAATTTTTGGTCCATTGTTTTACCACGTAGCGCAGGAGACCATGGTTATTCGTGGGATTCGAACCCACAACCTCTGGGACGGTAGGACAGCGCGCTAACAACTGAACTACCAGAGGTATTTTGCTTATATTAATTAAAATTCGCATTCACAGTATTGATCTAGGTATGAGTTTGAAATTTCAGAAGGATTTATTTTAGATTTAGAGAAACATTGAATATATTGGCCAAGTAGGAAAGCAAAAAGAAAACTCCCTACGTATACATATTGAATATTATTATATATATTATTATTATGGTCAATTTAAGATATACATGCATTTAAAATCTCTTCAACTCATAGGTATGCTTCTTTTTGCTTTAAGGAAAAGGTAAAACGAATGAAGATAAAATCATCGAATCTTCACCTCCGCCTATATAAACTTATCCAATTTACTAAACGTATTTTCACTAAATTTCATTTAGTGCGATCAAAACTTCTGCGAATATGCAAAACAAATAAATCGAAAGGACTAACTGCTATAGAATCTCTCATTATAAAATACGACTCCATCTTAATTAAACAAGATTAAGATCACCAAATGTTAAAAAATTTTTAAAATGTTGTATTGAAATCATTTTTGAAATGTGTATAGCCAAAAAAAGAAACGAAATTTTACGATATTTTCATGAAACTTTTCTGAACTCCCTGAAAATGCTTACTTATTGGAAAATTTATCACTTTTTCAAAATTTTATACAGGTAAGAATATTAATAAATTTTCAATGTCCTTATTACGACTGTTTTATGCCAAAGGCGTTTTAAATGTCTACAATAATTCTTAAATAAATATCGGAATCATATAAGCCATCTCATAAAATCATATTTGTGATACTAGCGAGGTAATGAACGATTCTCCGTTTATAAGTGTAATATAAAGGTTTTATTGGGATGTGAACCATTTCTGCACCAGATATTCCTGGAATAATAGGGAATTAAATCGCCAGTATGTATTGCGGCCATTGTCTATTTTCACATATATCGATCAAAGAGAAATTCTACTTCAACAATATTATCACACCCGTATAATAATGCGTTAAGTAAAATTTCTAGGAATAAGCAATATTTATTTATTTGTTTTCAACTTTACAGTAAAAATAGAATCAATCGGAATTTTTTTTAAAAATTTGTTACATGCCACTTAGTTTGAGCAGGAAATATTTCTTAGATTGTTTCGTCCTTATTTAAGCATTGGTAAGAAATTTTAAACACTCACGCATGTAAATGCAAAAATGGCACACAACCATAGTCTTTAAAGATCGAATCACACCAATTTTCTTGATTTTTCATAAGACAAAAGCAATGAGACACGACTACACATTACTTACGCTCAAAAATTATGTTATTTACTAAGCGTTTTATAATTTTCCTTCTCTATTTGTCCAAGTGTTAACAGCATTCTCATTAATTGTTTGAAATAAAATAATATCAGTTCAGTTTTATTTGCCAGCACATGCAACTGCTTGAAGGTGTACTTTAGCTATTTAGTGGTTTTCGCATTTTAACACTACATTTGTTCCATTTTTGCCATAAAATAGATTCAAGTATCATTTCCAACAAAAATTATTTACTCGAAGGTCAAGGGTACTAGAACAGATCATTTTAGAGAAGTCGAATGATGGAAAAACTGAAAAAATGAGAGCTTCTTCAGATACGAGCATGTCTATCCCTAGAAAAAATAATTTCAGTTTTATCGATTAAGGCTGACAAAACGCGGATATTGCATGACATGATTAATACACGCTTGATTTTCCTAGTTTATTCCCAAGCTTATGAAATTAACGTTTAACAAATATTCATTGTCATACTTCTACTATTTAATTATATTGCATTATCACCTCAAATGAAAATTTCATATCAAAAATCACGGATGCGATTAACAATGCGACGCTCATCTATGACATAAATTGCATTTATTCCTTGAAAGACTGCTTCCGTTTTGTTTCAATTACGGTACGAAAGGTCAAATGCAAAGCAATGTGCATTAAGAGCTGACGCCATTTAAGCACGATCATTTCCCAGATACGAGGTGTGTTTTCTTTGAATTGTCTTCGAAAAGAGGATTTACAAACCCGTAAACCTCGAATAACATCAGCATTATATAATTATAGATTCACTTAACTATAGGCTTAATATCTTCAATTGCAGTATGACTTAATATGTATGCTAAAATTGTACACAGTATTAAAAACAATTATCAATATTTCACTTTTAATTAAATGCATCAAATATTCTAAGATATTAATTACCTTATTTTTCCGATCAATAAAAAGGTTACTCATGGTTAGCAAAAATTTAATTTTTACTGGGAAACTCGTGGGCACGGCCATCGTGCACTACTGCGACATTTAAATATTTACATCAAGCGAAATGCAGCATCCAATAAATTAATATAACATGTTTTTTTCCAATTCCGTTTAATAACTTTTGAGAAATCTTACTTCTAATTTGAATAATGTGACCATATGGTTAAAGTTCGAATGATTTAAATCGACTTTGTTGTTCTTTACCGCCACATAAAACAAATTGTTATTTAAATTAAATTTCTTTGAGTTGTTCTTAAATTACGCAATATTTGCGTAATATCAGGCCGATTGGTATTCTGATCAAAGTACTATGATTACGGATTTATATAAAAAACGTACGTTCAAGAAATAACTTCATTATTATTTTGGTCACATTAAAGTTTTATTAGTATTTAGCGATTAGGTTTTTCACATTACGTCTCCCGGAATTTGGTCGGCGGTCTAATTTAATAGAAATTAATATTTTGTAAACAACTTAAAAAGGCCCCTTTAGTATTTCATGTAATATATACCATATTTTTAAGAAGAACATTTTTGAACAAGAAACGTATACAAATACAAAGTGTCCCATCCATCATATCAGCACAATTCATAATTTAAACAATCCTATGACGAAAATGAAATATTTCAAAGATAAGCGAAAAAATAGTTTTCTGTATTATTTATAGTGTACTTATCTCACGATAAAAAAGCTTAAGCAAAAGATAAAAAAGCTTAATAATAACTGAAGACATGTCCTCGAGATGAAGCAAATCAGAAAAAAGCCAATGTCTGCTCTCGAATAATGGCATAACTGGGTCTATACATATGAGAGGCAGAAGTTTGGAATTGTCGAACCAATCGATTTTGAGTTTCGACGAAGTTAAAACACTTTTGTTTTAATTTAATAATTTTTTAAGTGTATTTTTATGCTACTAAACAATTGAAATTGTTGAAACGAAACAAAAACCTTTTTCAGTACTGGATCTTACAGTAACTTGCATGTGGGTTATTAAATTACGAATATATTAACAACTAACAACGAAATATATAGTCAAGCTAACATATCACATAAGTAAATTTAAGTTATACAATGATAGTGAAAACACGCCACCTAAAAAGATGTTAATAGGGGTTGCAGGTATAAAATACTTTATGGCTATTGTTTGTTAGATATTAAGTTTTTTTGATTCTCTATTATTAATTTTCAACATTAACTTTACTAACTTTTAACCTTATTTCTATCAAAAATGTAATGTGATCGAATATTTTCGCAATCTTCACAAGTTTAAACGCTGCAGAAAAGCTGATATAGAAATAATCTTTTACCAAATTGACAACTAGTCGAATCATTTCTGCAGAAGAACTAAATAAAAATAATCAGAAAATATGGCATTAACCCCTTTCGAACCAGTGGATGCTTCAAAATACATCGCGAAAAGATGATCGTATGATCTTAATCTTATTTTGCTAGCCTTTTTACGGACCGATACTTAAAGTTTTTATTAAGGTGCCCGTAACTTTTATAAAAAACGATTTTCCAATACCCAGGTACTAGACCTTCCATTTCTTTCCATTTTTTTGTATTTTATTTATATGAGAAATGAGAAAATTGTTGCCTATATTCTTCAAAACAGAGTCACGAATGAAATATTGGCAGCAGCTGGGCTCACGGATTTCAACTTTGCTTACGAGTTTTCTGCGATATTATTTAATGTGTTCTTATCACTGTAGTTAAAAACTCTTGTAGAGAACACTAATGAACTCTAGAAAACACTGATGAAATTATCAGTTTTTCATTAATTTTTATTAATTATTTTACCAGTTTTCATTAGTTTTAATTTGCGCTGTTGTACTGTTTTAGTTATGCATTATTTTAGACATTCATGCTAATCTTCTTTTACATCCTCCTCTAGATATCTGAGGACCCGGTATAAAAAAATAAATCATAATAAAAAATTAGAACAACAAATAACTCACGATAACAAAATTTGAGGGTATAGTGTTACATAGCGAAACGATTAACGAATATCTAATTTCTACCGCCAAAACAATTTTAATTATATGGGACATTTCCGAGGTGTGCTCGCTTTGCAGTATTTCCGCATAGCTTGTATGAATTAAATCTAATGCCGCCTTCTGTTAAGTGTGGACCTTAACAAAATTGTTAAATACTGCACAACTGCTTGTCAGCAAGTGTATTGCAGACGACGACGTTCATTCCACCCACGTTCTGTGCACTTACTTTTTATTTGGTCCCATTTCATAAAGCGTTTCTCGAGGGCTATTTTGTTTCAGCAAATTCTTTGCATTTGCGGCATCTTTACGAACTCTGCCCCATTCGGCGAACACGGTTAAATCACCTTTCATTGTTTTCATGCTGGTGTATGGAAAAATGTAGATAAATAAAATATTTTTAGTTTCAAAATTCGTACACAACCATACAAAAAGAAACAAACAATAAATCAATTCACCGGAATAAAGAAAATAGGTTCTTTCATTCTCCCAGACTTTTTGTAGTGTCTGTTTTTTACACAATTTTCGAATTTACTTGGACTTCTCCTAAAATTCAAATTAATAAAAAACATTTTATGGTTTCAGTATTCTGGTATAAGAAAAATTTATTTTATATTTTCGAGTAGTTATTTCACCATTTGGACAAATGGTTAATATTGTCCAATAAATCACAAACTTTAGACTATTTTGTTTTAAATTGAATAAGTGAATTTTTTCAATATTTTTAAAGAAACAATTTGTTTCCAAGGTTGATAATGAAATTTTTGTATATATTGATAATAAATTATTATGCATATTAAGAAATCTTATAACATTTTAAAAGATTTGTCCAACTCACTGGCTAAGGCACTACATTTGTTTTACATAGTTTCAAATTTGGTTAGCGTGGTGCTCCTATTGCACTGAATTTAGAACTCCTCAAACACTCGAATTGATTAAATGTGAAAAATATATCTTTTTTTCGTGTAATTAAGTAAGTTTGCATCTCCTTAATAAGTAATTATCAAAAACGTACGGAAACAAATATGTCCCGTGGTTGCGTGGTTCAAAATCACAATAAAAACTATGCTATGATTTCAATTTCACGATAAATACTTTCGATTCAATCGAAATTTAGTGTAAAACAATTTTGAATTTCATAAAAGGGCTGAGAATTATAAACTGCCATGTGAAAATATGTGGCTTACTGGAGACATATAATTTGTTGGTTTATTTTCAATATTGTAAAGATTCAAAACAACACAATTGCAAAACAAGCGTTTAAAATACCTACCTTCTTGATTCTTAGATTGGCTTGGAGTGGCTGGTCAATAAATTTCTTTTCGTAATATCATCTGACGATATTGATCCTGTTATCTTCCACTAATCTAGTGCACTGCAGTAGGTACATAGATTAGTTCTTGACGTCAGTATGAAATCCCTCCTAATCGTAATGATTTTATGGTCTTGTTTAAATTTGATTTGAAAGAGGAAGGCTGTTTTTTTTATCAATTCACGTGACAGGTTTGGGAATTTTGTTCCGTTTATCGGAGTTGAGTTGCTTGGCCTCGATTAATTTATGAACGGCATATGCTGTTGCCCAAAAATTGCATTTATGGGATAGACAGATGCGAATCGAATTATACAAAAGATTAAAATAAATATGCAGGACGTATGATTAAAGCGTGTTCATTAATGATAAAATAAAACATCCTATGGAAACTATTCTGGTAGCAATGGCCTCTCTAAATTATAAACCAAAAAATGTTGAACGTTTTGAGACCCAAACCATTTGTGCCTCGTAAAAAATGATGTACAGTGGCTCGCACGAATAATAGGACAAGCTAAACTCCTAAATAAAAACAGTTGTATAAACCAAAAAAATATATTGTTTGCAATATGTGGCACATAAAACTTCTTGGCACTTCGAGTATTTCTAAAATTTATTATTATATTTATAAAAACTAATCCCGTTCAAAAATTATTCGTTAAAAACGAAACTAAAGTGCATTGCCTGGCTCGCACGAATAATCGGACAGAAGAGCAAACAAAACAAAGTCCTGTTATAACTGATGTTATTCTGCACTATTGACTTTGAGTGCCTTGTGACATGATCACTTGAGTAGTGCACATCAATTGATATTGTTGTTTAGTTACTTTAGTTATAATTATTACATAACATGGCACCTAAAGGATAGCAAACTACTTTCGAAGAAAGGCAATTAATAATTAAGTGTTATGGCAATGAGAAAACCGTTCGAGAAATTGGAAATCTTGTTGGTAGAAGTCATTCCACGGTTCATAATATTATAAAAAGGTATAGAGATGAAAATAGAATCAAAAATAAAAGTCGAGAAGGCCAAGGCAAAATGTTAACTGATCGAGAAGAAAGAAATTTAGTGCGCAAAATTAAAAATAATCCGTTCCAAAGAGCTAGAGAACTTAATTGTTATGTGAAGGAAACTACCGGCAAAAATGTGAGTGATGACATTATTCGCAGGGCCTTACAGAGAAACGGATTCCATGGAAGAATTCCACGACAAAAAACCATTCATTAGTCAAAAGAACAAAAATTTGCGTATTAAATTTGCGAAAGAATATTTGTTAAAACCTAGTGAATTTTGGCATACTGTAAGTTGATCTGTAAAGGTATATATTGATATTGTTGAAGTTCTTAATTCATTACTAGTTTCCGCTAGCCTACATAATAATATTATAGATGAATGAAGTTTATACCTTCTAGCACTAAAATGAAATATTATATTGTATATATGGATGTGTTGAACTTGAAATAAAATAAAATAAATAAAATAATAAAATAATAATAAATTAATTCATTACTCGTAGGTTTTATATACGGACGAAAGTAAATTTAATCTTCACGGCTCGGATGGACGGCGTTATGTATGGCGAAAGGCAAATACAGAGTTTGAGCACAAGAACACACGAGCTACGATAAAACACGGAGGTGGGTCTCTAATGGTTAGGGGCTGCATGTCAAGTGCTGGGGTGGGCAATCTGCATTTTATTGAAGGTAAAATGGACAGATTTGTCTACGTAAATATTCTAAAAGAAAACGTAAAGCAAAATGCACAGAAACTAGGGATTCTGAACAACTTTACCTACTATCAGATAATGACCCTAAGCACAAATCTGAAGTTGCCAGGCTGTGGCTTATACACAATTACCCCAAATTATTGAAACCACCCCCACAGTCACCAGACTTAAATGTTATAGAGCATCTGTGGGAGGAGCTTGCTCGTAGAGTTTACCGAAGGACATTCAACAACGTTAAAGAGTCAAAAACTGCGTTAACAAATGAATGGAATAATATTGAGAAAGATTTTTGTAAAAATTTGGTAAATTCTATGAGCTCTCTATGCAGTTATTGGGTCAAAAGGATACGCTACCAAATATTAATGAAGAAAAATAATTATAACAGCATTTTGTTTAATTTGCTCTTCTGTCCGATTATGCGTGCGAGCCAGATAATGCACTTTAGTTTCGTTTTTAACGAATAATTTTTAAACGGGATTAGTTTTTATAAATGTAATAATAAATTTTAGAAATACTCGAAGTGCCAAGAAGTTTTATGTGCCACATATTGCAAACAATATATTTTTTTGGTTTATACAACTGTTTTTATTTAGGAGTTTAGCTTGTCCCATTACTCGTGCGAGCCACTGTAGATGTCAAATGAAACAAAAACAATTTTGAATTACTAAAAAGAACATCAATGTTGCATTATGTGATAGTAGAAAGTGTGCAGTTTTATATTACTTAATTAATTTTATAAAATTTAAGATTTGAACAATTTTAAATTGCACAATAAATAATACAATAAATCTTCACTGATCGTCTTTATATTTTTAGTAATATAACTTAATAATGATTAAGTTTTTATATATTTTATTTAGTAATGAGATATTTTGTATACGTAAGTAAGAAATTGTACTCTTAAAAGTCCGCTTTTATGAATCATCTCATAATTTGTGTGATATTTTATGTGTGCTACAAATCTTCTATACCTCCAGGTTATAAATTTAATACCTTTGTGTACGAACTTAAAACAAATTCGTTTTTAATTGAATTTTTTCTGTATACTATGGACGTTTCGAAATCATTAAGAAATTATCTTTAATTTCAGTTAATTTATATTTATTTTGTCTTATCTCCTACTATTTTCTAGTTAATCAGGCTAATCAGAAGTTAATAAGTGAGACGGCGGCATTTGCGTTATTTTCTTGACTAAATCTTAATGTACTTTCTATGTTAAAGTTGCTAATAATAAAATAAAATTAACGATTTACTAAGGAAGTATTTATTTGTAAATAATGTGTGAATTGCCATTTCTGCCTTCTTTGGAGAATATTTTTATTTTTTATATAGACGTAAATGTTACAATAGGCAAAAGGAATTGATTCAGGAACTTGTTCCTGGATCTTTAAATAACTAATTATAAGAAAGGTACACAGGAGTTAAAAGCATACTCATATGCTGTAGTTTTTAAAAGTAGTATTGAAAGAAAAAGTTTTTATCTATCTAACTCTAACTCTATCATTGACCTGAAATTTTAACTTAATCCTTGATTGAGGGTACCCCTTTTCGAAATATGAATATGTCTATTTGAATGTTACTTTTAAGTTTATCATTGTGAAATATTTCATACATCTGAAAGAAATAATTTATTACGTACATATATGTATTTTTTAGCCTTCATAAAATAAATTGCTATGATATGCAAGTATGTATGATAATATTATTATCATTTCCTTCCACCCGTTCAAGTCGTCATTTCTATAATGTTTAACATTGTACTTATTTATTTTGATCTATCCTTGTTTTGATTTGGTATCGGTCAGGAAAATTAATTAGATTATGAAATATCTATGTTTACACAAAAAAAAAACATGTAGGAATTGCTGTTTGATGGGAAAGGAAAAAGATATTTGACCATTGTTTTATTACTAGAATTGGAAATCCCAATGGGAAGCTTGATAAACTTCCCTGACCTGCATCAATAAATAAACATAAACAACGAAAATCTATAAAAGTGAAGAGTACATGCACTTTAAGTTGTTGGATGAGTTTCAGTTTCTGTTTTGATAAAACCACTAAGCCGTTTGTGAGAAAGCAAAATTAAGTAAATCGAATGTAAATATATAAATAAGTAACTATAAGAAATTGTAAGAAAACGCGGTCTCACCTGATAAATATATTAATTAAAATTTCCCCAGACACAATAAGCCTATAGCTACTATCACGACTTGCACTGAGGTCAACAAGCAATAAAGGTTTTATAATCTATCTTATCTGCAAATACAGCGTGTTTTCCAAGCACCTGCCAATGCAGTCCAATGTTTCATTATCATTTGACGGGGAAGTGGATAATTGTTATATGATATACGGGCACTTCAACTTTACGTTCAAAAGAATGTTTCCGCAAAAATCTAGATAGCCGTATTTATGGCATGAGTCTTAAGAATATTTAGTATCCAACCATTTTGGAGCGGATATTTTTATTAAAAACCAAAACTACGACAAGTTGTACGATTAACGTGTGCCAGCCCGTAAAACTTTAGAGGTGATTAATAGGATTAAAAAGTGTAAGAGCTTATTTTAATCTTCATCTGCACTACTATATATGGATGTACTTTTATAATAAATCTGTAACTCTAACGCGTGTCTGTCTGTGCACGCATCACACAGAAACAAATGGACGGATTTAAATTAAACTAAGTATGCAGGTACCTTAAGTGATGACTCAACATATAGGATACCTTTTATCCTGGCAAAAGGCGAAATTTTCGTGGGGTAGTCAAAAAACTATAACTGCGGAATTCTTCAATATAATGGAATAAAATCTTCATATTTCTATTACTCACCAATAGATATAGCAAACATTAGTGTGTTTTATACTTACCAATATATATCGACTCGAGTTTATGTATTTTCTTAATTTATTTTTGTTTCTTCTTCCTCTCTTATTCCATACTTGATGTGTTTTTATAAAACTGACTTCCAAATTTCAAAACGCTATGTGAATGAAGTCGGGGCACAGCTAATCTAAAATACTTTTGGTAATTTTCGGTTCATTCCCGCATTTTCTAATCTACTATTCTATAAAAAACAGAATATCCTTTTATATATTTACATTCCACGAAGGCATTGATTGTACTCGTTCAATTTCTATTAATTTAATTTGTTATTAAGTAAGTAGATACATAAAAGTAACAGACCTTGAAAGTGTACCATTTAGTGTAGTATTTTTTTTTTTTGCATAAGTATGTACATAACTCAATTAGAGATAACATGTTAGGTAACACTCTCTCCGTCCTTCAAACGAGCGAATTTCAGAAAACATCGCAAATTTCGACACTTCAATCTTCTACTTCGTAAGACTCCGATATCATGTAATCACGCTTCTCTTCCATTTTCAGCATTTTGAATTGCATTAACGGACGAGAATTATGAAACATCAAATAGAGCTGAAATGTTAATAAGACGGGACGCAAGTGCTATCTCCTATTTGATAAAACGTGCGTTCAAAATATTTTTATCTCTTTCAATATCTGCAGTTGCAGGCACTGAATTTTTTATTCGTTTTGAATTTTTATCTATTATAATCTCAACTTGTAAAGAAGGTATGCGTTAAAATTAAGAAAAAGCTTTTAATTAATTATTATTATGTGGGGTGTTCCAAAATATACAGATCGATTCTATAAAGTATCCTGACCACCGTTTGTGACAAACTTTACTTAATTTAATTTACGAATTAAGTTTTATATCTTTCCATAATTTGTTCATAATTTAACATACTCAAAGTGGAAAACCCCAGCCACTTAACAGTAATAATCTACCAAGATAAGCACCGGATGTGTTTTTGATGAATTCTGCATCAGAAAATTTTATGTGCTTGAGTAAAAATAATCTTTAAGTAGCCCTTCTTTAAAGGGAACTTATCTTCGTTTTTAAAATAAGCTCAAACTATGTTGAAGTCATGGTAAAATGGATGAAATAGTATTACATAGATCAAATAAAAAATCAACCTTATCTACGCACGATATTTTTTCAATTAGTCTTAAACATACACAAGGTAGATCTTTAAGCTCTTGATTTTATCTATTAGCAGATATATACATAGCTAGCTAGTAGGTCACTAATTAAAAAAAATATGTCTGAGACAGTTTGTTATTGCGCACTATTTGGTATAATTTATTTCATTTTTTCTACTTTTGAAATTATAAAATGTTTAAAGTGACGGTTGTAAATTATGTTTGGTATTTAGGTGAAAATGTTAAGTGATATATAGAACCATGTACCTTAATGCAAAGCTCATGTTTGTACCAATTTTCACGAATGATATTAGATGATACGAAAAATCCATGTACATAACAAATAGGTCTAAAGTCCTTATTAAAATGAGTTTTTAAGAAGAAATTAAATAAAATCGGTGCAATGCTTCAAAAGTTATTGTGAACGAAAGAAAATTCTACAAACAGGCATACATTTCGAAGGTAGTAAAATCAGAATCGATTATGACTCTTTTACCCTAATACTATGCTTTTTTACCATTTTTACTTTTTTACTCTATAGTGGATAGACTTATACTTCAATATATTTCATCCCAAATTTGTATTGAATACAAATTAAATTCTCAAAAATACAAACGCACTTAGCACATATCAAATCTACTTTTAATTTTATTTTATGAAATTTGCTACTATAACTAGTAAGAATTAATTGAAAACATACCGCTAAAACGTCTGTCTTTAAGAAGTAAAATAATAAACGATGGAACATTCTAGAATTTGTTAGCAGTACAGGCGTTCAGTCGATGTGCATACCCATGTAGTGTACTTCAGAAATTGTCTTATTTTTGTTTTTCAAAATCGATTTTCGGAATTTACGATACTATGGTTATATTAACCATCGAGCACGTTTTTAATTAAAATTATTTTTACTCAGAACAAATATATTTTAATTAAAAAGCTTAATGTTAAACACAAAATAAAATTAAACTTATGGTTGTTCTAAGAATTAATAACTTCAGATTGCCTGGGGGGATTTCTGCGAATTTCCTGATGATATATTTATCTATTTAAAATTTAAGAGCCGCTTTTTCAATTCAAATATAAATGAGTTTTATTCTGACTGGTGATAATCTTATATATTTTCCTTTATTCTAATCTTCACACGCATTAAGATATGTACTATAAAATTTTGGTGATAAATATAAATTTTTCAAAATATTAAATAGAACATTTTAAACATTTCGAGTAATTCCACGTGCGGAAGAATATCTTTTTGGGCAGTTTAGATTGTTAAAGTGCCTAGATTTTTTAAAATATAAAATTTGGCTTCTAGTAGATATTTAAACGAGATGTTGTTGTACTTTAAAGAGTTACAAAGTAAAACTCGATCGAAAGTTCAGTACTTTATGAATGTTTATACTAAAAAAAGTAGGTAGGCTCAAAATTCGTAAAAATGTAGTTAAATGTTGAAAATGTATCCTTAAATGTTTAGATCTACGTTCCTAAAAAAAAATACGACTAACACATTACTCTATCAATTGACCTATGAAGTTTAATGAATAGTTTAAAGGCACTTCAAAACCCTTCAAATCAATTCAATTAGGACACTTTGTGCTATCGGAGATTTCTGAGATGATACAATAAATTAAAAAGTTTAAGCCGAAACATTGGATATTATCTTTTTGCAATTTAACACCTTTCTTTGCACATTTGAACTGAAGTATCAGAGTATCAGAGAATCGATTGGTATATGTCGGAACATATCTTTCTGGAAAGTACGTCATGTATGTGTACATTATTTACATACAAAATCGTCCCCCGTGACTTCGATATTTGCATGTCTTACTCTTTATGAAAACCCTGGTTTTCATGCTTGTTCTATGCGTGCTTTCTATCATTTCTAAAATATGCTCAGGACATACCTACGAAAAAATCCCAGTCATAAAATCGCTACTGGATTTTATTGCATATTGGACAGTCTATGCCTAAGAAATATCCACAGTGCAAACACTGCACTGCACAGTTTTGTATCGAAATGTAAAACTGAAAGGTAGCATTCGAATTCGACACTATAGCCTCATTAGCAAAACATTGAAAGCCTTTTAGATTAGACAATCAAAATTTACACGGTACCATACTTACTTAATTCGTTTTGTTTAATTTATTTGTACATGTTTTGAAGTTCCGAAGCTATGTTGCCTCAAGTGTAATTTCTAATTAAGATATATCCGATTGCAACTGAATTGCCTTGGCTACTGAATATTGATTTTCAGATAATTTACACAGGTTTATCATGAATTATATCAATATTTTGTAATTGTATATATTATAAAACTAAATATGCCAAGAGATTCAACTATTCGGAGAAATCACCTTGCAAGTGATTAAGATGTCTTAAATGATCTCATAAAGTTAACAACTTCAAAAAGTACTCCATTCAAAATTGTTAACAGTTGCACTTATTAGTGCAAACTTGTTTATTACAATTTTTTTAATTGTTTTATCTGCCCCGATTAGGAGATTAGAGGTTTAGAAGTTGATTACTTTGAAGTAATTTGCAGCGGCCTTTATTGGCAGGTGATGTTAGCGAAAATAAATTTTTTGGGAAATAGGTCTTAAAATGAAGTATTTATTTCAAGTGCTGGGATTTATTTTTGGTACGTGCTTTTTCGCGTGAATACAACAAATCTTAACGCTAGTAATAATAAATGAATAGCAGTTATCTCTAAAAGATGTCATTAATTTTTAATTAAAAATCTGTTAATGGTAAGCTGTTTAACAAACTCTAGCGATCATATGTAATCTTTTTTATTGCTTGATTGCAAAATTGTAACCTATAATAAGCATAGAGTCTATTTTCTGATAAAGTATAAGACTAGTGTACTCGAATATACCTAATTATGAAAAAGGATATTTTTAACTAATGTTTAAAACAAAATGCTTCAACAAGGGAAGAGTCCACTGTTTCATCCGATTTACCTGATACTGTGAAAATTTGTAGCGATCCATGAATTCCTTTACTTTCACTATATAATATATTTTATTTCTTTTCTTTTTTTTTATTTAAAGTCATATATTTCATAAAAAACAAACACTTGTTTGATCCTTCCTCAACCTCAACCCTATGGGGCTCCTTAATTATTCAACCAATCGGTATGAATTTATGAGTTTTGGCATGTGTATAGCCAACCACCAAGTTAGACATGGAATAGCCAACCACTAAGTTGGGCATGGTATACTTTTTAATTCGGATACATGCTGCTGTGCAAAATAATAAGAACAGGCATAACTTTACTTTGCAAATTTAAGAATAAAACAAGCAAATAAAAAATTAACAATGGAAATTTAAAATTTAAAAAAAGATTAACAATTATTATAAATTGGTATGAAAATGCTTGTTAATATATAGCAGTGTTACCTTTATTTTCTAACACAGCACTATACCACAGTGGCATTGAATTAATTTTTGCCACAGTGAGTTAGGCATTTCATACCAAATTTTTTTGGACATTTTTCCTGAGTTTGATTTTATTTTGTAACTTGAGAGTATTGCTGAGCGCCCTTTTAACATGCTCCCAAAGGGGAGGACCTGGGATTCAGGTCTGGGGACTAAGCGGCCCATTCAAGAAGTTTAACACGTATGTCTTGAAACCATTTTTCGTTACTTGCCAAAGCAACGGCATGTTATCATCTGCGCATTGCAAGGATTTAGACGTATATTTTCTTTTATTGAAATATTCGGTATCCAATGAATGGGTCCACCATTATAATACGAAAAACATCCCTATAACATGATGGTCTCGCTCTCATGTTTGATTGTTTTAACCGAAAATCTTGGGTCAAATTCCTTTTCTGCCGACCTACTAACAAACTTTTTTTTATATCCGATCTAAATAAATTGATTTTTGTCTCATGGGACCAAAGAGTTAAACGCTTTGGTGGCCATTGCGAGTAAGTTGTAGCAAATCTTATTCTAGCTTTGATGGTCTTTTTAGATAGAAAAGGGCACTTTCTCGAATTACAAGCGTTCAATTTATTTTCTATAAGTCTTCTTCTAATCACTGAGGTATCAATGTCCAGTTTTAACTCAGATTTAATTTAATAAACAAACTATGTCTTAAAATTAGGGTAGTTTCATCTAAGCTATAGTTTTTATTGATTATCATAAACACAGTCTAAATACGTCTAAATAAGTCCAACTCAGAATTGACCGATTTTCCTTCTCCATATACCACAGGGCGCTATAAAACAAAACCCACAAAGCTGGAAGGTTAAATAGCGCAACTTTGACTAATACCAGGTATACCGGAATGAAAGTGTTGAAACGATTTTAACACTAAAACAAATAGCTCATAAGTTTTACTTTTCATCGTCATAATCCCTTGCCCTCTCAGTCTCGACCGCATTACAAACGTCGGCAGACAGTGTGCCGACATTCAGCTTAAAACAAGACCGATATTACAGACATCGCGCCCACTGAGAAAATGAAAATCAAGTCTGACCGCATTCTACAAAGAAAGTTGAACAGTCCTTCTGGCAATCGTGTCTTGGGATTTTACCGAGGAGATGAATAGTCGCCGCCTTGGGAACTGGGACGCCGCTGATCGGCGGCTGGCTGTTAAGGCAGGTGGGCAGGTAATTTTATTTGATTCGATGGTAATTGCCGGAAGGCTCTAGAGCCTGAAAATGGTATGGTCATCAGCAACAGCATATCAATGCTGTCAATAAGTCGTCGGTTGCAGAACATCTTCAAATAGCAGCCATGGAAGCAGTGCTGGTTGCTGGATAAGTAGCTGAGTTCGTTTTATATTAGCACCTTTACACCAAAAGTGAAAGACCCATTTCGCTACGTAAGCCCCACTTTTGTCGGTAGCACTCGTTTCGGGGGTACTCGTGAACTCTGAAAGGCAGAGAGAGAATCTTATATCATTCCCATTTCAAGGTTAAAAGTTGAATCTGAATCTGAATCGCAGTTGACAAAGTAAACAACTTTTTGTTTGCCACCTACGCGACTCTTGAGCATGTATGGTCGTTATGTTTTGTTACGTCCGACCACCACGTTGAGGGCCTCCAGAAGAACAATGTGCACGTGGCAACTTCCATTGAAACAATTCCACGCGAGGCCCGCAACGTGTGGTGTGTGAATAGATTGATGTCATCAGTTCAGTTTGATACGAGCCAATGCTTCCGGCTAATTCTTACCACATAAATTTCTGGGAAATTTACACCAAATATAATTTATATTATTGCTCAAAACCATTTACTATGGTATGTATAGGGGCTGACTCAAAGTTAGAACGAAAACCGCTTCGAAATTCGAGTGTAAAGAATAAAGACATAGTAATGTAAAATTCTACTGACTTCATGTGATCGTTGTCGCCTTTTATTAGTTATACATATTTAATAAGTTATAACAATTATAACAATATTCATATTAGTTTTAATTATTGGTATATGAAAATGTAGGAACTGAATTTAGTTTTTATTTTATATGTATGTATGCTTGTACTCTTTCAAAGGGATCTAGAAAAATTTAGTTTTTTGAAATTTCATTGATTTTTAAAAAGCAATAAGAAGTATTACAAAAACAAACTATCTATGGCACAACCCCACATTACGTGATTTCGAAAGTTGAATAATGTTAAAATTCATGTGGAGTCTACAATTCCTTATCTCCAACATTTCGAAATATATCTCCTATTTTTAGCATCAGTACCAAATTAGAATTGGAATATTCAAAAGTATTCAAGTAAAGTAATATTTAACGAGAGATCCTATGACCACAATTTATACATAATCCGCAAAAGATTCTCCAGACCACGTCTGTAAATCAATCGGTCATTTCAAAACTCACATAAGTCATATATAAATCAATAAAAACTGTGCTCTTTACAAGTAATTGAATTTTCAATGGGTTTTTTGGACTGAATACAATGTTTTCTTTTTTCTTTTATAATTTATGAATAATAATTTAAAAAGAAACAGGTTCACTAGTCTTGACTTACGATTTTTTAACAAGAAGCATATGTAGCATTTATTTTTAATATCATTTTAATCATATTTTTAATCAAAACTAAACTTTTTTATGTTTTAGTATCATTACGGTACGCATTCATATTCTCCATCATTCTTATCTGGATTATTTTCAACATTTGCCTGACCAAACTGAAACATACATTTTTGACGAATCCATCAATAAATTCATGAACGATTACTAGGCGGTATTGTTTGAAGAGGAAGAAATGTACTGACTTTCGTGGGTTTTTCCTAGATTATGAATCTACTTTTTGGAAACGTTCGCAATAAAAAATTTGTTTTGGAAAAACTTTACTTACTACTGCATCTTAATCCCTT
The DNA here is from genome assembly GCA_963969385.1 of Philonicus albiceps. NCBI lineage: Eukaryota > Metazoa > Arthropoda > Insecta > Diptera > Asilidae > Philonicus > Philonicus albiceps. The sequence goes on along the minus strand of OZ017773.1, from coordinate 31,751,756 downwards.
TAAACGGAAAATTGCGATATTTATCATTATCTTTTTTAACAGACTGATATACTTTTCTAGAAAAGCTTCTTTTTTGCTTGCAAGGACTTTATTAGGATATTTTTTCTATTAAAAAAATAACCTGCTCTTGGAAGAGAAAACTTTTAGGGAAACTGATGAATTTGAAATTATGTCAAAGCTTTTCGGAAGTTACAAATTTAAAATCTCCATCATTTATGAGCGGATAATGTAATGCAGTAATTCTTTTCACAAACCGCGATTGTAACATTTCAAAAAACATGTACTGGTATTTTTTATAGCATTTAATTAAGAAATACCCTGTATATGTGTCTGCGAGAAGGGATATAAACAAAATGAATAACCTTACTGTAGTATCTTTGAGACCTGCTGTTTTATAGACTCTTTTTTCGTAGATTTAACTAGAACACTTTTCTCAAAATTAAATTATATTTCCAAACATTTCGAATTTTAATACAAAAAAAAAGGGATACATAAAACAAAAATATACCATATACTAACTACATCATAATCTCAAATCGTGACACCATTTTTGAGGCAACATAATGCGCGCATATGCATAAAGCGCTGATCCGCAGAATCTAGCTAAGACGAGATTTTGCAGCAGTTAATTATTGTTGACATAAACAGCACGTACGGCTCTTCAAAAGATCAATATCGCGCTTAAGATTTTTGCTTTCTTCTCGATCGATTTTTGCGATTCTTATCCCTTCTTTAACACATGATTGGGGCAAGAGTGCTTAAGAAGGAGCAGCATTTATGTTACTTTTGTTATTGGCCGTACGCTTGCATATTTAAATTCAATTATTACTGGATTGTAGAATTATATGATTTCACATCAGTGTTTACCCTGCAGTTTATTTAACCAATAGTCTAAACATAAACTTGTAGCAACAAAAAATAATTCATAATAAGAGTTTTTTTCGATTCCTCCCTAAAATATTAGTGTATCTTGAGATTACTTTGGAGACTGATTCTCCACAATATTGTAAATTTTGACTTCATTATTTTACGGATAAAAACTAACAAATAAGTTTGTTTGTTTATAAATATTAAATGTTTATAAAGAATGAAAATTGTTTTATTTTATTATTAAATTTAATTTCAAAAGAGCATATTGTAATGTAAAATCGCGCAATAAATACTATGATAATATTAGGTTTATTTAATTCCATAATAATGACCCCTGTTCTGAAATCCGAACGAAAAGAGTCGAAAAGGACTTACATAAACTCCTTTTTATTTGACATTCGATATTAAAATTCCTAAATTCGTAAGAAACTCATTTCAGTTACCTTTGCCTTCAATTAATTTTTCCCAAAATCCCATCGAATTATTTTCACGTTTTAGGTCGAACTAACTGAAAACAAAGGAGCATATCTAGAATAATTTTTTGAGAATTTTATAGAGAAATTATTATTCAAAAATAGCATTTTTAAGTTTTTTTTCAATTTGCTTCGTGCAGATTCCAGAACAGAGGCCTATATTTCAATTGTTTTTTTTTCCTATAGTAGGCTACAATAGACCCACAAATACATGCTACTTTTAAGGAGGCTTTTATAATGAACCTTTTGCGACTATTGCTTGTATCTGATAATGTGGAAACGGGTTTTATGATTTCTTTTTGGTATCAGTGAAAATTCTGATTTTATTTTTCAATAACACCAACATTGGTTATACAGTCTGTAAGACTATCAATCCTGAATAAATACATCTTTTACGTGTACCATTATGAGGAAAAAAATCATAAATTGTACCCCTTAATTATATGTTCCTCTTAATTTTTGATTTCAACACTAATTTCAGCATTTTTAGTTTTAAAATTCCACAAAAAAAAGTTTTTCTGTTAATAATAATAATAATTCGTGCGAGCGGTCATAAAATATTTTGACGGGAAATATGACGTACCCCCTAGATTTTCGGCATACCGGTCGAGGTACCCGCACCCCATTTTAGAGACCTTACAGTGACTGACTACTGACTAATGTTGTTAACCGAGAATGTTCTAATATGAAAAACCAAAGCAAAAGCAACAGTCGTCTAATTGCTTCGCAGATATTCTCAACAAAGTCAACAAATACCGATCAGATCCAAAAGCGACTAAATTTACTAAAAATTACGTATCAAATTTTCCACTCCAAATTCTATGTTCTAAACAATAAACAATTTCTTTACTGACCCTGAAAAAAGTATAAAATCTATTTGAAAATAGAAAAACAATATTGACGCCCTTTGCTTGTAATTCCAAAAGCCAGTAGTAATTCCATTTTAAAGATCTTTATTTCCCTTAGATATTTAGTGACGTTAAAAATAGGTTTAATGCTCAAAAAAGAGTTTAACGTCCTTCGATATTTATCACACCACAGTAAGAGTTCAAGTGTTATGCGCATTTAGAAATAAATATATTCATTCTATACTTAAAACTGATATAGATGTATTTATAATTATTAATTATTTTTCATTATTAAACAATTTCTAAGTCCGTCGAATTGCTGATGTAATTTTTTGAATAATTACAAATCATAAAATTCCCAACTCATCTTAGCAATGTTTTTATTTATTTATCTACATATTGATTGTAAAATGTTTGACAATAGAGAGATAATAAATATATCCTTCACGATTATCAAAATAAAACTTATTTATATATATACACATATATACAAACTTATAATGAATTAGACCTTTTAATTGGGGTTGTAATTAACTTACTTTATTTAACGCAATTTAAAATATAACAATTGCGGAAACAAATTCAATACAAAAAAGGTATCGCCTTCCAACACCTGTTAACTTTCAAATTACATTCTGGGGATAGCATTGTTTTTAGAGTTTCGCAATAATGAGAATCTTAGTGTAAATAGTAAAAAAATAAATGAAAATAATAAAGAACGTACGTAAAAAGTGTGTAACATTCCCACAAGTTTTAATTATGCAACACGTACGCTGTGGTCTTATCGGAAATTACCTTCGCAGCATTTTTGAACGAGTGCCGTGAATGAATGGCTCTCCAGATACGCTCCGATCTTTAATTGCTACCGATAAACTAGTCTTGAGTTGTTCTCCATTTATTTATTTATTTTTTTTTCATTTTCAAATTAGGAATTCCTAGCCCCATTCAGTTGAGGCATACGTCTCCGATTGGCACTTTACTCATTTTGTCACAACATAAATCGCACGCGTTACTATCGAGCCGTGTGAACCTGCGATTAGGTCATGATAAAAGAAGCACTAAAAAGTAAACGGATTGTAATCGCACTGAGCCTAATTTCAAGATAAAACGATCTTTAATAAATTGATACCAAATATTGCCTTCATATTTAGATGGCAAGGTGATTCGCGGTTAAAATCGTTTTTCAGTTTACTGGTGGCGGTTCACCCAACCGCACTAATATTTCACTTAGCTCCCTGGACAAATAATTCGGTCCGGGAAATTTCTACACATATATTGTGAATAATTCTACTATAGAATTTATAAACGTTTCGAATTGCGTGAAATACAAAGTGTTTATTAATAAAAGTGAGTGTAACTTATTAATTTATTTGCAAATGCTTCCAACATTATTTTTCGACTATAAAAAGATACTGATCTTCTACTGTATTTATGGAGGATTTTTGGTTTATAAATATTAATCAACCTTAAATTAAGGAAATTTCACAGTTTACATAGATTCATAAAGTTAAATTAAGCCCTTTGGTGTAATGAATGCAATTAATAATGCACGATATACCAAATATCCCTGAAATTAGTAAGGACTTTTAGATTCAGTTTTACTAGATATTGAATCAATTCTTAATTTTCTACATATATAAAAGTATTAATTTGATTTTTATAATTCGTATATATCCTGGATTTAATTGTAATATTTGTTTTTTTCTCTCTCTTTGTGCTGGCTAATTTTAAAATTTAGAATTCACCTTTAACTTGCAAAATTTATACTTATTTTTATTTGAGGCCATCTGAATATTGCCTTTCATTTACTACTTTGTTTTTTGTTTAGTATTAAAATTGTTGCATAATAATTTTAAAAAATTTACAAAAAATATTAACCATTTTCCTTCTTTGATGTAAAGGTGACAAATCTTTATTTTCATAAAATGATAGTAAAAAAGAAGTAGGTGCAGACGTACCAGTAAAATTATTACATAAATCAGCAGTTATAGCCACTTAAACTTTATTTATTCATTCAACGAATTTCCTTTAGTGAAAAGTTCATTGCTGTGAGTTAAAGTGTCGTTTTTATTCTCTGTAAAACCAAAAAAAAAAAACAAATACACTGAAATGTTTTATTAGATTTGCAAAAGATAAACATCATAAAGCATTATCTGAATAATTAATGAACAATGACTGTTTATTTTAGAGTTAGAGGCACATGAGTGCAGACCAAAGAGCTGGATGTTGTGAAGTGCCATTCCTCATGATACGTCAATTTCATAAAACTACGAAATCTTTTTATTGAAATGGTCGGAATAAGATATTGTGGTGCTTAAGGAAAAGATGTATATCACACTTCCCGATTTTACGTATTTATAAGTGGCATTGTACTAATTAAATACATATATTCAATCTTTCGAGATGTCCTCAATAATTTCCTTGGCTGGAATTTAATTTTAATGACTAACTTGTGCTGGATCGAATAATCATTCTTAGTTGGGAATTACAAAACATTATAGTCTTAATATTTAATTATTTATAATCAATTTTTATTAATTCATTACCAACGAAAAGCTAAAGCATCATGTTATATTTGGAGATATCAGGAGTTAATTAAAATTTGTATCAAAGCTACAGTTAAAAGTAATTGAAAGGGTTTAGTTTTATATGTCATCAAAATGGTTTTAATCGGTCATATCTGCTTTGAGCCAGTGTTTTTATGATACCGCATCAAATTGAAATTTAAAGTTTCTGCAATACCACGCAAAATATTCGTGGAGGATTGTGACGACAAAAATTTCACGTATTTTAATCATGAAAATTAACAGAGATAAAAAATCCTATGTGCAATGAAAACAATGCAGTTTCACTGTCGCCGCGAATTGATTTTGGAGAACACATTTTTTTCTGATTTGATGATGTAATAAAGAAGTGTAAAAAATAAAAATCAAAGGTAATACTATGAAAATTAAAATTTACACTCGGTCCATGCTCTACGTATTGTAAAACGAAACTATTTATTTAATAATAATTGGTCTCTTTAATGAATTTTATGATATGATAACATGAATATCGTCATGAAATAAATTCGGTTCGATAGTTAAGCATGTAATAAAAGCAAAAATTTAAATAGTTATATAATGCCTTGATGGCAATTCTATTATATCTATACGAATATATAAAACCCATTAGAATACAATTTATACGTTAGATTATTACCGTATATGTATGTATGTACCTATCTAAAGGATATTAGTGGTTTATGGGATAACTATTAAATATAAATAAAATAAATTGTTAAGTTAATAATATTATAAGCTACAAAATTTAAAGAATTTCGGTTTCTGCAAAAGTTAACTAGGCACTTAATTGTAATTGTAAATTGAAAGAAACCAGAGAATATTTATTCCATTTAAATTTCAAAGAGGTTCAAAAACGGTTAGTTTATACTGTTTATATTGTATAGTTTTTATACACATTGAGGCTGTTGAATGTAACCTGACAAATGAGGAATGAAAACAGATAGATATTTATATTACATCCTTGCAGCTAGCCCTGTTTTTTGTAATCAACATAAGTTATATCGTTTTATAGAGCCATGTGTCTTTTGGTTATCGTAAGATAATATTTTATCATATTTGTATTTATTTTTAGATTTTTTAAAAATCGTTTCATGTAAACATATCTTAAAAAAAGTCGAGAAGGATATTTTATATTATTCAATAAATCAGAGAAACTCGTATACTATACTTTAAATCAGACGCATATATCTACCCTTTGAACCATTAAAGATTAGAAATACCTATGTGCTCTTATTACATTTACTGCGCCAAATTGTGCAATAACACTTAAACGTAATTGTTATTTAATTTCTAAATAACTGCTTCAAACAGGGTTTCATCTTCAAATGCATCTAAATAGTGCCACTTTTACGTCACAACCTCTTCTGTAACAAGTGCATGGATATCGTGATTACATTGTGTGTACTGAATGCACTTACTTGACTAACCCTCAAAACGGTTACTTACTCCAAGTGCATCTACTTAACTAAAAAGTAATTAAATCTTTATATCATCCACTAGTCTAAAAAGAATAAAGAAATAATGTCGACTTTTATACTAATTATGATTTCTATCTTAAATTATAGATGACGGAAAAAAAGCGGCCCTCGGATCAAAAGTCCAACAGCGTCTTTTCGCTGAATGACTTTAATTCCAGGTGAGTGGCTAAACGGCGATAAGAAGTTGTATCTCCACTCCCCGTTAATTCTACTAATAAATTATTAATTTCATTGACACATCATAATTATCATGCTAATTGCCACTAATAAATCGATGTTTTGCTTCTTTATTTCTTATCAGGACACAGTTGACCGAAAAAGAACAACTGGACGATTATTATAATCCCTTCGAGCATCGGTCAGAAGAAGGGTCATACTCAACATCGGGCGCATTGGCGCATTTACTTAAAAGCTCTCTGGGTAGCGGAATTCTTTCGATGCCAATGGCCTTCCAAAATGCCGGACTTCTTTTCGGTATGGTTGGGACAATCATAGTTGGAATACTCTGTACACATTGCGTACACATCTTGGTAAGTGATATGCTGCTTATCAGTCAAGCGTGGACTGCTCTAAATATTTCCACTTCGGCGCGCAATTTAATTATTAATTATACCAGAAGCGTGTCGGTAAAGTACCACTTTATTCATTTATCAGCACATACGTGGACAAGCCACTTTGGCTTGTTATATGGACATTCGATGAAACTTGACATATTACGTACATGCTAGATATAAAATACATAAGTTCGGAATAACCCTAGATAAAAAAGAACTGAACGATATTATCTTAAAACGAAAAGTGCATTTACATGCACCTTTCAGGAATCGGAAATTTGATAAGGGGAATTTTTAAAAGATCAGAATATATAGATCGGATCCTTACTTTTATCTTTTAGTTGATAAATAAGTAAATAATCTTTTGGTCTCTTGAGATTATATTTTGATAGTACAACTCACTATTGATTAAATATTATTTGAGTAATCATTAGTCAAGCCGACTACTATGCCTAATGATCCTTACTATTTGTGCTGTATCGCATTTGTAAATTACCTCAAAGAAATAAATAATTTGTACATTGTTTTCCAAATTACGAGTATTTAGGCCTGTTGCTCCAACATTAAGCAAAAACACTGCTCTATAACATAAATGTTTTAGAACACCCTTTTGTGTAGAGTTCCCAACGTGTTGTACATATGATCCGAAAAGAAGTGCATATAGGGGAATTTTATTTCATTGTTCTACTTCCAGAAATATGAGTTGTTTAAAAACACCTTAAAATGTAGCAGAAAGGTCTTTTTTTGTAATAATAGTGATGTTTGTTTTTTTTTTTTGTTCTATTGCCTGTAGAAGGATATATTTAAAAAAAAAACTGTTGAATACGTTCTCTAAGCCTTACAAATATAGCGTAATTGGTCTATACTTACGCGGTTGACTTATTTTTCATCGTACACTAAATTTTTCCACCCCAAGACGTACGACAGATGAAAACTAAAAGAAATTATGGTTTATTTATATTTATAAAATTGAATAGTAAGATCCTATCTCCGATTTAAAATAATATTGACCTTCCTGCAGCGTCGCTATATCGTATAAATCAAAAATCAATCGGTAAGTTGGCTGTCTAGCAACTGATGCAAATCGATCATGGTCTACTTTTGCCGATTGTTGAAATAATTACTTACATCACAGCAGCAACCAGACAGACTGACGCGTTTGTACCCCCGGCGGGTCAATACAACTGTCGGTCTGCGGTTTTTCAAGTTCACCTGTAATTTGTCATTCACAACATGCAGACGGTGGCAAGTTTTCTTCTTTGGCGGCGGCGGCTAATGCTTAATCGAAATGATGATTTGTATGCTCAGCTGAATTGACATTGAATTTGATTTGAGTCGTTGTGTTCGTAGAGAAATTTTGTATATTTTTATAAATATATCCGGATTAATAAAACTATTCCCATTTACGAAAAAAAAAATACCTGCAAACCTTTGTATGTATCTGATAGAACTTTTAATTCTGTTAATTTATAAATATAACTTATAAATATATCAAAATAAGCAGTAGGTTAGCTCATGTAAATTTTCACTTATGGTAGGAATTATTTTAAAAAGAATGCTTTTCACCTTGTTAAAGTACTTCCTGAAGACCTGAAAACTGCCTCATTTGTACTATATTAAAAAAGAAATGAATGATTATCAATGTAAATTTAATACCCTAAACTTATATAAATCTTAATATTTTAATTTCAGGTAAAAACATCACATGAAATTTGCAGACAAACAAAAATACCGTGCTTAGGATTCTCTGAAACATGCGAAAGAGTATTTGAATATGGGCCGAAACGGATACGACCGTGGTCAAATTTTGCGAAGTAAGTATTTTACAATTGTGTAATGTTAAAATATGATTTCTGCGCTATAAATGACATGGATTAGGACATTTTGATTTGACTAGAAATTTGAACGATACCGAATTTCAAACAAATCGTTCAATCAGTTTGTAGGATTATAATTATTGGGGTACAGAAATTAATACGGATATATTAGACATTGTGAACCTCAGTCAAACTCCTAATTCCTGGCTGAAGAAGGTTTGAGGGAGCATTGTACTATTAAACGTTAGCAAAAACTGATAATTAAGCTTGTGTGGTATATTAGCATTTTTTTAATTTGAAGAGACAGAAAAATACTCAGCGAATATATTTATAAAATATCATTTTATAAAAATATATTAAGATACTTATATAAAATATCTTAAAATTTTTCTTGAACTCTGTACTGACGATTTAATTATCTTTTGTGCATATAAAAAATAATATTAAAATAAGTTTATTGGCATTTTAAGTTGTTTCACACCCAGGTTTGCAATCAACGGAAATGCCCAATTAAAATGATGTAGAGATAACCCAACAAAAGGTTTATTTATAAGCGATTTTCAATATTTTGTAGGTTTTGAAGATTATATGAAAATTTATTTTACTGCTCAATCAAGCTTTACGATTAAGTGGAAATAGCCTTTCCTGCCTGAAATCAGAACTACTCGTGCAACGTCCCAATTTTCGTCTATACAAACCAGTTTCGCCGGGGCCAAATTTGCAATAAAAGAAAAATGTGTGAAAAGCAACAACTGAACCTGATCAGTGATCGCGCTAATTAATTATCTTCATATTCATACTTTTCCCTTGGTATCGTCCTCTGTAATTATTGCAAGGTACGCAAACTTCGGAGCGATTACTTTTCAATTGCATTTTTTTCCTGTTTGTAATTTTGGAAGATATTATGCGATAAATCATATGGTATATCTCGTGAATTACGTTCAACTTGTCGGACGTGATCATTCCAAAGCACTGGAATGCAGTAATTACAGGTGACGAATTTTTAATTTCCGCCGGAACAACTTTTAAGTATGTACATAAATTGATGGTTCCGACATTCCAATCGCTTCAAGTATGCGTATAATTGCTCATCACAATTCAATTCTTGCAATTTGTGAGCTATTTTTAGATGATACAATGCAACTTTTTCGCACAATGCATCTTAACATTTACTTTTAATGATTTCAGGATATATTGCATAACTGTGGTAAATGAATAATGTTTGCAATTATATGCTTAATTCACATTTAGTAGTCGTTTATAAATGCAATAACTTTTATGGTTAGAATAGAATTCCCAGAGAATACAAGTCGTTAATTACAAAAAGGTCGTTTAGGGTTCATCGACTTAATTTAAGGGGGTTTCTCATTCTAATAGCAAAAAATTAACACTTTGGTTTTGATTTTTCTCTTCTCGTTTTTTTTTAATAGATAGTGTCCTATTATTTTTTAAATTTAAAATTAAGCATTAAATGCACCATTAAAATTTTTTTATATATTTACATATGTATTAACAATTTAATACTAGAGGGCGGTAAACGTCTGGAAAACCAAATAAATTATAAACCTAGAGATATTTTTCCATGTACTTTCGTATGAGGCAAAAAGTTGGGAATAAAAAAAAAATGGCCCATTTGTGAAAAATAAAAATTATGAAAAAATGCGTTTTTTTCGACACTTAAAATTGGAAAAGAGCTAAAAGGATAGTTTTTTTTAAAAAAGAGGATCGTTTATCATATACTGACAGATTTTTTTAAAGCTTTTGGAAAGATTCAACTCAATAGCTCAATTTGTGTTCGCTGCAGTGTTTACCGCACAAAAATAATTTTCCGAAAAAAACGAAAGATTTTATGTTAATTTTTCTGTTAATATTTCTATAGTACACTCACGTTCGATAAAGTCGAAAAACTGACTAAATATTTGTGCACAATTATACGGGTATACATAAATCGAAAAAATTTCGAATATTGGCCTGAAATTTTAGAAGAATGTTATTCTAGTAATATGGAATCGATTTTTGAATGAGAAACCCCCTTAAATATGTATGAAAGAAAAGATATACAATTTGAATATTTATTTTGTATTAAATATTGATGCAATGTATAACAATTAAATCCGGTTCTTTGAATTATTTAAATTTATTTTTAATTTGCCATGTTGAATTTTGTTTTGTAATTTTAAAGTATGCGTACAGTACGTGAAATTAAAATTTGAATTGCATCAAATATATGATCGATTGACCGACTTTGCCTTATCGCAACGTTAACTGATATTGTAAATTGATTTGGTTGCAGAGGACGTGTATTACCTTGTTTTTAAGAGCCACCCTAAAGCAATGAATTTTTATGGTATGGTCTCAACCAGTAAATAAAAAACATGATAAAGAAGTTTCATATTACAGACCTAATGTCTCATAAGTCGCGCGTATATGCACTGTCATTTAGGCTAATATGTACTCGTATAATCTTTCAGACGATTGCAGAAACACCTAAAATTAAATAACAAAACATGTTTACTTTATTTTTAGACAATTTGTGGACGCCGCCCTTATGGCCACGTATTATGGAGCCAGTTGTGTATACATTGTCTTCATATCTACGTCCGTGCATGACGTTGTCAACTATGATCTAGGCATAAACTGGGACATCCGGTTATACATAGCAATGACCATAATTCCAGTTCTTGTGATCGGACAGATTCGCGATCTCAAGTACTTAGTACCCTTTTCGGCGATGGCCAATGTTTTTATTCTGGTCGTGTTCGGCATCGTATTGTACTACATGTTCAACGTTGAACTGAATTACGCAGACAAGCCTTTGATCGCTGAAGTTACCAAAATTCCAATTTTCTTCAGTACCGTAATCTTTGCTATGGAAGGTATTGGTGTTGTTATGCCTGTTGAAAATTCAATGAGGAAACCACAACATTTTCTGGGCTGCCCCGGTGTACTCAACACTGCCATGGGAGTCGTAGTTGGTTCGTACGCAATCATTGGCTTCTTCGGATATGTAAGATATGGAACCGAAGTAGAGGCTAGCATTACACTAAATCTTACAAAGGGAGAACCGTAAGTTAATCTAATAATTCTAAAGTAAACAACTTAAACTCAATACCAATTTTACAGACTTGCCGATGTCGCTAAACTTCTTATGGCTGTAGCGATCCTATTCACCTATGGGCTTCAATTCTATGTGCCAAACGATATTTTGTGGAGGAAAATTAAGCACAGAGTACCCGAGAACAGACACAATGCATCGCAGATTGCTCTTCGAACTGGAATTATTCTAATTAGTGCAGCCGTAGCTGCTTTGGTACCACAACTTAGGCCTTTCATTGGATTGGTTGGTGCTATCTTCTTCTCAGTTCTGGGTTAGTATGATCAATTACCTAGGAATATTAGTTGGCTTATATTTCACTTCCCTTAGGACTTTTGGTACCTTGTGTAGTAGAAACAATCTTCAACTGGCCACACAATCTTGGAACTCTGAAGTGGAAACTATGGAAGAATATGTTCTTGGGAGTTTTGGCCATATTCGCCCTAGTTGCCGGATCAGCCGTTAGTATAGGTGAAATCATTGACATGTACAATGGCAAGCCAGTCAGTGGGGCACACTGAATACTTTAGACAGCTCTGTACATATTTTACATACCTTACCCGCCTAGAGGTGCTTCTGAGAGGCAGGAGCGTTTTGCCGATCGCAACAATGAGGAGCGCCGATTTTGGGATAACTCCTAATTTTCTGTGACGTTATTTTAACTCTAGATTTAATTTGAAGTAGCCTAGTGATTTTTTATATGTTAACAAAATATATTTAAGAAAAGTAAATATTTCACAAATGAGTATAGTTTTTCGTACTACTAAATTTGCATTTAGGAGAAGAAAATTACGTAATGGTTGGATTTTTCTGAATTATATTCTATCAATAAGGTAGCCTTTCCTGGGTATATATTTTTTTATTATTATATAAATAATGCTTCTATCATGAAATAGCTACGTCGTCTTATAAAATAAGAAATTTAAGTGCTTATTCTTAGCACGTTTCATTGATAGTACTCGTAGAACCATACCACAAATATGAAAACTAATTTTCTTAGCTTAATTTGCTTCCTAAAAACCTAAAGAGTTTGGTTTTGGTCCACCAGATTTTGATACCATATTTGTATCAAATCAATCCGTATCCGATGATGTTGCATACGTACTACATGTTATACAGGAGAAGAGTTTTTCGTTATTTTTTATAGTTATTTGGTGTATATTAACAGCAAGAATTGCTTTTATAAAATGTTCACAAAACTTGGCAATTTTATGCTACTTGAAGATAAAATATTCAACAGTATTGTCCTCTAATTATTATTAAAATAACATTTCTAGTCTCTCAAACAATTTCAATTAAATTTCGTATACATGCATATAGATTACTGATCAAACAAAAGGTAGCTTAAATCACGCTTAAGCAAAACTTAGTTCGATTTGGCTCTTGAGTCAGGTTTGATGAAAATTTCACACAAGAATCTTCTAAAAATCGAACTTAGTGTGCATGCAATCGTTGCAATGAAAAATTAAACACTGTTTTAAAAACATGACTGAGTAAAACCATTTTTATCAGAAACCGAGTAATTTATTTATTATAATGAGCATCTTAAAAACTTTTAATAAAACGTAAATGACCAGAATCAAAAATTCATGTCCTACATTATGTACACAATTAGTTACAAAAAACGCAAACGCAGCACTTCCTAAAGGACATGAAATTTGAATTTACATTAAATAGTTAGTTTTTCAATATATTGATTATGCTTTTTATGTTTATGTTAGTTGTATTTTTTTTTTTATTAAGAAAAAAAGTCTTTTTCCGATCGCAAAAGATATCAAAATAAGTTACAAAATGCAAAAAGAAATTAAACAAATTTTGTTTTAATTTTTATATAATTTAATATTGTGCACGCAGTAACCAACTTTCTTAAGATTGATTAACTGCGGGTTACAAAAGGGATATTTAATTTTGAAATTTTGGAGTAAAAACCAGTGATCCACTTTCAATATTTATTTTATTGTTATAATAAAAAAGAAATGACAAAAACATACAGAGACACTGAGAAATTTGCAAACAGCAAAGACGGGACATTCTTAAAACTACATCAGAATCAAACGGATATTTCTAACATTCCCGACTAAGCAGAAAGAAGCCATTTATTACAAGTGGACTGATATCGTGATCTCCTAAAAAAACTAAATTTGACTTAAAATCCTGTAATTCGCTATGTACAACACAACTTAAACTTTATAGTGGTCATTTAACCAGTTGTAGAACTTTTAACTGCTCAGCCTGGAATATTAGCTCATAGTTTGGAGTAATCAACTAAAAATTTAATAAATAAAAGCCCGTATCTTACTGCCCTCATTTTCTTATTTCTTCTTCTTTTTGTTCTTGTCATTAGTCAAAACTTCCGATTTTCTCTTTTGTGCTGTCTTCGTCTGTCCTGAATTTGTGAGTATTCCTTGGCCACCCTTAGCAGCCTTCTTTTTCTTTTCCTGGCGTTCTTTCTCCTCTAATTCTTGATTTTCACGTTCAATTAGGGTAATTAATGTATTGCATCGGCGCTGCAACTCCAAAGCTGTGCGTGACTTTAAAAACCAATCAAAGCGGAATTGTGATAATGCTCTAAAAATTGTGTTTTTAGGAAATTTTAGCAATTTTAGTATTGAAATGTCTAACCTGATAGCAGCTCGAAGTTCTTCGTAAACATTTTCCTTATCAAATCCAAGCTTATGCAACATGCACACCAAAAATCTATCTTCTACTTCAGTGTAATTTTTCCCCTTATTATTACCATACTGTAATCTCAGTTGATGGAATGGTGCGCGATATCTAGCCATCTAATATATAAAAAGAATTGTACAGTTATTGGCTTGTTGAAAAGATAATGCCTTTACTCGATTATTGGCATTACTGTTTTATATTATTCGATCAGAACAATCTTGATTTAATCTATCGTTTTCATTCAATTCACAAAACAATTGCAATTGCTAGCGTATGAACATGAACATCAATGGAAACGTTAGAAGGGATATTTCAAAAATTAATATATTATAATATGATCATTCAAAGCTGAGGATAGTATTATCCTATTAAAGATGCGATTTAAAAATCAATGAAATCGGTCATACAACTTTTTTGAAATCAAATATTATTTCAGCTTCATTTTATAGCTGGTTTTACTCCTCAAAGAAAAAAATTCAGTGGTAAAACTTTATTATTGCTTATTGGTCAGTCAGTTAAATTCAACTACTTTTGTCAAGAAAAGATTGCTAAAAAGTGGTAATTTTTCTCCGATTATTAAAACAATTTCTAAAAAAATTGCTGAAGAAACATTTTCATGTTATTGTTTATAAGATCAATCAACAATTTAAAAAACACCATGTTACCTTTTGATCCAAAGCCTTTTTAATAGATTGTCTCCTCTGGATTTTCGTTTCACCTCGTTCAATTTGTGCCATTATCCTTTCAATATCCTGCAATTCGTGACATCTCTCCCAAAATACTGTACTATACTCAATAACTTCTTCAGGCGTTTTTCCTTCGACATCTTTAGCAATATTCTCAATATCATCTCTTCCGTACTTCTCGTTAGCTTTTATAAACTGATTAAAATCTCGCTTTGTCCAACTAGTAAAACCTGCAGGGATAAGATAGTTAACGATAGAAACAAATAGTCGTATAATCATTACTGAGGAAAGTACCTTGTGTGAGTAATGCTTCTTTTTCAGCAACTTCTTCCTCGCTTAAAGGTTCAGCCTCATCAATTTTCTTTTGTTCTTCACGTTGTGCCTTAGCGGCATCTGATCCCAACTCTGGATTTTTTGGTACTTTGTAATTGAGTGTTTTACGATAAAAATAAATTTCTTGGTCAAGTAGTTCAAAGAGACGCGGAGGGAAAAACTGGAAATCTTGAACTATTGGCTGTTTGGGTGGACGCGGAGCTTTTGGGGCTTTAGGCTCCGAAACTCTCAATGCCTCCCGGAAATAGGCGTCAACAGCATAATTGGCTTTTCGCTCTCTTTTAGGGGGCTCAATCCAAGAACCTACAGCAACATTATTCTTTCTCTTTTCCCTGTAGTCCTCGCCTTCGAATTGATATACTGATGTTTGCTCACTAGCATTGTCCAATGTAAAATTGCGCAACGAGCTCTCACCGAGAGCATCATATTTCGCCTTTTCTTCTTGAGTTTTAGCTGCTCCTCTTTCCAAAATTGTATCGATATCTTCTTCGCTCAACTCAGAGTCCTTAGATGCAAACACATGGTTCGCGCCAAAACGAATAATATTTAGCATTTCATCTTTATTTAGCTGCGCAGATCTGTTATCAACAAGGCGACCCTGTTGAATAACCAATTTGTCCAAGCGTAACTTGATTTCAGCTCTTTCAACTATTTTCTCTTCCACGGTATTTTCGGTAATAAATCGGAATACGCGAACCTGCTTCTTTTGCCCGATACGATGAGCTCTGTCCATTGCCTGCAAATCCATTTGAGGATTCCAGTCGGAGTCATAAATAATAACCACATCGGCGGTGGCCAGATTGATACCTAAACCTCCGGCACGTGTGGACAACATAAAGAGAAATTTGGGACTGTTATCCGCGTTATATTCTTGAATTTGCCGGTTTCGATCTTCGTGTGGAGTATTACCATCAAGTCGACAATATTGATATCCCCGCCACAGGCAGTAATCTTCCAATATATCCAACATTCGAGTCATTTGGCAAAAAACAAGTACTCGGGAGCCCTGAACTTGTAATTTCGGCAGAAGTTTGTCTAATACCGCCATTTTTCCAGAATTATAAACCAAGTGCTCGTCAGTTGTATAGGGCGGTCCTGGTTCTGCTCCATCAAACAAGTACGGATGATTGGTGCATTTCCGGAGCTGCATGAGAATGTTTTGCAAACGCATTTTTTCCACCTTTCCGGCCCCGTTCACAATATCAATATCTTTCATTAAAACCTTCGTATACCATTCTCTTTGCATTTTGGACAATCCAATGAAAATTTTAATCTCTTTCTTCGGCTTAAGTCGCTTTTCGACCTCCGACTTTAGCCGACGCAGCAAAAATGGTTTAAGAACCGCATGAAGGCGCTCAATTAGTGCATTATCGCCAAGACATGAATTTGTGTTAAACCAGGAATCGAAGTCATCCGCACTATTGAATACATCTGGTAGTAAAAAGTTCAGAAGAGCCCAAAGTTCATGCAAATTGTTTTGCAGAGGTGTACCAGTAATTAAAAGTCTATTGGCTGTTTTGAATTCTCGAAGAATTTCAGATAGCTTTGACTTTTCGTTTTTTATGCGGTGAGCCTCATCAATCACAAGGTACCGCCAGTTAAACTTCTTAAAAACGGACTTCTCACGAATGCACATCTCGTAAGATGTAACACAAACATCCCAATTGCCTGGCATTAAAACTTCGCGAATAAATTGGTTCCGGGTTTCTTGGTCTCCGATGAGACAAACAGCCCTCAAGGAAGGGCACCACTTATTGAATTCGTTCACCCAATTTTGCAATGTTGACTTCGGCACGACGACCATATGAGGACCGGGATTGTTCCTAAAATAGTCACCATTAATCATCACTCATGGAGAAGTTAAAGTTGATGAAAGTAAAGACTTCGAATATTTCGTCTTTTACCGTTGGAACTTGGGATTATAAGTGAGTCGTAATGATAAGTAATCGAGTTGTTAAAAGAAAATTTTCGATAACGTCCACGAAATTGCAAAAGTAGAATACATCTACAGCTAATCACTTGTTCAACACTAAATTGGAGCTGTTCTTTAACACGTTCAACCCGGCGCACTTTTTCCATCTATATGATGGGCGAGAACGATATGTTTTTTATTCTTCTGGCGGTCCTTGTTTGATTGACTACTTGTTTACGTTATCAGTGACCACTTTAAAACATGATTTTAAAAATATAATTAGAAACATATGTCAACTACGCCAATAGATGAAAGCAATGCCTGTGAACCACCGCTGGTGCACGCCAAGTTGAACATCTTAAATAACTCAGACTTAAATAACTAGACTCATAAGAATTCCGTTGATATTAATAAGGCTAAATTCAAAAATGCATCAAAACCGCATCGATACAAAATTCAGCGTAAAAGTCTTTGAAGCTGAATTGTGCATCGAGGCGGTTTTGATGCATTTTTGAATTTAGCCTAAGTACATGGAATTTTATTTAGCATTTGATATGAACGACTCTTAAAATAATACTTTCCACGATTTCAATCAAATTGAGCTCTTTTGGGAATTCCCATTAACTGATTAGCAGTCCAAATTTAAGCTCAGGCCTATTTTCCCTTCTGTTACACATTTTTATTATTGTTAATGCGCAATCCTAGAGTAGAATTAATCTTTTTCTTGAGTGCTTCAAATATTAAAACGTATCCAATATCACTGATTTCGATTATCAAGACAATTAGCTTAAATGTGTATATGCATCATTACGTTAAAGTGGAAGAACTACTTCACTTATTTTTATAACATTTTCCACATAGTTTGTTTTTGGAAATCTGAGAATCTCATGAATTTGCATTCCTTTTAAATCTACATTTCACTAAATCTCGATTTGTTATCTATAGTGCAATAATATAGTTTGAAAACTTATTTTTATTTTAGAAGTCATTTGTACTTTGGTTGATGAAAAATTCAATCCACTAGACTTATTCAGTAATACGTTCCAAAAATTTATTTTGGTTTTGTTAGCATTTTCTGAAAGCAAATATACGTGGAAAATTAAAAATTTCTAATATTCCTTGAACGACCAGGAATAGTAAAAAGAAAATATTGAAATTGTACAAATCGCCCATTTTTAATTATTTCGTAAATGGACTTCAGAGAGTTAAATTCTAGATCTTTGTTTATTTTCCTTTGTTGCGTGAAAATATATCGTTCGTTTTATTTTAAAATAACATTTTAAAAATTCCTTAAAAAGCCATACGAACCATGATGAAAACTTAAACACGTTAACGCCCATGACTTTAATTCAGCTATAAGCTTTATAAGCTGAATGGACGTCTATAGACGTAATTTATGTCAGCGTGTTAAATCGCGACTAAATTATGAATATTGCAGGAAATTGTTCTTATTCTGCAAATAAGTTTTGGAGCTTTATTAAACTTAGGTTGGACGGTATTAAAGGTACAAGACTGACTCGCATTTCATCACTTTTTTACCATAGAGTGTTGTAGGAAACAACGCAACAGAAGAAACGATTCTGAATGCGCAGGAATTTTCAGTTTTACAGCACGGAGTACGAACCTAAAATGTTTCAAATAACCCAGCAGTGAAATCGTTTGCAATGTTTTTCCAAGGCCCATCTCGTCCGCTAGAATACCGTTGATGCCGTTCTCGTACAGTGAAATCATCCAGTTCAGGCCGCGGATTTGGTAATCCCGGAGCTCTCCATTTTTTATATAGGTCGGTGACGATTCAAAGCGAAACACATCCCTGGCGGTCGTTTCTTCGGCCAAGAGCTCTTCATCTTCTTCCTGCTCGGTTTTCCTGTGGCGGTGACTAAAAAGCACAACATGATCACTTTAATTGATCAGAAAGCCTCAAAAAATACCCACTCGGCTGCATTTGCTGGTGTAATTATTTCTTTCGGCTTTTTGGGACGACCAACCGTTTTCGCTTTGGGGCTCTTGGATGCACTGTTTGTCATGAAATGGGTAAAAATTTCGGTCTGTTTCAGCAAGTAGTCGAAACGCTTGCTACGGTCCGACTCAATTTTAGTATCGAACTCAACTTCCTTTTCGCGGGACGAGGTTGTGTCCGATGTCGATTCATTCTGCAATAAAACACCATAAGAACGGTTGAATCTGAAAAAACTTCAGAAAAACTGGAAAAAACAAAGCCACCGAAGTGCATAGTGACAGCTGCTCAGCGTCCACGGCTCGCTGGTTCTCGGCACTTTGCGTCGGAGGCGCATTTCTTACCGAATTTTCATTTGGATCCGGGACCTCTACGATTTCCTCTTCATTTGACATCGCTGCTTCTCTATTTTATCTACACTTTTTGGTAAATTTTATCTAAGAAATGATTATAATTCACGAAACTCACACAAACGAAAAGGCGGCAAAAGCAAATCCCGACTTTCATTTATTTAAACTGTGTGAACTTGGCCCTGTGTTTCATGAAAAATGTAATAGATTTAGCGAATGCTCACAGATTTGGTACAATTTACTCAATGCAATCGCCGACATAATATATATGGATCGGGTGTTCATTTATTTTTCCATGCGATTCAACATATTTCGACGTTACAATTTTGAAAATAGCTGTTACATTTTAATGCATATTTGTTCATGAACTGCATTTACTTAAAATGTTAATGCTGCTGACTAAACAAACAATTAAGTAAATATTATATCAGTTCTAGAAGCTCTAAATTCGGCATTTAAAATTATACCAAACGCGCTATTTCAGACACACAAATAAAAATAATTGAAATTAATGTTTTAACTTCTAAACGATAAAATAACTTAGGGAGCATTTCCAAAAGGTATTTAATGTATGAACAACTCTTTTATACGCAAGGTGTTCCTAAATCCGATGATAGTCCAGGATAACACAGATTCTGATGGGCCAACTCATGACTGACCTGAATAACTAAAATTTACCTTAATTTATTATATAAACAAGTAAACGACAAGTTGTTCCTATCAATAGAAATGAACAGAATAAAAACATGTTCCGTTCTATAAAAATTTGATTAATAATACTGGAAAAAATTGGTTATAATTAATTATGAAATTTTATAAATTTTAAAAACCCTTAGAACGTGAAGAAAGATATGAAGCGCAGGTATCCAAAAATACCGCATTTTTAAGAATTGAATAGTTTTTCAATATTTAGCGAATGCAAGTTTCGTTTTAATGCCGTTTATTAACAAGGCCACTCCAAAATTAAGCAAAGTAAACCAAAAACTTCACAATGCGACACTTTTCAAGGGGTGCTCCTATAGATTGCTCAAATATTTGTGTCCTTTAGAGCACCTGTAAGTGTAATATTTGTACGCGTTTTAGCATTTAATTTCATTTTCTAAATAAAAATTTAATTCGTCTGCTACTTGAGCACGCTTAAACATATTTCTATTATTAAATAAAAAAACAAGATTTGTAGAAACCTTCATCATCTTGCTAATCTCCGAAGTATAAGTACTATAAACAGTGCATGGTATGCATCTTGCGTGTTAGATGCTAAGAAATGAGTTTTATTCTACAGCAATCACTAGCCTAATTTCTGCAGTGAAATCGATAGTTTTCATATTCGCAAGATGTTGCTAAGCGTTAGGTTGAAACATTTATTGAGTGATCATTTCATCAATTAAATAGCTCGTGTGCATGCTTACTAGAGATGATGTAAAATTGCATGATGCATTTGTACTCTATTGGACGATTATTTGTACTACCGATAAAAGGAAAATAAAATGGTTTAAATCGTTCTTGAGGCTTATGCGAATTGTGATTAAAATTTAGGCATTTGCATTAATAATATGAGGAAGTGTGAAGAATCAAAAGTTCACTGCATTTCCGAAATTTAAGAAAAATTGAGTAGTAGTAGCTTTCAAAGTTGATATTTAGAATACCCACAAGACCTTAATTAATTATTATTATTTGCCCCAAAGTAATGTCCCGTAAAAAAGAGAAACATAAAATATAGCTGATCATTTCTTATTATTAGTTAAAAAGTTAAAAATCTGTAACAGACAAATAGGTAAAAATGATCAGTTCATTTTTTAAAATGCCATAGCCGCTGGACCAGATTATATTTTACGAGATATTCAACTGATGTGGATAAGTTTCCATTATAAAAATTTATTTTAAATGCTCTAATTCTCAATTCATCTTTTATACTTGGTAATTTGTTTCGCTCTTCCACAAAGAAAGGCTATTAAATAAAATATTGATGTTATACCTAGTATTCTAGGATTTTTTTTTCATATTTTTACCTTCCGATCATTAGTTTCGGAGAGTAAAAACTAAATTAGTTTATTCCAAGCAGCACTTCATAATTTTATTGTTGTTAATTAAATATTTTGGATTGCCTAATCATTCGTTTTCGCATTAACTTAGAATGATGATTTTGTGAGTAGTCATGGAAAACTCTATTATGATTTCTTATTTTTTGAATGTGATTTGAGTTTTTGATAATATCGAATTGATTGTTTTAGGTATTATCCGAACAGAATAGTATGCATCTTCATGCTTTGCACATAATAAGTGGAAAACCTTGCTCGAAATTTTATCATATTTTGCAACAAATGTAAGGTGAAACGAAATCATCTCTAGGTTTGTGCGCTTTGGTGGCATTGATCGGTTTTTCCATTAAATTGTCAATGTTATATCTTGTAACCGTTTACTCATGCGTAACATAAAGTAAAATTACAATCCTTACAGTTGCGGTTGCGCAGTACAATTGGTCCAATAGGCTCCTTTATAATTTTATATAGCGAATGAGAAGGCTGCCTTGCACTTATCGAAGAAAGCGAAAACTACTTCTACTTTTATATTTTATTATAAAGGTAAACATTTTCCGGAACAACGATGGATATTTTCGCTGTCAAGGCTATTGTCGCTGATCATTTTTAATTGGGAATTGCACGACTTTTCATCAGTGACGCTGATTGCTTGCTGATCTTTTGCAATCCGAAGGTGAAAAAGTGCCTCGCTTGCTTTGGTGTATGCAAGACGTCTTTGCATTGGTCTTTCCATCTGGCCGCAGGTCTAAAATAGTCGGACACGTGAAAAATTACAACGAGCTCAACGAACTGCAAAGACACAATAATTTTACCTGGGCGATCGAGGGGACTGTTGGGGATTCATTTGTAATTTGATCGCCGAGTAAGCAACACACGTCCGCTTTTCGACGGTCAAATTTGTGGTGTATTTATTTATAAATGTATTATTAAAAATTAGGTGAAATATATGTAAAAACAGTGAATGTTCTAGGAAAAATTTTAGTTCAATTAACCAAAAACATAAAGTAATATTTAAGGTAAATTAATAAAATACTTTCTTTTTTTTTTTGTATTATATTTTTACACTTTTGGAGTTTATAGTAATTAACGGTGAGAAGAAATTTAAGTGAGAAGAGATTAATTAGTGAACGTGCCAATAGAAGGATTAAAACCCTTTAATATAAAATATTGATCTCTTTTTATGCCAAATATTGTGTAAACTGTTCCTTCCTCATAAAACCTTAAAAGGGTTAACATATTGGCAAAATGTTATGTTCGTGCAAAATTTTAAATTTTATAAATATTGAAAATTATAACAGAATAGGTGGAATTTATTTCAATTAGGAATATCCAGAATTTGTGTTATATACAATGTGATTCAAAAAACTGTGTTATAAAATATACTAATCGATTTTTTTGTAAAATTAGGTAATCCTTAGATTTGCAAATATGAATCCACCTAATTTGTACATTAGTAGATGGATTTAGTTAAGCGTCGAGTAATTTTTGTCATTGTTAATTACTACTTATTCATAATAACACCCCCAAACCCCTACAACCAAAAACCCTATTTATTAAACAATAAGTTAAAAATGAGAACTAATCTATTCTCTTTATTTTCACCCTCTCCTAGAATATTCAGTCTTTCTCTAAACAGAACAACCGGATTAGCCCTAATTCCGCCTGTGTGTATATTGATTAAACCCCTAAGAAAAAAATATTTTATAAAACAATACACCCTTAACCTTTCATTAAGATTCAAAACCATGCTGGAACCAACCCAGCATACTGGAAGAACCTTCATATTTATCTCATTATATTAAATAATTATATATAGCAATTTTATAGGACTATTCCCCTACATTTTCACGAGAACAAAATTTCGAACAATATCCTGTGAGAAAAAGGTTATCTTATAAAAATAATGAATGAACATGTGATGATCGTAGAATCGATTAGTACGAGGATATAGTAGAAAACGTCTTTCAGACTCACATTGTATAATATGTAAATAAGTATGATTTTCGTTGCATAATAAAATAATGTTATTTTAAAATTAGCTAAATATAATTTTTACATTTTGATTCAAATTTCTTTGCAGAAATACCTGTAACCTGTCACACGAAGTTAAAAAAATGAATAAAACCTGAATTTTAAAATATAAGGAAATTGAAAATATTTATTTTATTTTTAGTTTTTATTAAGATATTTACATTTTTGCATAATTTTCAAAAATATTAACTTATTTGTGATATATCATAACTTGAAGTAAAACATAAACTGCTAAATCTACAACATTCGTGACGAAGTATTTTAAAAAAGTTCATCACTTTAGGAATGTTCCAATTTCGTTCACTTTTTGCATAAACTATGCAAAACTTTCAAACCTTTTGAGTCTATATGCGATCGCCGTAATTTTCGCTAAGTTAAATTTTCTTTTCAAATTTCACAAATAATGTCGATCAATGGAGAAAGGTCACTACATAACACGTGGTTGCATAATCTTAGCAACCACAAGCATGACCTCATGTTAACCGCTCATAAATTTCCTCCGAAGCTCCCACTTTCATCATAACTCCGATTGTGCTTAGTTTAAACTTCACATAATAGTAAAGCATTTCTTTGCGAATTAACGAAACGTGAAACTATTCTTACTGCTTCTACCATCGCAAGTGTTATTTTTTATTGTTTTCGGCTTAAAAATTGACACCCTGCTCTACCTACTATGTCTACAAATTGTTCATGCAAATTTTCGTAAACAATTGTTATGCAAGCTTGGGATTGTCGTTATTTGCGGTTTTGGTTTTAAAGCATCAATTCTTTTGAGATATTTTCAGATTTTTTAATTATTGAAACGAAGAATGCAAAGGAAATGGTATACTTAATCATAAACCTTCATCTCGACATCTCCAATATTGGAGAAAATTGTTGTTTGAAAACATTAAAAAGTATAAAAATTGATTAAAACCTGTTTACAGTCGATATTGATACAAGATGCAATTTTATGATTTTCTTCAAATCTCATATTTTTATAAACTTCTTTTATAAAATCCCGAAAAAGTGATTATATAAATTATGACGAATAGTCTATGTATGCATAAAAATGAAACAAATTGTACAGGCAAACTATTAATTGAATACACAAATAACACTGGTTCGCAAAAGTTCTTAACTTTAGAAATTAGGTTTATATATAATCTCTGTAGGTACTACTAAAACTTAAAACTTCTTTAGAAGTTCAAGAAGAAGTTTTAATTGGAACAAAACACAGTAACATTTTAGATGCGTACAATTTTTAGTTACGGTTTAAATCAAAAGTAAACCAAGGTAAGAATGCTGTAGCGGTAAGGTGAAATTTACATACGCTGTATTTCATGCAGAAAATATTATAAATATGGTTTTTCATATGAATTCAAAGTATCGTTTCAAACAACTTGAATTAAACTCTGAATATTGGATCATGCTAATTGATTAAAAGGTTATTAAAGGTGTGAACTTCAGTCGATTTGAGTGGACCATATTTGAATTTATGCAGTAACAGCAGATCTCCAGCGATGAGTGTTTCATATCTCAATTTTTAATCGATTGCTTAAAAGGAGAAAGTTCGATGTATTATATATTCGTCGAGCATATATAAATATTTTTTTCTCTTTATAATGTGCTCACCAATTTCTACCCAAAAAAAAAGGGGATGGTGGCATTCTAATTAAATAATTCACTAAGGATTTTTGTATTTCTAGTTGGAAATTTAGTGGTTAAATTGGAGGCCTACGTATTGTAAATTTAATAATTAAGATTTTACTAGACGACTTATAAACCTTATAAACCATAAACTTCCTCTCTCTAAAACCATTGACCATAGCTTAATAGCTTAATTTTATGGATTATTTTATGCCTTTTAAACGACTTCTGAATTCTTAAGGGTGATTCTATGTAGTGTTTTTCTTAATGGAACCGGCTGTTTTTTTTAAGTTTCATTGCTTAATTAGTTTATTATCATGACGGCAATAAATCTCGGGATTCAATGCTTTATAAACTATTTACACTTAGCAACATTTGTACATTTTAGTAGGGATATGCTATGGAAGAAGTTTCAAACTTGAGTAAGCGAATAAAATAAAAATATTCGCAGAAACCTGGTGTTTGTTATTGATAAAATCAATGAAAAATTCAATTTAAAAAAAATTCCATCAAAATTTTATTGCATAGAATTCTCAATTAACTATGTCCCTCTTTTCAATTCTCTGTATTTTTCAACTAAGTTTATTAAAAGAAAAACTTAAAATGTAAATTACGCAAAAATGAGAAAAAGCAATTTGAAACTTCCTTCGAATTTTTAGTTCTTCTAATAATCACACCTTGTTATTGTGCAATTTACGTTACAAACATGCAATTAGGTGCATAAGTGCAATGCTTCGGTTTTTACTGTTGTAATCAACTGCAATTCTACAAACAAAATTTAATGGTGGGCAAAATATGAGCAAAGTATGAGCTAATTTCTGCGATTGAATGACAAAAAACTCACATTAAATACGTAGTGTATGTTCCTTAATATTTTTTTCTGGTCTTTAATAGATCAAAATTGGACAGGTTGTGACAGAGAGAGTGCAAAGTTTCCGTAAGAAAATCGAATGCAACCTTTAACGTTTTCATTCATATAAGTAATCTGGGATCATGCGTAAAAGTGCACTAATTTATAAAACAAGTTGCATTCAATTTGATTCCACTAGGGCCTGCGCTGCCGTATCAGTCCAGTTCAACTACTTATGGGCTTGCAATAGCTCACAAAATTACCATAAATTTAGTCTAGACATTGCGCTTTCTCGTAAAAGCGCCAAAACTTTTTTCTAGGAAATATGCAACACATGCAATAGCGCAAGATATTCTCATTGAGGCCAGAAATCCCATTCACTATTGCTATGCTATTACATGAGTTTTTATTACAAAGTGAACGCGCTGAGCGTACAACTTTATTGCGTCAACCATCTAGAGACTATAGACGGTTTAGCTCAAATGAGATACTAAATAATTACTAGAGCCTGTTCAGAGTATTACTATCTATGGTAAGTCCTAGTGCGAATAGATTCCTAGATTTTCTTACCGTGTATTATTTCATTCGGGTTAACAACTTCACTTTTGCTTATTTTACCATTATCAGTAATTAGCTTTCGACCTTTTCCTTCTACGAAATAATAAATTTTTTAATAAGCAAAGGCAATTCATTTCATAATATCTTTCTTTTGTATTAAAGCGAATACACATATATTAATAAATAAAATCTAGTAAGTATTTAATAAATCTAATTCGAAATTCATCCATTACTATTTAATATGCTTCGACCTCGAATGAAATTTACGATCGTTTGATTTTTATCGCATATTACAGACCTATGACGTCAGAAACATGTGTAGATGTAAGAAGATTTACGGCCTCTGTGTAATTTGTTTTTGGGCTGAATTTTTTAGGTTTTAGTCTCAAAAGTATGTATTACTTTACAATTCTATAAATCTGGCAGATTGGAGAAGTTTGGTCTGTGCCTAACAGACCTTTTTCTTGATATTTGTTTTATGCAAACCTTTCCCTCATTAAGTTATGTAGTTTTAGGAAAACACACGACATGTTTGCTATTAAAGTTACATATTATGGGTGGAACACAATGCCTATCTTTAACTTGGAAATATCTGCTTTTAAATCGTATTAAAAAATATACACTTTAACAGCATTTTATACCTTTGAATATTTTTGGATAGACACTCCATCAAAATAAATTTGTGGATCCGTTTTTGTACTACATGTGCTTACCTGAAAATAATTAATAATATTAATTATACCAGTAAAAGTTAAATTAAAGAGTAAATGAGTATTAAAGCTCTCTTATACTTTTTTTTGGGATATACCATATTTCGGAGGTCTTATTGATCTTCTATATGAAATTTTATATTTCTTCCTTAATTTGTTTTGTTACAATTTCTTTTCGCAGTATCTATGCCTAGCCAACCAGTAGAGTGAATTAATCAATGGGAGACTTCCTTTCATCAGTTTAACAGGAAATTTTTTGAATTGCAACAATCTATTTCTGCAATAATGCTTAGCCAAAGTCAGTATGCCACAAGATCTCGTCGGTTGATTTAATTGGAAAAAATCTACGAACATGTTTCACATAAAACTGTATAACTTGTTTGGGATAATTGACCAACTCGGATTGTAAAAACTAGCAAACTATTCAACCGTGCAATAACGTTGACACACGTTGAGTTCTTTTTATAAATACCTTAAAAGTTACTTCTTAAGAGTGTTTTTTCATGTTTACATTTGCTTTCATCGTTTATTCGTAATCTAAAGGAATTCAAGCATTTTTAAAGAAAATCACCCATTTAACCAATTGTCAATATCACGAACTGATCCAAAAATGTTTACTATATTTTCAGATGGCGAACGTTAGTGAAGTTCCCAAATTATTGGAAAATCCATACGACTTTTACTTGTGGACCCTGACTTTTTCAGGTTAAACACTTTAGGAAACAAATTAACAAACCCCTAATATTATTTCTTAACAGACAGAAGAACTCAAGGGTGGCTATTAGTAGATTCCCCTCTGCCAACAGTAATGTGCACATTAGTCTATTTATTTATTGTGTGGGCAGGTCCAAAGCTAATGAAAAGGTACTTATTTAGCAAACACTGAAGGAATTGGAAATTAACCTTAACAATTTTCAGACGAAAACCTTTTCAATTTCGAGCGCTGCTGGTCATTTATAACTTTGCCATGGCTTTATTAAATGGTTATATTGCCGCTCAATTATTTACTGCATCATTACGTCTGCGCTACAGTTACATTTGTGAGCCTTGCAGAGATAAAAATGATCCGGATGAATTACAGGTAAGAAGTTTTTGTGACTATTATTTTAGGAAACAATCGCAATAATATAGATAGCAATAAAAAGATTTTAAAGATGGTTCTTGCACTCTTACACTATGATTTATAAAGTTCTTCTATATATAGAAAACGATTGAATATTAAGGCAGAAGGAACTTTTAGTTAAGTAACTTAGTTTTAAGCAGATATTTTAGAGAAGCTAATTTTGTTAGTTTTGAATGACCTTGAAAAATATACTGTTTTTTTTTACATTTGAGCAAAACATTTCGTTTTAATCATCACTTTAACACTGTGATAATAGTTTAGACTTTAAAAGATTCTGACTAAATTGGTGGAAGGCCAAATTTTAATTTCGTAAAATTTATTCAGATCGACAAAACTGATCTCTTGTTAGCTACAATTTCAAAGATTTATGTATGCGATATTATAACTGAAGAATAATTGTTTTAATGTAGTATATACATATGTACATATTCATAATATATAATATATATTTTTTAGGTTGCTAATGCAGTGTGGTGGTTCTATTTTTCAAAACTCCTTGAATTCTGCGATACTTTCTTTTTCATTCTCCGCAAAAAGGAAAATCAATTGACCTTTTTACACGTTTACCATCACAGTACAATGTTCCCGCTATGGTGGATCGGTATCAAATGGGTTCCCAGCGGATCAAGTATGATAGTTTACATTTTTTCAAATGTTAAAAAAATCTAATTAATATAATTTTCAATATTAGGTTTTCTACCGGCCATGGGCAACTCATTTATACATGTCATGATGTACTCTTACTATGGACTTTCAGTTTTTGGTCCTAAAGTAGAGAAATACCTTTGGTGGAAGAAATACTTGACAATTTTACAGTTGGTAAGCACATTGAATGCTACTTAAATTAGAAATTTAATAAAGATTTTTTTATTTATTGTCACAACAGCTACAGTTTACTATCGCTCTACTTCTTGGAATTAATGGGTTGCGGACGGGATGTGAATTTCCGTTATGGATGCATTACACCTTGATATTTTACATGATCTCCTTCATCGTTCTCTTCGGTAATTTTTATATTCGTAAATATTTGGCATACGATAGAGAAAGGAAGGGTAAAGCCAGTATTATAGAAAAACTAACCTACATTGCTTCGTCTGCTTCTAAAGCGAAGAGGGCATAGATTCGTTAGTATGTATGTACATATTTGTAAAATGTTTATATAATAAATTGTATGGGAAGTTAATATATTTATTTCACCAAATTTTAAGGCAAAAATATTTATAATCAAATGAGCCCACACAAAAGTGGTTCCCGTGGGTTTCACTAATATTTTTGGATTTTGTAGTCTATAGGATTTTGTTCGAAAACCCAATTAGCAACTCTGAAAAAATGGCCCGATTCTAAAATATTTACTATCAAATCCCTTAATGATGTATATATGATAACTCATCTTATATTATAAATCCCAAGCGCAAGGGTAGGTAATATACCGAAAGATTCAACTTCCCAAACATAAGTAAACCTGTCTTAATATAACTAGCGAGGTCTTAATTCTCCGCAAAACTCATGCAACGAGGTCTAACCGATTTAGCCAGCAATACCGAGCATAACTTAAACTACCAGCACTTGAGGTAACTTAAGTTTACCTAATATTGCGGATTTTTTTGCGAAACTTAACCTAACATAAGTTAACCCAGCATTATATGTACAATCTAGCTAAAACTGAAACTTGAAATTAACTTGAATGGTCCCAATTAGAAATTTCGATGAAGGTCCTATAGACTACAAAAACAAAAATTGTAGTTGTAATACATTGGAACCACCTTCCTATATGTTTTGTGCGGGGTCCTTTGAAAATCAGAAAATTCTCTACGAAAAAAGTTTTTAGTATTTTCCAATTGTTTTCACATAATCCGACTTATTATTTCTAATCAACGTAACAATAAAAATGTCTGGGAAATTTTGAAAAAAATGTGTTGTTTTTGTCGAGTAAGACAAAGTTTTATCCTCTTGCAATTTTCAGCTCTCAAATAACATCAAAGTTTATGGCGACCAGATTTAAGGTATTTTTTAAGAGGGTAGGTAAATGTGCCCTATAATATTTTGTTGTGATTCAATTATGTGAATTTTTAAAGTAATTGTATACGATATATTTTAAGTTATTTTTTTTTTAAGAAATATAAACTTCTCAGGCGCTTTATTATTATTTATTTTCGCGATAAAACATTGCATAAATTCTATCAAAATCTACTGCTGAAACCTCAACTACTATCAAGAATTTTTGTAACATAAGATTATAGGATATATAATTTTTCGCAAAAGCTTTCGCAGAAAAACTAAAACAGCTATTAAGTAGCTGTACAAGTCTCTCTGCCATTCATTTATTATGGAAACCATCGATTAATCGATTTCCCCAACCTTTAACATTCATAACTAATTTTCTAAAGCTTAGTAGTTTCCGGCCCTGAAAACTTGTGCAAATTTATTATGGCAATATCTAAAGAGTTTGTCGTAAAAACTGGCTACTGGATTATATAAAAATAATTAGTAAGTAATTATCTAAGCCCTGTAAAGGAAATATTCAAGGGCAATTGCAATAAAATCGAAATCAGCCCTGGTCAGTGTCGGTTAATAGTTCAGCCAATTGGCACTATCGCGAAAGTGTCCTTTTTGTACCCCTAATGCCTTCGGCTGCCAAGGCCATTGTGTGTGGGTATCCCCCTGAGTCCGTCAAATTTACAACATTGTTTTTCCCAGATTAATTCCCCCATAGTTGAACTCCTTACCGCCCACGCGTACCGCGAATAATCGCCAAATTCCCCACTATGCTCCTGGCTGGCGTCTACCACTTGACGGGTGCACCAAATTGATAGCGATGTGCGGGTGGTGCACATAGCAAACTTCTTGACAATGAGACAGTCGGGGCCTGGGGTATGTTGGGCGACACGCGAACCAGAAACGGTGCTGACGCGTAACTGCCGCTATAAAGCTCCCTCTCATTGGGCGACTTAAAAGTGACAAATTTTTCTTTCCATAACTTTTTGCGGAACGGAGCTTCGGTTGCTAAGTTTTGTTCTTTTTCGTAGCATTTTCCTAGCTTTTAAACCGCCTGCACAGGAACTTTCCCAGGCGCTGTGGCAACGGCAACCAACAGTTTAAACCACCACCCCTCGGCCGCACTCCATAGCAAGTCAGTAAGTCGATATTTTAGGCTAGAGGACGTTTGGCTCACTTACTGGAGTTGCCCTCAGTTCTTAAGCAACTCTGAGTCGCAGCACCATCACGAGTCGTGCGGTCTTCCTCTAGCGAGGATTCAAATTTCCATCCCTTGAAAGTGTAACCGAATCGAAGTGCGCCCCCGGGAGGCGTTGTCGTCGGAGCGGAAGTGGTTCATAGGTGTCTTAGGTGATTGATTGTGCTATTGATTGGCCCTTTTCGAAATTTCATGTTGTCAAGTTCCGGTGTGCGATTTTTGCGCACAGGGTTAGAGTGCATGTGAAAATTGTGTGGATCGTAGACACCTTCGGGAATATTAATTTAACGAGCCTAGAAATCCGCGGCATATGCTTCCTTTGGAAGGGTCAACAGGCTGAGCCGCGTGCTGCAACAACCGCTCACTAACATCCCTGGGGAAACCCAGAATATTCGGAAAGACGATATGATGGCATGAAGTCATGCGTGCGTAATTATGCACATAATTTTCCCTGAAGGCATCACAGCCACAGGGCTTTAACTAAGGATGAGTAGTCTCTGGGCTTGAATCTTTCCCTCTTCCACCAGCAGTCATCGCCTTATTTAGTTTCTTTTAAAAAGTCTTATGCTAGGATTGAAGGTGGACCGACTCGAGCGCGATATTTGAGCATCTAATTAGTCCCGAGGAGTTGCGGTTTTATTTTTTACTGTCCGCCTCATCTATACCCCTCCTGGGGGACTATACCCTTTTGTCGCCGAACCGCTGTTGACCGTGATAAATTGCTACTTTGCGTTTTATCCACGGTTTTGATGGACAGCTGACACTCTCTGATCGTAGCGTCTTAATTTGCTGCCAACATGTTCTGCTGCTGGTTAATTAGAAGCAACTCGGGTCCAGCTCTGTCTCCGTCGGCAGAGCGAAGAATGCGGCTCGATCGCGCACCGCAAGACACCCGGACACGGGCCTGTCGCATTTTGTCTTTTCGTCTGCAGCCAATTACCCTCCCCTGGAAACGGATGATACAATCACTTTTATCAATCTATCTGACCTTCCCTTGTGACGAGCTCATCTTCTTCCAGTGAAGCGATTCGCTCCCTCGACTTCCGCGTTTTAAACGCCCTTTTACCGTTATTTTTAGAATTTTTTAAGATAGTCCTGATGAGAAGTATTCTTTTAAGGATTCTAAAATATTTATCATATCGGCACCTTAATAGTACTTCAATTTGAAGGTAAATCCCTATTTTCAAAAATGACCTCAACCAAAATCTAGTTTTCAAATTGAAAAGCTTATAAGCTTTTAAGGAAAGAAATGAGATACCCCTTACAGGGTGATTAATAAAAGCATGCATAAAACTGATTAAAGAACAATTATTTGTAATTCGCGTGAA
Source organism: Philonicus albiceps (assembly GCA_963969385.1). Classification (NCBI taxonomy): domain Eukaryota; kingdom Metazoa; phylum Arthropoda; class Insecta; order Diptera; family Asilidae; genus Philonicus; species Philonicus albiceps. The sequence goes on along the minus strand of OZ017773.1, from coordinate 31,718,692 downwards.
ATCAAAAATGTGTCATAGGTTTTTTGTAGCATATTCTGCGCTAAATATCTTGATTTATATATTTGCGATATATTCCCATGCATGATATTTTTTCTTTATAATGATGATCATTATCGATTTTGTCGTTTGTTCATTCAGTGACCAACAGAATAAAATTCATAAAACTATATTTTATGTAATTGTGATGTGACATATTTTATTCTTTCGGGTATGATAATGTTTACTTCATTTTTAACTGTAGAAATTTCAATCTGTTAGCAGTGACTTTATAATTATTACTAATTTCATAAAAACTATTTTTCCCTTGAAAAATTCTTAGAGAATATTGTTAACTATGAATGTAAAATTTATACGGCACTTTTTCTAACACTAGAACTACCAGCGCGCAAGTCTATAATTTTAATAACTTTCTACACCTTTAATTTAATACGCTTTCAAATTTAAATAAATAATTATTAATGGGAAAAGGTTTCTGAATATGTCGTAGTCCTTAATTCTAAACTTTGGCATAAAACAGAAGAGAATTACAAAAATATACAATTAAATGAAGGAAGGAATTGAATACCAGTCAAATTGACTGGTTTTGCTAATATTGACAATTGGTTGATTTCCAGATGGGTTATATGGGTTTAAATAAGTATAAAACTTTTCTCTCATTCCACCATTATAAGTTAGAAATGCCATAGTCACTAACTTTTAGCGTTTAGGTATCATCATGAATAATATTCATAGGCGTTGAACTATTATAAGGAATCCTAGAATGTTATTACAGGACTTGCATATGTCCGTAATACGAATTTATCAATTGATTTATTTAATAAAAATGTTTTTTTTTTAAAATATTCAATAATTGACTTTATTATTCTCTTTACTATTAATAGATTTCAATTAACTTTTGCCCCAAGATACAATAGCATTTCGCATTTCCATATAATTTTACAAAGAATTCTAAAATTGGATCTAAACCAATAATTCAATAGCCGATATCGATCTGGAGCAATTCATCAGTTACATAAATAAATTGATGAAAACTCGTAGATCAGATGGCAGCCGTCGAGATGTTTCAAGACTATTCGCCATTCAAGATCATTATCACTCGAGCCAAGTGACTATCACGCTAACTAATGAGGAAGTTTTGTCTTCCCAGAGCGCTGCAGACACTTAAGCCCAGCAGGTCGAATTTCTCAAGTTTTATAAACTCATGATAAGGTCACATGTGAGCATAAAGTGCGCTAGACGAAAATTATTAAAAATTCAAATTTGCCGAAGGAACGCGGCTCCGGTGCACCGGATTTCTAGCGCTCACCCATAATGCCAGTGCGGCGACCAGCCAGAGAAGTTCCCTCGTAAACGCGGGAGGCTGCGGTGCGCTGCACCGGCTAACCGGTGCCTTGCAGCGACCGTTTCCGAATTAATCGAGCGTTCTAATCGCAAAATTATTAAAATGCGAAATTGTGCCTATCGCCCAGGGAACGAGTGAAATGATTGCCCCAGTGCAGTGGTACCCGGTTGAAACGTGCAGCGTCTCGCGACCATTTCGGCAGTGCAACTAGCAACAAGTAACATGCAAAGAAGTACTCCGTGGTGCAAGACATTCGAACTTAACTCTAACTAGTGCCTTAAGCGTTTCTGGGAGGAAATGCAACCGAGCAGTTCTACGTGCGCACAACGAGTACATCCAGCTGATTCCTGCAAAATAGCTCGAGAGTGACGTGTTGTGCGAAATGATACTTTTGCAGAGGACATAATGCAGGATACACGAAACATCTTCATTACTATTGGACTAGGATTTGTACTATTCTGGTAAGTGAGACCTGAGACCTGCGGACACACTCTTACCGATATTCATTAAGATGTAGTCTATGATTTCAATAAACTTTTTAAAATATTGAGTCGGATTTGACGCACTAAACTACTTTCTCGCATTATTAATATTTTGATTTGAAGCGACTAATGTAATAATCCAAACCAACAGCTTACAGTTTTTCTGACAGACATTTTTAATGTTCCGTACCCACATAGAAAACCTGGAATAGAAAGCAGATCACTTGACCACCCTTATTTGCTTCCCATTAGGATAGTTTTCTATCTTAAATCCCATTAAACAAATAAAATTTTAGGTGATGCTACACTCACATTCGAACTTTCAATAAGGGGAAGAAATGTGAGAAGAATTTAATGAATATGCCCATGAAAAATTCTTTGTTTTAAATTCATAAAAAAATTGTTTTCTTTTAGTTATGAAAGCGCAAATTTTTTGAATATATGTATATCGAAATACTATTATATATAATTTTCGTGCAACATAAGCCTTAGAAAATATTTCTTAGTTAGAATTTTTCAGGTACATTTTTCTCACTTTTGCTGCAAGAGATTTGCGAACGAATGGTGATTCGATTTTGTGTGATTTTTTGTAATTTTTTGGTATACACGGAAAAAATTAATTATATAATTTGCATATATGTGTCAAATATACTGAACTTTATATCAACATTCAGAATTATTCTAAAGTATCGGTAGCTCAGCAGTAAGAGCATCGGAGCGCAAATCTAAAAATAGCAGGTTTAATTCTTATTTTTTGAAACGGGAAAGGATTTTACAGAAGGACAAAAGTCTTAAACACTTCTTCCGCGTTCAACATTGATGAGGGGAGACACTGTAGAATGACATCAAGAAAGTGAGCAGGTTTCAAAATTAAGTCAGCAAAAAATTAAATTAAATAATTTTCTTTTAATGAACTATATGTAAATGAAGTTAATATTAAAAATATGTCAGTATACTCGTCACGACGTTAAAATGATGAGGATGGTTAATAAATCAGTGATAAAATGTTTCAAAAGGTGATCGAAAATATTGTAAGTGAACAAACTAGTAAAAAATGCTAATAGTTAACATCTAACCATTCCATGCCTCAACATTGTATCTTGACCAATTTTATTGCTGTATAAGATCATGTTATGATACAACCTGAACACCACAAACTGAAGTCATTCACATCTATGGCGATATGAAAAATATTATTGATATCGATATTTCAAAAGTAAATGTTAAAGTCAACTCTTAATATAGTACCGAAATTTCCGACCACAAATAACCTTCTTTTGAGTGAGAAATATTAAAATTTATAAGGTTCTCTATCCGTTTTTAATACTACTTTATAGGATTTAAAATTGAGAGTGTAATTTTCCTTAAGTCATCAAAAACAACTTTTAGTTTTAGAGAGTCCAAGGACTATATTTAACCATTATAAGAAAAGTTAGGTCGTATTTCTTCGCGTCTTCTATCCCTAAGCGAAACGTGGTCCTAAAATTGGACTTTGCGCGAAAAGTTTTACAATTTATAATTTAGCAAAACATTTCCTTGTATGTTCTCTGCATCAACTAGAAAATTATCTTAAAAATGCGTTCCCTCGATAACATATTTCGAAATTCGAACAACTTTTTTAATTTTTGATTTTTTAAGCATGTTGCCTGAGCCTTTTAAAAAAGCTCTTTATTTTTAACGAATGATTTTTAAGTATGTCATATTCAAAAATATAGGTAGAATAATTATTTTTACATATTTATTGCAATAAGAAATTTATTTTAAATTCACATTCATTCACATCAAATTATAGCCTAGCTTCAGCAGTTTGAAAAATTCAGGTAGAATATGAACATTTTTAAAATCTATTTAGTTAATTTCTTCTGCCAGCTTAGTTTCGTAGTTCTATAATTTAGACAAATTGACAGATTTTTTGGGGCACAAAAACTAGACTTAAGGAAATATTGGGCCCAATGTAAGCCCTTTGAAATAATAGAAAATAAACAGATGAAGAATTTGACATACAAAAATGTTTAATTTTCAAAATAACATAAACAAAAATTAACTTATTCCCTTACACAAGAAAGTTTGCAGACGTAAAATACGTAAGTATTCACAGCAGGTAAGTTCGAAATGTGTACCTTGAAGAAATTCGTGCAAACGATTAAAAATAGACGATAGTAAATAGACCTCGGACTAGAACTAGATCATTTACTGCCATGGCTATGAAGAGGCGAGAATTTCATTTGTATTGAGACAAAGTTACCCGCATTAACTGTCGGATAATAATTGCTATTTACTAAAAAAATTGATATTAAAAGTAATTTACATTTCAGTTGAATTGAAAGATAAATTATTAAAATTTTTTATTTTTATAAGCCCTAACTATTTAGAATAGCTATAATTACAATTTCTAAAATTATTAAGTTAATTATTCCAAAATGTGGTAATAAATGTTAAAATATAAAATTGACTAAATAGACTCGTGTGGTGTGGAGGACAGCATTAGAACAATTTCATCATAGCGAGCCGGTGTATTCGTGCCTATTCACGAACTCCGTAAGCTAATAAGAAGCAAACAGTGTGATAGCCAACTATTTAAATAGTAAAATTTACTTTTATTAATTGTTTTAGGAAGAACTATTTTCAAGTCCTTAAAGGGAACAAACCTGCTAATTCTGTTTTTATGTGATATGAAATAATGTCCCAGGAAAAAAGAGGAATGAGAGAATTATAGACTTTCTGTTAGTTTTTAATAGTTTTGAAGTAGTAGGAAAACTCGCTTAATATATGTTAAATTAAAATTTTAGTTAAATATGCCAGCAGATATTACCTGTATATTTTGAGCATAGTAGAATTTTATATTAAATAAGTAAAATAATATGATAAAATAAGCTGTTTTAGCCGCATAAATAAAGCTTAAAATAATGACAGAAATAGTAACTCTACTGTTTTAAGTGGTTACGTTCATTTTCTAGATTTTTAGATTATACTTAAAAGAATATTGAATTTTACCATTTCTTATTTTCACATTTAAGAATTTTAAATTTAACCAATGGTAATAGTGGCTTAATTAATTCAAATAATATATACAACGCTATTGATTTTGCTAAAATTGTAAAACAATGATTGGCTGAAAACCATTGATGTAAATCGTTAATTTTTCATTTGTTTATAGTAAAATCAGCCCTATTTTTCACTCGGTGTATGTCCGTATATTTTGAAAATGTAAAACATCATACATATGTATATAGATCTACTCTAGATATCCTTTGCATATTTATAAAAGTTGATGACGCAGATTAAGGGGACCTGCTAAGAATTTAAAAAGACAAGCCGTCACGATTCATATTCATAAGTTTACTACCCTACACCATCATCGAAACTTATTCCTCTTGCGAAGTACCTCCCGAGCAATAAACCCTTCCTGACCAGTGGTAGAGTTTATTCGCCTTTTTGTTGGAAAATTGTATAATTGCCATAAAATAGCTTCATTGCGAGAATGCCATGTCTGGAAATAGTACTAATTAGGATTCATGCTAGTAAGTGAAAGTATATTGCCTCGCCAGAAATAGCAAAGTGGGCCGCAACAGACTTGAACCAGATGCAAAATGAGGCAAACCAAGCCTTAGACTATGCCATTTATAATAGCATGTTCGTGACAGAATGCATTCTAAAAATAAGAATGAAAAAGGACTTTGGCTGGGATGGGGGGTATCTACCAAGTTTCCCGCTTCGCTTCCCAAGCCCTCATTTTCCAAGTTAAAAGTTTAAACTACTAACGCGGTTGGCAAAAAAAAACTAAAATAAAAATCAAAAACAAAAAAACTATCAACGACAACGATGAAACAGCCCAAACAGCAATAATTACGCGCGATCACGAGAGCGCACTTCCATAAATTTCTGCGGATTGTTAAGTTCAATATTTTATTCGACTGGTTACGACTACAGCCCTGTTTTCTGTTTTATTTGAATTGACAACACCTCTTTACTTGGGGTTATTGGAGTGTGACAATTTTGTCAAATTTCGTGCTTACTACGAGGTAAGCCTAGCGTGGTTTGGTTGAAAATTATCCGAGATAGGGGAGTACTACCAGTAAATTCAATGAACTATACCACCAACAAAAAAGTCAATTTAAATACGAAATCCATTTATTGATTGTACATTTCAATATACATATGTCATTTTTGAAAATTTAAAAATTGCAATTTGCGCAATCCGCTTAAACATAATTAGCCTCTTCCGGTTCAGTCACTATTTTCGAGTTTTTCTATTGTAAGCACCGCATGTTCGCATTACATTACAATAAAGGACAGTTGCGCATTTTTACAAATGATTGCAATAATTATAATTTACAATAATCTCAACACGTATACTGGAACTGCAATTGCCCACTATGGCTACATTACAAAAATCACTTATTTAACGAATTTATAATGAAAATAAGTCGATATGAAATTCATTTTGCCGAAACTATCTATCAATTTTATCTGAAAAAAATCTTAGAGTTAACAACAAGATCCTGATACCTTTAGACCCAAAGTTCTGTACGCTAACCACTATGATATAATAATAAAATTATTTATATAAGAAATAACTTCATAAAACACACTAGTTACTCGCTAGCCCGAATAATTAATTGTTGACCTTGTATCGGATTATCGAAAAATTCGGATTACTGGAATAAACCGCAATTTATGTAAAATGAGAAGGCTAAGGTTTATTTTACACAAATTCATTTATTTTTATGAAAAATGAATTCAATATACCTGCATAGGTATCTCGCAAAAAAATTATTTACTTACTTATTTAATTGTACAATGTTAGTTTGATGATTCCTTTGCAAAGAATATTCTAAAGCAATATCCCTTAAGATTGTTGAATGTTCTTTACTTTTGATCTTTTTCAAATCTTCTATGGTTTTGATTTTGGTCTCGGACTTGGTTTCAGTCTCGCAAGTAGCCAGTTTAGTATTATTGCACCCTTTTCTTCCACCCGCTTTTGAGTTCTCACAATAATTTCCAGACTTAAATTTTGAACATCAGTTAAAAGATAGTTATGTATGAGTATATATGAAATTTATGATTTTTAAGGTTAAAAAATTATTGTTATTTATTATTTTCATTTAATTTATTTCTAGCATTCTATATTTTATTGAACTTTTAGCATTTCAAGACATTGTGTTTAATTTGAAAATTTATATTTATGCTTTGGCTTAGAATTAATAATTTAATAAAAAAATAATCGGTTTGTGAGCTTTAAAGTTAATTACGAGCAGACATAAAAAAAACAGCATACAGTTCGTTTTTTAGTGTTTCGTATCACCATATAATTTTCAAAGTAAATTTTTGGAGTTAGAACTGCAGATTTCACATATGAAACCTCATAAAAATAACGAAAAAAAATAGTGAGTGATTCATCGTCATCATAATTTAAAGTCTAAAAAGGTGTTTTGGGCCAGTTGCGTTATTGTGTTGATAAATAATAGGACAGACAAACAACTTCTACCGCCTTAAGCTAGAGTTGAAAACATTGCAATCGAGTACTACTTTAAAAACGAGTATTTGGGAAGATATTCATTTGCTGAAATAATAACGAAAATATCCTGACGGCCCCGGCAACGGCAAACTTATTTAACTTAGGTGCAGAAGGCTAAAGCGTTAACTGCAAGGTCGTCAAAACCTTTCAGATCATACTATCCCCATGATTTCGGCTGAAAGGGCGCCTCTATTTAGACGCCTAGGCCTAGGCTACAGACGAAATATACGTGCCACTTTCAATGCATAAAATTAGAAACACCCGCACATTGAGCAAATCATCAATTCATTGGGTAAACATTTCGAGGTTTTCAACAGCTTGCGTCTGTGTGCCTGCATCAGATTTAATCGATTTGTTTACATAAAAGGGCAGAAGCAATCTGCCACGAGAGCTCTAGATTTGGTTCGGTTTGATGGCTACTTATAACCGGGTTCATTAGGGAGGTGGGTGGCAATTTGGCCGCAAATCATGACATACTTGGAGGCCAATAAAATTTGCGTTATTAGGGAAGCCGTCGATCGAGCAACCTTGAAGTGCCGCGGTCACAATCCTTCGTGTTTGGACTAAGTAAACTTTCGATTCGATTGGGCTCCGGCATTATAAAGAAATTGAGCTATGAGCAATGGGGAAGGTTCAATCCTTTCGTGATTCGACGGAAATTAAATGTGAAAGCAGGAAAATTGTTCAAACTGCAATAGAAAGAAAGAAGGCTAAATCTATTAAGTTAACCTTCATTATTGAACTTTCTATATTGATTGTTTTTTTGTTTATTACGTTAAGATAGTTGAACAATTTAAAAAAAAGAAATTATTATTTGATATATATGTTTTCGCGTCATTTTAAGCGTATAAAAAACAAAGGAAGTGATGTAAAATTGTAGCATTATATGAAAATAAATACTACAAGTGAAAGTAGTGCGTTTCAGCTACTGTTCACGTTAGCACAAACCATATAAACTATACATAAATAGTTCGCCGACGGAACTACTTTAATTTGATTAATTGCAAGAAAGCGGAAATATGCAAAGCAAGAATTTATCAGAACGATCTACATAATGCGCTCATTACTACCCCTACGAACGGTAGCAATTCAGACTTCCGCTTGCCTTGAGGTCTTCCTGCTCATCAACTTCCAAAGTAATAATTCGCGTCGGTTAAACCTAAAAAGGGATTTCACCGGCACGGCGAGACGGCTTATTATTCGTGCGTTAGAACACTTCTTATCTTCGGTAATTAGGCCCTCCACGGTAGCCGCTACAGGAAGCCTAGGAATCAGACGGTGCCGTGCGCGGTGGGCGGACTCCCCGTCACAGGGGTTTAATCGCCGTGACAATTATTCACAGGTCCGCTCCTAATGGACTGCAGAACGGTGGGGATAAACAGAGCCCAAATCAGAACAGTATGAGCAATTGGAGCCTTAATTCGATCCTCGCACGCTATTCGGTGACATTGAGATCGAAGAATTCCCCGGTTATCGACGCAAGCCCCTCAAGGAGCGGAAATTAGCCGAGAGTAGGAAATAAGGAAATTTTTATTGCACTACGAGTGCCATTTCCATTTCATACCCTTCCGGGCCCCCTCCGTATGACGCACTATATTTACGCAATTCATTGCACATTAATAATAAGTGCTAACGAAATATGTTTGATTTTCTTACAGGCTACCAAAGGAGACCGAAGCTCGCATGAATTACACAATAAAGCCAAGAGTGGTTCTTCCTGATAATTATGTCAAGGGTAAGTGATGCATTATGCTCTACAGTGCTGCAGCCCAGCAAGCCGTGCTACATAAACATGTCAGGGAGGGCATTACCTCCTTTAGTGGGACGAATGTTGCGTGCCATGGCTGAGCTCCTGCTTGACGTCATCAGATTTATACATGCAGTATCGGACCTACATGACCTACCTCACCACGCAGCGCACCGGCCGCACCGGCCGCACCGCACTCATTTATAAATTCCCGCAAATAAATACATTTTTAGGGCACCAAGTTGGGAGTTGATAAATGTCTGGATCGATTCAAAAATTGCCAGCCGAGTCGTAGGAAGTCGAGTGTTTTTCGATACGTTTTCCCCTATCTTGAAAAAAGTTGGCTTCTTTTATATGTAATTTTACCGTTATTTTTGTATACTCCCACTCCGAATTTCCGAAATAGGCCTATGTTTCGCGACGTAGCGCACTTCGAATGGTTGAAGCCTTAAATAGGGCAATAAAACCCACCGTGGTTTTGTTATCTGAAGACTGCGGCTTCCTTCCGGCCCGGAAGTCCTGCTGCATTAATGGTAGCCGCTAAAGACGTGCACTGGCAGTTTATCGACATTCGAAATGGCACCTACCGCAAAAGCTCTCCTTTAAAATAAACTTCCATTTGAGGGTATAGACCCATAACATTTCTTGTCTTCTTACATTCAAAATAATTTTATGAATATGTTGTAATACAATTTGCTATCCTTTTATTCCAGTTTCATCGTAAACTCATTTCAATAACATATAGATATTTATTTATTTTTTATTTATATTTGTTGTTCCGCTTAAAAGACCTCTATCCTACGAAAACGTACTCAGGTTTGGTCTTCAGAACAGAGATAATTAATAAGCCGGGCAATTCCCAACTATCCTCGTATATCAGTTGTCTGATTATTGCTAGTTAACTAACAGAGCCTTATAATTCCTTTTAATTTCCTTTATTTATAGTGAACACTTTTCAGATATTGAAAAATACCAGTTTAGTTAGTCACTTTGAAGATTAATATTTCGTAAACGAATCCCTGTGGATTTGGTGAAACTATAAAGGTTCCTCCTATAATTTGAATATGAAACGCTAAAAAGTATGAATACTTTATAAAATCTTTTTATGGAATTATAATATTTTTAAAGAAGTTTAGATAGGTTCTAAAAATTGAAATCATTATACAGGGTGATTCGTAAAGAACTGTTCCAACATGTACCAATCGATTCCTTGCAGTGTTATGAGTAGCGTTCACGATAAGCAATTTTTTCGTCAAATGAATATTTCGTGTGTGCAGGGAGGTGTACTCATATAAAAAGTAATAACTTCTATTCGAAACACAGTAGTAAGTAAATAATAAGTAAAATTTTGATAAAATTTATGCATTATGAGCTTTTTATCAGTACCTCACATGTCTTAATCCGTTGGCAGGTATGAAAATTAAAACTTAAATTTTTTTTAAATCCATCCTTAAAAATTTCTTTAATAAGGATATGCTTTAAAAAACAAAAATAATGCACCATGTGAGTATCTTTAGTCTGTCAAAAGTTATTAACATTTTTATGGAGTCACTAGAATACTCAATCGGAAAAAAATTGCTATCATTAAACTTAAACGGCCTTGTGTTTCAAAGTTCAGACGGTCGTTTAGGTATTAATGTAGAGGGTATTCAAAGTATTCCCCGTTTTTACGAATGCGCAACCTTGTTCTTCGTCTTAAGGACCTTATAATGCTACGAGGTCTGTTCAAAAAATATCGCGAATTTTGAATTTTCGCGGGCTACGTATATTCGATTTTTTTGTGGCTTTATGTTAGTACTCGTGTCCCTCACTTATGCTGACAAGTTCGACTATTTTTAATGTTCAGTTAATTTTTGGAATAGGCAAAAATCAAAGACAAGCCAAAACACGCTAAGCATTATCCCATAACTAAGTCATTAATCGATATACTCATAATTATTAAAATTCTAAATCATAGTTCATTGCAAACTCTACCAAAACTAAATTATTGAGTAAGTAATTATCATAGAAAAAGTAACCCATGGGCACAGGGTGGATACTGTGACCCGTTAAGTAATAGTTCACTGGAAAATTGAATGCAGAGTAAGATGTACATTTAATGTTTAACAATATTTGGTGGCTATGTAGTATGTTTTCATTCCTACTGTCTATTTCTATAAAACAAAAAAAAAGTTATTCTATTCTCATGCTACTTCATCCATCCACTAGTAATTTGAGAGAACTGGAATTATTGTACCTGCTTTATATACAACGTAATTTATTGACTTCCAACCTGGGTATTTAGGCAAACTCATTTCAATTGAATTAATTTTTAGTTTGTAAATTGTTAAAGCGTTAAGAAAATTTTATTTTCTTTCAGAACTCTATTTTTTATATATGAAAATCAAATCTTTCTAACATGTTTTAATCATTTTTCAGCCTATTCAGTTGCTTCCTAAATAATTTTACAATTATTTCCTCACTTTTTAATCAGGAATTAAATTAACAAAATATTATCTTTTATCTATTTACAGAGATCCGACCGCCTTCAAAAAAGGGTTCACCCGTGATAGTAGAATTTAGCGTATTTGTTGTAGATATAAATTCAATTAATGTAGAAGATATGGATTTTAGGTAAGATTTAAATTTTTTTTAACTGAACAATTACACAAATTCGAACTCTTTCCAGAGTAGATATGTTCGTTCATCAGAGATGGGTCGAATCTAGATTAAAACTTCCAGACGATATTTTTGAGGAAGGTGACGATTACGTAACTCTTCCTCCAGAATTTTTTGATAATCTTTGGCAACCAGATCCATATTTTTTAAACTCAAAAATTGCTGGTGAGTTTCAAGTGAAAATAACCCACTTTTACTGAAAATTCTTCTTTACTTCATAAATTAATTAATTATATCGATATAGCATGTAAAAAAGCTTGCAGCAATAGTTTTTCCAAGTACTATATATACACACTATATAGTAGCAGAATTATATTGTTTCGTAACCTAAGTTAAAATATGTTTGTAAATGTCTTCTGACCTCACCCACTCCAATCTATTTCGTTTGTATGTTTTTCAAGTACATGCCAAAATAACCACAATGCCAAGTTCTTACAAAATTCCAAGTTGGTTTCGGCCACAAAAGTGATAGTAGCCTTGCTGGCGGTTTTGGGAGAAACCCTGGGTGAAATGTCTGGCTCCTGGGACAGCCTCAGTCCAGAGTTGACAAATATTTCCTGCATTTGCATATCAGGGCCTACGAGCAATACTACTTTCTACTGTTGGGTCAGTTTAGAACCTTATACCAGCGACTGGGGCGTTTAACCTTAAACTTGGGGCCAGCGGCTTTCACGCTAAGTAAACATAAGTTGCTTAGCGAAACATACCCGTCGGATTTCGTGACCAGCATTTTGCAACTACACCTACACATAGGCCAGTACGAGGCTAAAGAGTTTCGATAAAATCTAAAATGTATGCGCTCAATGTCACTGGGGTTAAATTTTCTCGGTTTTTCTAATGAATGCATGTTTGGTTTGATTTATGAGGTCCTTTAAGCTTCCTGTTGGCCGGCGGACTCCCGCCTGTTTACTTTATTTCTATTTCGGTTTGGAAAGCAAAAAATCCAGTAGCAGCGAAATGTTTTCCGCTGTTTTGTTAGTTAAGAGCTTTTGTCATGTAATAGAAAGGACTCCTCACAACCTTTCTTACTTTAATGGAAATTTCCGAGCACAATTTGACTAGATTTTGCAAAGATTCAGGATTCGCAGGGAACCGTGTGGTAAAATAATGCTTTAGGGTCTTTTGAAGGAAATGACTATTATACAAAAACGTAATTCATTGCGTTTTTTCGAAAACGCTATAGTGCGTTCTAATCAACTTCAAAGATATATTAAGGAATTTATTGTATTATAAATGTAACACCCATTTTGCCTAACTACGCAAGGAAAGAAAGTTAATGCATATACTATATACGCAACTTGTAATTACATTTGTTAATAATACGCAAGTTATTATTCCTTACAACTATCATTAATATTTCTCATACAGACTATAAGATCAGCACACTATACGAGAGTAGGTACTTATTCAGTTTTGAGCATGTTTAACCCAGATAAAAATTCGGAGCTCTTCTGCGTTTGAAAAGTGAGAAAATCTAAAATAGTTTCCGAAACGCTTCTAGGAAGATGTGCCCAATTTTTGAAAAAAACGAGTATTCTCTTAAAAAGTTCATAATTTTTTGTGTTATCGAGATTTTCTTAAAATTCTATTTCTGCTAGAGGTCCTAAGAAGAGTTATTCAGGATTAATAAAAACAATCAGGGAAAAAGTGGAGTATAATACAGTAAAACATCATTATAACGAAATTGAAGGAATCAAGAAAACGTCTACTCATCCGGTATATTATTTATTTATTTTGTTTTTTTCATAAAAAGAAATATTACTGAATGAACAATAAAATGTTATACTCGTATTGTAAGAAAACGATAACGATAGTTGGGAATCCGACCTTCAAAAGTGTTCCCATATTTTCTAAAGAAAATTATTTATGAGTTAGCATAGACCAACATGAAATAAATGCATATACTCGTATGTATGTTTCTATGACATAAATAACATATTTGTCGAAATATCAATTCCATCTATCCGCTGCCCCTTAAAAAATGGTTTCATCGCAAATTAGAAGTGAAGATGGTACCTCAACAAAAATTTCGAAGCAATAAAATCCAACAACTGGATTTTGCTTATTTCACACCATATATAATTTTTTACTATAAAAAATGCATGAGAATAGAGGCGTTATTAAGTTTAGTTATATCAATGGAAATATATTTTTTGATAAATAGTAGCGCTATGCACAAAAATAATAATAATAATAAATAAACATTTGCTTAAAACACCACATTAGGATGAAAATCTGATAAATCACTTTTTCAGTTTCATGAAATCTAAAGTAATGAAAAAAATTTTCAATATTTATATTCATTATTTTTTAGACAGATGACGAAATTTTCGTAAGTAAGCTATGTTAAAGAACACGCATATATAAAACGAAATTTATTGCAATCAATTCGCACCATTTAAAGCTATAAGGTACTGTAAATACCTTACATATATGCCTTAAGTGTAAATAAAAAATCACTTATCACAGATTCTTCACTATCATACCAATCACAACACAAAAACATTTTCCAACTAACAGAAAAACTTAATAATGCTATGATCTTTAGTAAAGTCCATTTTGACTTGATCGTAGCTCGTAATTGCAACACAAATGATATTTAATTTGCAATATTACCTATTTATTATTAATTATTTTATGAATATGTCTTATATAACCTGACCGTTATATATATACTTATAATATCTATTATATATAAAATCGGCATAATAGCTTTTTAGGAGGTGCGTCCACTTAGGAACTTATATTTAAATCCTTGTAAAGACATCGGAGGACCAAGAGCAAGAGATGTATTAAAAAAGGAATAAAAGTGCCTTTCCAATAACACAACTCAATTGTAGGGTCTGTTTTTAAATGTTAGACTTACGGACGTTCAAAATCAAAATTTATCGAAATTTTCGTTGAAAAATGGCGATTTTCCTTAAAAATTGTCTATAGAAAAGATTACTTTTTTGAGTGTAAAGTCCTACAACTCTCACATTTTTAAACTGCTGCTAACAAGTGGAGTATCGCAGGTAAGGTACTTTTATCCACTTTTGGAGCTCAATATCCTTACAAGAATTTATAAGACCTTAACGCACTCCTAAAAAAGGTTGACGTCGATTTTGAAGGGGAAGGAGTGATTTTAAAAAATCAAAAAAATTTGAGGTTTCTACGTAGAATTCGAAAACCTGTATATTTTTTACTTTTAAATTTAAATCCACATATTTAACCAGTAAAACTAAAACATAAAATACAATTTTGGGTTAACCTTGTAGGAAAAAATATAAAATATATTTTGATTTATTGATTAAATAGGATTTTTGATGGTAGATAAAAAATTTGCACTTTAAGGTTTACCTTAACTATTTTAAATTTTTTTTTTATGATTTAATGACAAATGCTTTCATAGTTCATAGAATAAAATTTCTGCTAAAGGGTTATATTTGTCTGCATTATAAGGCTACCTACTTTTAGTTTAAGGTCTAGGTCTCCTCCATTTCTTAATTCTCCACTTGGTATAATGTAATTTATAGATAATGATTAAATAATGATTAAATTAAAATCAATTAATTAAAGAGCGATCTCTGAGGGTTAATTTCTTTTCTCGACTATATTTTTTAAGTCAGTTATTCCACTGAAGGGAAACGTTCATTAGCACTTACATTTTTCGTTATGTTTATAAGAACATTCCTCTTGGGCACAACGTTAAGTATGTTCGTGTCGACATTGGCCAGAAATTATTTGCTCATTCAGTGTATACATAATTTCTTTTGGGCACTTAAATATTTATGTTCGAATGAAAAGTGAAATGAACATTCATTTCCGCATTGAATTATTGACACCGCTGGTTTTTTTCTCTTTTAGAAATCGCCACTCTCACACACAAATTCACATCAGTTACCATTTACAAGAATAAAACAGTTAGATATGCAGCACGAATGCACGCTATCATAGCCTGCCAAATGGAGTTCCAGTTGTACCCCATGGACATCCAGGTGTGCCCCATCTACATAGAAAGTTGTGAGTAGACCTCTGAGCATACCCATCCAGCCGCAGTGGTTTCAATAAATAAAAAATGAAATGTTGGACAGTTTCTTATAGCAATCAAAAGATGAGACTAAAATGGTCCGAGTCAGGGGTTAAGCTGAACCCCGAACTTAAGCTGCTCCAGTACAACCTAGGGCAGCCGTTGGAGCTGGAAGAAAGCGATGGATACATGCCGGAAAAAGCAGGCAACTTCTCCCGGCTGACCGTCTACTTTAGGTTCGAGCGGCAAATTGGGCACCATCTCATTCAAACATTTGCACCATCCTCGCTTGTTGTGATGCTGTCATGGTTCAGCTTTTGGCTAGGTCTGGATGCGATTCCTGGACGTGTAACCCTCCTAGTCACTTGCATGCTTACGCTGGTGACAATGTTCACCGGATTGAGGGCGGACATACCACCAGTGGCATATGTAAAGGTAACTTTTTGTAAACTAACTCTCTCTATACCATTTTTATAATAATTTCTGTTGTGACTTTTCAGGCCCTAGATTTATGGATGGCTGGGTGTATGGTGTTTGTTTTTGCCGCTTTAGGAGAATTTGTTGTTGTTAAGGTCCTGGATGTGCAATACCAATACCAAGTAAATAGGATACCTAAAGTTATACCCATGGTACGTAAATCATAGAATTCACTTATTTATGAAATTCAAATAACAAACTGTTATAAGTAGAATAAATTTGCAATGCTAAACAAATTTGTTTGGTTTTGAAGGGATTATCTTAACTTAATCAATTAATTAAACCTAACTAACCCTACAAATAGGGTTTCTTAGTTTTTCAGAAAATAGCAAGATACATTCGCTCGTTAGGCTTAAAATTATTCTAGAAACTACCCTTCCCACTTTTCATTCTTTCATCCCTCACGTATAAATTTAAACCAAAAGTGAACTCATCCGTCAGCGTTCCTTCAAACATATGAAACGATGTGTATCATGCTACATGGAATTATTTTGCGGTAAACCAACCCGAATTGGTAGGCAAAATAGTTTGCCTACTATGATTATTTTATTAGTAAAACTGTTTCCAAAACCCAAAATTTTATTTTATTTACAGCTAATGTTTATTTTTAGTCATATTACAAAATGTTGCACATTAAAGTGATGGTTTTGGCTAAAGTATGTCTAAATAAAATGGTTCGTGGCAAAACTCTAAGTGAAGACATTAGAACTTGTCTAATTGTTAATAATAAATAATTATTAAAATGGAAAATGTTCATCTTATATACTTGAAAGTTTAAACGCTCATGTTAAGACAAAAACTTTAAGCACCAACTTCAATCAACGACAAAAGAAATTATCGCAGCGTATAATCAATCGACTGATAAGAAGTTTCTATTGATATTTGTAAACATATAGCTCCTATAAAGTATGATACCGCTGTAAAATAAAATGTTATAAACAAGGAAAATTCTTTCTTAACTGCAAGACAGAAAAACAACGATTTTGTGCAAAGATGCGAAAATTAAACAATAAAGCGATTGCAGTCAAACGTAAAAGGGTCATAAAAAAGGTCAAAAAGGCAGAAAGGTCATACCAAAGCTGGAATAAATATTTCATCTATATTGTTTGAGGAGAACTAATTTTCGGCTGCATTTGTGGGTTAGAGATGTATGTAATCGCTACAAAATATCAAGGAAGAACTTTTACTTTCGATTCGTTTGGAATCTTTGAAGGACAATATATTTTTTAGCAAGACGGCGTTTTCTGCCACACTGCTAAAACAACAAAGGCATGGCTAGCTCCAAATAACGTTTATCTTATGAAAAGATCTTCAACTAGCACAAATCTATCAGTATTATTGAATCCTTACGAGGAAAAATGAAAAAATGATAACCAACAACCTATCATGAAGATAAATTTTGCTCTTAAATATAAAATATTTGAGACTCCATAGAGCTGGAAAATTGCCGTCAAACAAAATAAAGCTTTGAACTAGTGACGATTTAATTTCCAATATGGATAAATAAATTATGAGTTATTGTTGTTTTTTTTTTTTGTTAATCACTAAAAGTAGTGTTGAAATTAACGATATGCCATGCAATATAAATAAGTTTTGATCCCCTATATCATTATTAACATTACATACCAAAACCCTCCGTGTACTGTTTTGTGAAATTTTAAAAATTGATTTTCCTTAGAAATACTTTCATATTGCTTTTTGTAAGATATTCGTAAAATTTAGGTTTAATTTGATCAAATTTCCATGTACCTATGTTTATGAGATTTTAATAAAATTTATCTTAATTTGAAAGTTACGAATTTATCACAAACCCCAATTCTGATTATACAAAATTTATGTTTTTTTAATTGTAACATATTCGCGAATAATTTAAATATATTTTTTAAAATTGCTTGATTAGAATTCCTCGTAAATCTGATTAATACTCTTCTCCTGAGAATATTCATAAAAATAACTAATAATTACCACCGAATCAAAAAGCAGCACCTTAAATAATCATTACAAACTTTCTGCTCGTCGTGCAGAGGATAAGTGCGATGGAAAAGGGTCAATGTCCCACGGTGGCCAATTGGGAAGGCGGAGCAGTGCGATCACGGAAGGCAACACAAACGCCAACCACACCGGGCCAGGTAATTAACTGAAAAATTATGAATAAAACATTACCCCGGGCATTTTAATAACCGCCGCGAATTCTACTAGACATCATTGCAGGGCAACGGAGGACCCCCCAAGCCAGCGCGCCGACAAAGTTTACTGTCCGTTGCATGGACGGACACCGATACTGGAGTGGAAAAAATCATGTGGCGAGAGATCGATAAAATGTCGCGCGTTGTCTTTCCGGTGCTATTCCTGGTATTTGTGATACTTTACTGGCCTATCCTGCTGATGAAGTCCACCTAACAAGTCGCCGAAAGAGCCTTATCAGAGCACCGTCTCTGGACGCAGCATAGGTCGAGGAACCGCCACCGTCGGCCCCAGCGGGCAGGGGGACGGCTCAAGCGCCCGAGTAATATCAAGAATGCAGTACAATACTTCTAGCGAGTAAGTTTTCTTATAAGCTTTAGCATACTTTCTTTACTACTGTAGAATAAGTTAGGCAAGTAGCGTACATCTGAGATATTTTTCAACAATTTGCCTCGCTATGTGACACAATCCTTTACTAGGAATACTATAAGATTTGCAGCAACCGTTTTGCTTGCGGCCACTAGAAGGACGAGGATTTTTGTAATTTTCACCGTCAACGACTTAGTTGGGGACAATAAAACTGGAGGAGTTGTGGGAGGTTGTTGTTGGCTTGATTAACCAACATTTACTTTTTTTATTGTTGACTTATTAGATTTAATTTTTTATGAGTCAGTGACAAAGGGCAGACTAAAGGTTAATTGAGTTTTCAAAAGCGTGTCCCTTTTCCTATAATAACTTTATTTTTAAAAGATATATCGAAAGATATGAACATAATAAAGCAATTCACTTCAAGGTACTATAATGTATATTGGAGTTATTGCATGTTCATAACTGTTGCCAACGCAGAACTTGAGTTGATGGAGAATATTAATTTCCAGCGCTGCACCCAAAAAGTGCATACAAAATATATTGCTTTTTTAAAAAATCAAAGTGTTCTATTTTAAAATAGAGACTATTTATGGTGGAAAACATTCATGAAATAATTAAACCGGTCTTAAAGCATGAGCTCTGAAATTTATATTGAATTGATCAATGAGACTGAACTCAGATTTAAAGATCGATCTTGCTTTCATATTCATAAAGTTTAAGTGTTAATTTTAAACTCAGTCTCAATATCATATTTTTATGAAGGCTACTTAGAATTTTTGTTTCCTCTGTAAAAGTACTACTAATCATTGGCACAATTTATAGAAAAGTAACAAATTGCTTTTAGCCGGCCCATTGTCAATGTTATGAAACGAAAACTTATGTAAAATTTAAACTAAGTATCTCATTAAAATTGCTTTTAAGTTTAATTTTTATATTTTAATTGGGTACATTTATACAAATTTTAGATAAGCAAGAAAAAAAAAAGAATAGTGTAACTGAAAATTTATTTATTATATAAATAAATTGGTGCTTCGGAAAATCCGCTTTAAACTCACTCGTTACATTATTCACAGCACAAAGATTTATCTAGTTATACAATAACAAAGAACGTTAAGTGAGGCTTTTACATATATTTATTTTTACTGTTGTAAAATTTTCGTTATGCAAAAAGGAAATTATATTTAAATGTATATACAAGAAAGGCATTTGAAGAATTTTCAATAAAATAAGAAAAATCGTTTTTACGTCTTTTGGTGTCTTTTACTTTATCACATATCACCTGCCTCTTTTGAATTGTTTTACTACTTTAGCGTTTTCCAAAACGACACCTACACTGCAATTGCTGTCTTATTTCTCAAATCCAAGCACAATTATTGTAAATCCAAATCATCATTAATTAAGCACAATTATTGTAAATCCAAATCATCATCAATCTGAATGCTGCAAATTTACAAAAACGTGTTAATCAAGTTTACAGATTCTTGGAACAGGAAGCCGATCGTGGGTCTTGCAAGAAGACAACAATCTAAAAAACCAGAAGTCGTCTTTGTACAGAATGGGAAGATCAAGAGGATATCAATGTCATGAAGTGGCCCTCATAAAGTTCTGATGCTAATCCAATTAAAAATGTGTGGGCCCGTATGACGGCAAAGTTGCAGGGGAAAAATGCTTTCACTTTACAACAACTTAACACTTTCGCGGACGGCTACTGTATATGCAGTACAGTACATTTTTTTTTGTATTTTAATAATCAAAACGATGAAAAAACAGTAGCAGGAGTTGATTTTTTCAATGGGAAAGTTTAAAGGCAGCAATGCAGGATTTTTTATATATTTTATGTCTTCATATAAAATGCATCAAAATTCTCTTGTCTTGATTTGCTCCAACAAATTTTGAAGAAAACCTCTGGAGAGTGATCATATTAACACCCCACGTGAATTTATACCGCGAACGTATTAAATTATCGGAAAGCCTGGAGTTGTTTTTGGTAAATTTGTGAAAACCCAATTTATTACAACATTGCAAGTAATTTCAAACAAATATTTTCCCATAAAAGCAGGTTTGTATTCATCAATAATCTTTTCGTGTATATTTTTGTAACTAGTAAAACTATCATAACTTAAAACAGAAGGTTTTTTTGAAAGTTAACATCAATTGGTTGATAATACCACTTAAAAATGTTATTTTACTAGATACTAAAAAAGTGGTTGGGCCAAAATCAGACACCTTCAATCTTAAAACAGAAGAAATCCAATTATTCATTTATCTGCTAACTGATTTAATGTGGCCGTTTTGCGTTTCGTTATGCTCCTTATCATATAATATGTAATTTTTGAAATGACACAATTTAAATTCCATGGTATTACATTGAAACGAAAATTAATTAACGTTCATGAATCGAAATTTGCATGCTTGCAAGTAAATAAATAAGCATTTTTTTTCCTTTTAGTTGCAGTATATGCACCTTTATTATTTTGTAGTTGCAACCAACTTACCTTAAAATTTTTTATGATAATATTCTATTAAAGAAAACCAAATCGCGCAAAGCGGAACTACGTGAATCCAACACGCAATTAACACATTTGCCAGATTAATTAAAAAAAAACACCTTTAACTATTTCAATGTAAAAACGTACATACACATTTATAAATACTTCCTCGAAATAAATATTAATTTTCTCATTGTCATTTCGTTTAATTAACAAATTTTAATAAATGACACTGGAAAACGGCACTGGAATGTTTGTTGTATTAATAAAAGAAATGTAAAAACAATATTTATTTAAAAAATATATATACATAAACTCATATTAGAGTTCCTCTTCGCTATCATCAGTAGAAGTAGCGTAAAAGTCTGATGTTAACTCGATATCTCTCTGCTTTACTAGGATCATATCTTCATCGCTATCATCAGATTCGGGCTTCTTATTTTTTAAACTAAGTCCAATCGAAAGATTGATTAGAATCTTTAGGGTGTATTTATTGAAATCACATCTGAAAAATACCAGATAATGTCTAGAGTTAACATTTCGAATGCATAGTCAGTAAAAAAAAAATTTTTTTTTATATTTATCTTTCTTTAAAGTAAAGTTTAATATCAAAGTTACAGAACCTATAGGCAGCACCTTATCCCTGTGCGAGGCTTATATAAATAAAACTGTTATGTAATATATGTAATAATTTTTGACGATGATGATGAATTTATGATTCTTTAATGATTATATACATGGATGTATTTACTACAATCCTATTACAGTGTTCAGTAAGCATTTTAAAAAAATGTATTTTTCTAGTTTCAAGATTGAGCATTTTTATGATTTTACGTTTTTTCAATAGTTGTTTGCTTTAATCTGATCTCAGATCTTAATAGATTTTTACTACATTATTCAAATTTGCACAATTTACAAATTTCTTTTAATGTTTTTCAAATTGAAAATTTACTTACATTTTACTCAGCATTTCATATTTCCGCGATATGCCTTCATGCATTGCTAAAAGAGTTTGGTGCTGAAAAACGCCGTCCTTGTTTCCATAATTGCTTAAAATAGAATTCGACCAATTTAAATAAAATTCAACATGCGGCGTCGCTTCTAACAATTTCACAATGTGTTGCAGAGCCCGCTGAGCAAACTCATTCGGTAAGCTGGAGGTGACTAGCTCAACTGTAAAATGAAATAGACTTAAAATTAGTGCAACTTTAAAATTCTTTTAAGAGTAATATATACGTAAATCACTTATTAGTAAAATTGACTTGATCGTTAAAGTTTAATTGAAAACTGCAAAACTGAAAAATAAAACATACCATTATAAATTAGCAGTGGTGCATATTCGCTCTAAAAACCAAACTGCACTTTTATTGTTCGTTATGAAATGACAGAAACTATTCAAACTAATTGCACTTCAAAAATCAGAACATGCGATCTCGCGGGGCAGAAGAATGAAATGCTTAAGGTCAAGTAATAACATGTCAGCGTATAAGCGAGGGTGGAAATTTTATTTCAAGAAACTAAAAATACTCGAATAGACAGCCAACAGAGGCTTTCAAGTAAATTATTCAAGATTATGTTCAAGTTTTAAAACAGCAAGGAAATCTTAGAGAAACGGAAGGAAACTAATAAAATGTCGAGTCATTGTACCTGAACCTATTCCTATTCCTAGTACAAATTATGATTATCGACCCACCCATAATTCCACCTACTATTGAACTTCAAATTTAGGCTACTTCAGAATCGTTAAGGAAAGCGCTGGCTGAAGGCACCGTTCGTACTTCAAGGTCGAGCTGGCCAAACACTGTATCTAATGTGACCTTGCAATTACCAAGTTATGCAAGCTTGCATGCAATCGTGTTCGCCAAATTTTGCCGTACTCGAGACGCTACGTTTCTTCGTATCAGCGCCTTTAATTTATTAGCCCATTCCTAAGGAAAGATAAACGAGCGGAAGGATTTAGACAGTAGATGCGAAGAATTCATTAGATAGTTTATCAAGGAATAATTCACTGCCAAGGTTAAGCAAGTCATCGGCATTACAGGTTTTTGCACGCGTTAAAAGAACGCAAATATTCGGAAAGGATACTATAGAATGACTAGGATAAAATGTGGTCGACCGTGGGACAAAAGTGAATTGTTGTAATTACGTAAGGAACTTCTGTCGGGGCCTTAATTTAATAGCAATAACAGTTTTTTTACCATGATGATTTATGTTGTTAATGAGAGCACGTGGCGATCAATCATTAAGATTAAAACAGGATTTAATTAGATTCTATGTTAAGAAAATTCATATTCTCGGTGTATTTTTTAAGTAATGTCCGATCAATGTATGTATGCTCATTGACCTTTATAAAAATCGACTCTTCATCTTGTACAGCAGATTAAAGATAATAGATTACTATCAATTTTATATTAGGATTTCGAACAAAACTGGAAAACCACAAAGATTCATGTAATGTATCCTTTTTTGTTCAGGGTATTACGAAAGATTACATTACATTATCGTATAGATGAATAAGACTAAAATACCAGTGGGTATTTCTTTTACTAATTTTTGATTGTTTGATTACTTCATTTCATCCTAAAATTGTAAATGTGTAGATCAGGACAATCCCATTATTTTGTAAACATACTTAAAAATCAAGTTAATATCCAATTATCCGGAACATAAATATTGAACAAGAATTTAATATCAGTAATACTCACTATCAATGTGTGGAATGCTTTCCAAAACTGATTGTACTAGTTCTGACTCATTTAGTTTTAAAGCCATTATCAAAGCGGTAGAATACTCTTTGTTATTCACACACTCCCTTGCAGCCTTTGGAGTGACTTCTAGTGACAAATTGAAAGGATCGAAAACTACACCTAATAAATGATTAAAATTAGCGCATTAGGAAAAAATAAATTGTGTTATTACCAAACCTCTATCTAAAGAATATATCAGCAGACCTTCTGTAGAAGCAGCGGCCCAAGCTTGTCCGGTGGGGGAAAATCTTACTGAAAATACTCGAACTTCAGGTTTGAAACTCCTTGCTGCCATGTCACCCTTTTCAACACCCGGCAAACGCAGAGCAATATTTCCACCCTCTGACAATTCCCTTTGCTCGACCAAAGCCATATTACCAAATTCCGTAATTTTACGGCGACTTATAAAGTCCTAATGCATAAAGGTAGAAATAATATTAACATTTTATAAAATTACCGTGAAGGAGCTTACATTCATCCCGTCTAAACTGTGATTTTGTGTGATTTCAAATTTTTTAAGTAGAATAGCTTCTCTCACATGGTAAATGCAAACATTGTATGATCTTCCTGCTGCTAGAATACATTCTCCATCTGCAGAATATTCAATTGTTGAGAAATATCTGAAAAAAAATTATTACAAATAATGTTAATATTATTCGAATTTAAATTGTACTCACTTGGCTTGCAAATTTTTTTTGGCTGTAATCACATCTATATCGGATACGCCACTACCCAAATCATTCCTACCCTCAATAAAGCCAATTTGGTTTGATGTTTTAAGATCAAAAAATGTAATACTTCCACTTATAGTTGATACTGCTATCTACTCAACAAACAATTTAGGGAAACACAAAACAAATAATAATAATATTAATAATGAAAAAGGCATATTACCTCTTCACCATTCGGTTTAAAAGCGACACAGATAACGTCTGATAATAAATCAATAGTTTCCCGCTCCCCGGAATCTTCAATACATTTCCAAATTTTTATCGTTTTATCCCAAGACCCAGATACTAAAGTTGATGATGTTGGAATTGGTGAAAAACTTATCGAAGTTACGGGGCCATCATGACCACTTAAAATTTCAAGTAATTTTCCAAACTTCATAGACCACAAATAAATTTCAAAGACGTCTTGACCCCCAGCTGCTACCAGTTCTCCAGAGTGATCTATAGCTACGCATGAAAATTGCACAGGCATTGGCGAAGTTAATGTTCGAAAATTTCGATATCTGATTAAATTTTATAATTAATACAACAAAATAATAAATAACCCGATTAACATACCTAATAATATCAAATGCTCTCACTGTACCATCTAGTGAACTGCTGACTAAAAATTTCTTATTGCTACTAAACTGGACAGCTGTAACACTGCTCGTATGTTCACTAAAGGTAACAAAGCAGAACCCGTTGCTTACATTCCAAAGTTTTACTTTCGCATCCTCTCCACCCGATGCTATGTATTGGCCGTCTGGAGAGTACGAGATGCATGTCATTTCACTGGAATGTCCCTGTTGTTTCATAACATACTGTTCACCTATCAGAAATTTCAATTCAAAAACTGTAGAATTTAGAAATTCAAACTATTACTCTGCCATTCCCAAACTAGCAGTTGTCCTAACCCGGAAGACGCTAAACAAATCCAATCTCCAGTTGGATTAAAGCATGTACTAGTTATCGCGTATTCGGAAATGCTCAAAGAATGAATCATGTTAACATCCGGCAATTCATAAAGGTAAAATGCTCCCGTCGAGAAAGCCACCACAAGAATTTTTGTTTTTCGATGGTAATTCGCTAATGTAACGTAAGCATTTCGGTCTTCTTTCCTGGGTTCGTTTGCGAGATAATGTCTACCTAATTTTTTATAAGTGAATGGATGTCCTTTAAACTCTATTCCAGTTTCATCTGGTTCGTTTTGCTCAGAATTCTTTGAAACCTTTTGCTCGTCCTCTTGTGTATTTTCAATGTCATCCTCCGATTCTGACGAATCATCCTTTATTTTTTTGGCAACAATGGGTTCATCTCCAGTTTCTGTTTTACTTGTTTCATTAATTTCAGACAATTCTAAGCTGCATTCCCATAAACACAGCTGAAAATTACATTAGAGAGAAATGAAAAGATAAAACAAATCGTGAGTCCAATTGGTAATCTCGTAATAAATCATAAATTGATGACTCAAAAAACACCTAAGTAATGATTTTCACAGAAGTCCTTTGGTATTACAAATTTTCATCAGCTTTATCAGATCAGATGTTCTGAATTTTATCACAAATTCTACATGCATTCCTTTGAAGTTACACAATTATTACGGTTACATTGTTCCAATGCTTCTTTCTTATTTAAAAATTGTTTACAATACCTCATTTGCTAAATTAGCCTAATTAGTCTTGGTGCCAATTG
The DNA here is from genome assembly GCA_963969385.1 of Philonicus albiceps. Taxonomy (NCBI): domain Eukaryota; kingdom Metazoa; phylum Arthropoda; class Insecta; order Diptera; family Asilidae; genus Philonicus; species Philonicus albiceps. The sequence continues at coordinate 31,692,265 of OZ017773.1, read as the reverse complement.
GCATTAGTAAGGCTACGCTCAGTACAATGGCGCAATCTTTGCTCAATAAACTGCCAAATAAATTTTATTTTAATTTTCGGGAACATAGAACAAAACATTGTCTAAATCATCTAAACATCTACGAGTAAAAGTAATACTTGATCAAAGACAATTACCTGCCCGTTTTTGCTTAAGGTGTTAATATCCAAACTACCGGCTTCAAAAAAGCATCCCACGATAGAATCTGTATGACCACCTAGCATAAAGGTGCGGAAATTATCGCAGTATTTGATGCATGCAATTCTTGTAACATTCCCTTTAGATCCAATCGCCAAAAATCGAGAATCCGTTGACCAGTCAATCCACACGATGTCATCATGCGCCCCGTAGAAACTTCTTTCAAGGACGAATGGATTATACTCGCCGGTAATCTCACCTGGGGCTCTGAAAACTAAAACTAAAAAACGATTCGTTACCTATTTATTTAGCAAAGAAAGACGTAGAAGGGCCTACCGATGTTGTCCATGCCGACGGCAAAGTACTTTCCATCTGGGCTGTAAGCTATACACTGTACGCCCTTCCTAAATTTGTGTCTCTGGACCACGGTGCAGGACAACATGCTTATCATTTGCGCCTCCCCGACTTCGTTTACTGCAATTAATGTGGTCCCATCGGGAGACAGAGCAATCCTTGTATAATTGTAATAGCTTTGCAGAGACAGAGTTTTAGCCTTGTTACTGGAAAATTACGATCATTATACTAACGAATATCATAGTAAAATAATTATTTGTGCTTTACTTTTTTAAATCATATACGGTGAGCTTATTTCCTACAGGACTGACGATCGAATTTCCATCCGGAGAAAAGCAAATATTTCCTTTTCGATAAATAGTACCCAGCAAGTTTGAAAACTAAAAATAAGAATAGCAAATTAAACATAGTCCTTACCTTTAGCGTTAACAATATTTACCTTATAAGAGAACTTCATTTTTATGTTTAATTTTAAAGGAAATGTGTTGCAACTTTTGCTGAAGAGAAGAGCTAAAATTGTAAACAAAATCGCACGTGTTTGTTAAATGTCAAAATACTAAGAATTCACAATAGCGATTTCAGCAAATTTTATATGGCAGGGTTGTACAATGGATCGCTGAAATAAACTACGTGAAAAATTTCCAACTTGAAATACGTACAATCCCCAATAGGAGTCTTGAACATTTTCAGAAAATGCTTTGCTTTTTGTTTCAAAATTATCTGACTTTATAAAAAAAGACATAAATGTTTTATTCAAATATTTACTCCACAAATGTTTTTTTTTTCAGAAATATCAAAAATAAATGAAAACAAAATTGTTTTCTTTAAAATCCAACATAAATTTTTCCCTGAATTAGAACATTTTACTTTGTGTACAAATAAATAGCTACGATGAGGCCATATAGTCCTAAGACTTCGGCAAAAATTAAAATTAATATGACGCCAACAAATAAGCGTTGTTGCTGACCGATTCCTCTTACCCCAGCATCGCCGACTATGCCGATCGCAAAGCCAGCAGCCAATCCAGATAAACCAACAGACAGTCCAGCAGCCAAATGAATAAAGCCTCTAGAAAAAAATAAATGACTAGACGTTTTAATTGAATTGCTTAATGGATTTTACTTGTAAAGAGGATATTTCGACGGCTCTTCAATTGCTCCAGCTATGAGAACAGATACAACAAGGCCGTAAATTGCTATAATACCTGCCATTACCACAGGAATTATTGATTTCATTATTAATTCTGGTCGCATAACTCCCAGTGCGGCAATACCCACACCTGATTTTGCTGTTCCATATGCAGCTCCAAAGGCTACAAAATTTAGAAAGTAGCTTAATTTTAAATAAAACAAAATAAACAAAAATATGAGTTTGATTCAAACTCAAAAAATCAACAAATATTTAGGGAATTTTGGTAGTCTCTTATATGAATTAATTAACAAGTTGATTTGTACTCAGTGGTTTTACATCTTCAAAATCTCATTTTGTAGGAAAAGTTGTTTGAAGTCAGTTAAAAAACGACGATAGCATATAAAATTGTCTTATTACAGACGTTAGGCCAAATATTCCAAAGAATTGATCGACATTTTTCGTGTGGTAGCAATAGGGAGCTGCGGTTATATTTGCTAAAAATATCAAAACATTGCTTTAAAAATAAATTTACATTAATAGAAATGATAATGAGTCGTTAACCTAGCTGTGAAAAAATAAAAATAAAATTTTCATAATTCAATCATTTATTTGAACGTTAAATAAAATATATAAAGCGTTAAAATGGCAGTCTATTGTAAGAATAACTCTGAAAGTCATTTTATAAATACAAAAAATCTGTAATTCTTAAAAAAATTTTAACAAAAATTCAATCACTTTCATAACTCATCTTTTTTCTCCTAATTGGTACATTACTTTCATCACTTGATAGTACTTGATGTGATTCTAGTTTGATGGTTGATAAATTACGCCCAATGTAATGGACTGCTCAAGTACATGATTTCCTGATAGTGCGATATTTGTTTCTCCTCTTTCCCTCTCAGGTAGATATAGCCACTATTTGCGATTCGAAATTGTGATGAATTTCACACTTTTGCCTATAAAAACAAATTTTTACAAATGCATTATTAAAATTGGCTTTTTAATGTTCCTGATAACTTTATTCTTCTTGACATTTTTCCATTTAGCCTTGCATTTATCAATTAAAATTGTCGAATCGGTGGAACGGTGGTTAAATCGCCGCCAATTTCTTCTTATGAAGTATCTAATGAGCATAGATGTTGACTGCAACATCAAAATGTAAACAAAAATTAATTTCGGCGTCTGGTCTCATTTCCCGATCTTATCCTTGAAATGCGAAAAAATAGACGATATCGCTGATCAGATGCATCGTCTCTCGTTCATATAAAGCAGTAAGTTTGACAAATTGGCGGAAGCTTGAGATAGGAGATTGAGTGATTCATCTATTATGGTATTAAGATGTATAAACCAAAGATCATGAATTACTATTATAGATGGGACACTCTCTATACAAGCTTAAAGCTCTAACCCATATGCAACTTCTAAAACTGCCTGGGGTAAATTTTTCCATTAGAGAAAGTAGCAAAGAACTACTGCTTTCTATGCCTTATCTAAATTCCAATAAGAACGAGAGATAAGAATAGGCAGCCAAAAATTCTCATCTACAGCACTTACAGTGTAGGAAATAAAATGCAGCGTTTTTTTTATCATGCATTTTTAAAGGCGGGCCAATCTGTCGGGCTCGCTGTGTGCCTCTGCATGCATGGTGTTAGTGCCGTCCCCAGGCAATGTTCCAGCATAGGGAAATCCTGAATTGAGAATGGGGAACAGGCAGGTAGCACACTCAGAGCATGTATACGGATGCGGGCTGCTTACATTATTTCATTGTGCATTTTTAAAGGCGAGCCAAACGTATTCGACGTGTGCGCTGCTTTGGGTGGTGAAACGTGATTTTAATTTTCGTTCCGCCTCCCCCTAAATTTTTGTCTTTCTCTCACGCGTGAGCCCTTTATTACTATCCACTTTTAGCAAAATCTGCAAGGACGGTGGACTAAGGGGACCAAGGTCGAAAAAAGATAACGTCACGAGTGTCCCATCTAGTAATTCATGATCTTTGGTATAAACTGCAGTGTAAATCGATGGAAACGAGGGATAGGTATTGTGTTCTTTAGAAATGTCACCAATATAAAGTCAATTAAGTCGGCCTCAAAAATAAATACCAACATATTAAAAATAATGAAATAAATAATAAGTAACTTAAGAATAAAATAAATAATAAAATATATGTAGGTTATTTGCAAATAGAACGAAGTCCCTCTCATTATTTTTTGACTAGATATGCTAAATATGCTATTCACCACCCACTATGGGTCAGTGTACTTGCACTGTGTTTAGCAGAGTGTTGTATGTCTTTTGTGCTTTAATTGCGATCTTTGACTAGCCTTCAATTTAATTTTGTTTTCCGAGTAATTATAAAACATGAACAAAATGTAGACATTCTGAAATGAAGCACTTAGAACTACTTTTATTATAAATAATTATTGTTGCTTCTTTATTTGGTTATTCGGTTTTAAATAAACTCACCAAAAACTATTAATTCGCTAATAATAGTTTTTAAAATTAATTAATATTACAAATAGCATTAATACGCACACTATTGCTATAATTACTATTTATCCACCTCTGATACTCGTAGTCAGTTTTTTATAATTTTTCAAATTCATTATTTCAGGTGAAATCATGGAGATCGGAAAAGAAGCTTGAACTCCAAATGTTGTTTATTAATTTTTAAATATGTAATTATTTTATTACATTCCAATGGAATTTTGTTTTATTGTATCATTCTTCAAAAATGAGGGCGACGGAAATTATTGAAACCTAATAACTAATAGACCTGAAAGTGCTCTCAATATCATTGGAGTGCAAACAATAAGGCACACAGTCTTAGCTTACAAATTATTTGAAGTGCCTCCCCTTCCTTCTATACTCTCACCTTCTATTCAAAAAAGCACTTCAAAATTTATGATACAGTGAAGTAGATACATACTTCAGATTGTTAAACGTTATTCACCATAGTTAGACGATTTATCTAGTAAGTAGTACGTCACCAAGATTTGATAACAGAACTTATGAGGAAATTCAAGATTTCAGGTAGTTGATGATTACAATTACTATTAATGAGTAAATGAAATATTACAATTTATGAGTGAGCTAAATTTTGATTATAATCGTTAACACAGAACTCTATAGGCAGATGAATATTATGATAAAAATAAAAAGAATTAACTTTTATAAAATGCTAGATGCTAAGACGAGCAGATCATAACCTTAATACAATATCACTTTAATCTATCACTGAATTTGTCGCAATGTTTTGCAATGTTTGTGGCAACCAATAAGTTATAAGTTGTTATCGAATTTTTCCAGGAAATTGTGCATTTAAAACAACACATTTTTATGTTATGATTTTTTCAATAAAACAGTTAAAATTAAATAAAAACATAGCTCAAATAAAAACCTAAATATTAAAAAATTTTAAAGATACTAATATAATTTACGTATTTAATTATATTTAAGGCGTATTAATTAAAGAAAAAACATTGCAATTTTATTAATTGCTGAAGAATTCCGTCTGTAAAAGACCTATTTTGCGAATATTTTTCTTTTTGTTATCGTCGACTCAAAATTATTTAGATACACTGAGTCTAATTTTGCCTAATTTCAATTTATTTATGTAAAAAAAACAAAATATAAATTTCCAATTGATCTCGTTAAGTCTGCTTTCACTCTAGTGCGTTTTATACGTCAGGCTAGCCGCATCTTGTTCTCAATTAGATTCTATAGAAAATTCTTCCGCTGAGAATGAGAAACTTGCTATTGCCTAATAGCGGATATGGCTACTCGTGTACACTTAGATAATTTGATTCAATCGCCTTCATCGTTCTTTGTTTTTTCCTGCGTGATAACAGATATTTAATTTTTTTATTCTTTTAATAAAATAGATATAAGACGTATTAGCTGTTCACGGTTGCATAAAGATTGAGATTATATGTAATGCAAAATTGAATATCTCGATTTTTGAATTTTTATTTGATTGCTAACTATACTTTAAGTAGATATAAGTTAGAAACGCGTTTGCATGTTGCTGATATTAATTACATGGTGGTTAATAAACACTTGTACCCATTATCTCGAAAACAAGGGGTGGTCGAATTTAAATTTGAAGATCGTGATATCTTTTAGTATAGAAATTTAGCTACAACAAAACAAAGCGATTTATTTCGTTTCTCATAATAAAGGGTTACACAGTTATGTTTTTAATTTCCTGTTTTAAAAATGAATTAGATTTTAGCATTTTAAAATTCATAATGGAAATGGAAAAGACTGTATTTAAAGTGTAGTCCCAAAAGATGAAATTTCACGACTTCTTAGTACATTTTACATGATTTTGTTACAAAAATACTAAGTAGAAAAAAGGGTAGGAGTACAAATACTATTCAGTACACTTTGAAGAATCGATCAGCGTGCAAAGCATTTTTTTTTTTTTTTGTATTATTGACAAATTGCAGTCAGATAGCATTCATAAATATTTACTAACATGTAAACAGCAGCACTTAATTCATAAACTCAGAAGCTGTTTTATAATTTCAAAACGCACCGCTTCTGTAAAAATGTATGAATTTTAGCATTGCTCTTAAAACAGAAAATGCGCATTTTGCATGCTTCCAGCAAAACAAATATTGATAAAAAAACACTCGAATGTAAATAACGTCAAGAAAATGTTATTTTTTTTTTTTTTTGTTGAAGCGAATTTTGCAAGAAACAGGTAATATAAAAGTGTCGTTAAAAATTGAACAAGAATTTTTAGATAACAACTAAACACCTACTTAAAATAAAATGCCTTATTTTCCAAGCAGAATGGACTTTTAGCGAAACTCGCGATAATACTTTTGATTTCTTATAATTCATTTATTGACTTTTACTGCATCCAATCTCTATATTTTTAGAATAATTATTTTCGAATTGTGTACGAAACTGAATTGTAACTGAATTGCGTACAAAAACTTTCATTTAAACATATTTCTCTCGGACATACTTACTAGCATCACTGAATAAAATTTATTTATTGGGCACTGAAATAGGTTTTAACTTAATTGGACAATCGGTTTGTTGTTTGTTAATAAAGGATACGCAAATAAATTTACATTTGGAATGTACAAATTGTTTTTATTTCAGATAATCAACCCGTGACAATCTTTACACGATTTGTATATGTTCTATTTACTGTTCTTGATGTTCTGTTTTTTAAATTTCCTTATTTCTCTTATCCACTTTTTAAGTATATTTAAAACTCCTCAATGTACTACAGTATTATAATGGTATTGTAATTCCCTAGATTGTGTTTTCCTTCAACTTTTGCACCATCTTGCTTGCTTGCCTTTTTACCATACTTATTTTCTTAACAAAATCGTGCAAATTACTTTCAATTTTGTTGTATAATTATAATATTTCAAGTGTTGGTTCCGCTGACATAACTAACACAAGTAAATAACTATACTCTATTACAAAATCAAAATAATGAAATGATGGAACATTGTTTGATCCAGACACGTGAGCAATACAAAAGTTTTATGAAATGTAAAAAGAGGTATTTTATTTTTCGGTATAATAAAAAAATCGAAAATTGTGGTGGTTGGGATCAGTATTCGAAAGATTTTCGCATTTTAATTGTGATATTGTAAACCTTGGCATTACATGTATTTTCGTTTTTTAATATAATTTCTGTATTTACACCAACGAATAAAATTCTGTTAAATCTCAATATTCCTTATATTATTATTTATATACCTTTTAATATGATAATATACTTTTTTTTTACTATTAATTACATTTTCATCATTTCTTTACCATTATGTATAGGGAACAAGTTACACATGTAAGATAGTCGCAGAAGGAATAGAATTCAAAAATTTAAAAATTTTACAATTATGCAACCATGGTAAACAACAATATTCATTACAATAAGGAAGTTACGCTTAATACTTTTCTTATTTGTTGTCTTCGTCATTTATAAACACGCATGCCTTTTTGGGCGACATAAAGCTATAAGGATTACAATCGCATACAAGCAAAGGATGGTTATTTTTTGTTGGTTGTTGGTTTTTGGTATTTCCCGAATTTAACAGATTAACAAAAGAACTTCCATACTTGTGGGGAAAAGTTAGATACCATTAAATAACAAATACTACGCAGACTCACAAGGAGCCTATCTGCCTTTTAGTCTGACTTGCGAAAAAATTACTGCTTTATCTTCCGGTTTATCCTTTATTTTCTTTCATCTAATTCCTAGAAATTCTGTACATATAATTATTGAATTAATTTATAATTATTTATATATAATTCTTTCCTTACGCCTAAATAATCTATTGTTTCTTTAATTTAATAATTACATATATATGATAAAAATTAACAAATAGTGAACAAAATTAGATAATTTCGTCGTCACAGTAAACTCTATTGAAATTTACTGTTCTTAGCTGAAACTTCCTTTTTAACTTTTGAACCTAACACTTCTGCCACAAATTAGAAAAACAGGGATAAAAAATATTTTGAACATAATAAAATTGGAAATACTTGTGACCACCGCCAGCAACGCAACCTGTACATACCGAACGAACACTACATATTAAGTGCAGTGGGAAGCATATGTATGTACCGGAACCAAAATATTATCAACTTCTCTACTGGTTAAATGCATCTCCTCAGTCGTATCGCTAGCTAGGCACAAGTAGAGCATTAAAAAAACACAACACAAGCGGATAAGTGCTAAACAAGATCTGTCGATTGGAAAGATTGGGAGATAGTGAGAGAGATAACGTTAATCTAGCGATGCATACACAGGAAAACAGGAATATCTAATAGTTTGGGCACAACTTCTTATCCAAACATAATTTTATACGAAATGGAGCAATTTGAATGGAACGATTAAAACGACACAAATGTGTATTGTGCTATTTCTGTTTTTTTTCGATTTTATTTTGTAAAAACATGAACAGGCATGAATATTAACCTTAAAGTGTTTTGTTTCTACCTTCAAATTATGTTAAGGACAGAATTGCACCATAAAATAAAACGAGAAAGGTATCACCTTTGGCACGCAGCATCAAAGTGCTTCTGGGGGATATGCTCCTCTCTCATTTCGTTTCGCTAAATCTAATAAAAAATTAAAAGTAGACAAGAAATAAAGACTCATCTATCACAATAAAGAGCATCAAGGGAGCTTTTGAGTTATAATTAGGCCAAGCCTTTAACATTTACAAAAACTCCCCGGATACCACAAAAAAGGAAAGCATCGGTTCACAGAATTTCAAGAAGAAATACAACTTAGGGTATTATGTATTATTTTTGGACAATACAATAAATATGGCACACACTGGGCTTTCACGTAAAGAAATTAAATACTCAATATAAATTCCGGAAATTAACTTTCAACGCATTTGCTTAATGTTTTTGACCCTAAGAAAGCCAAAGTGTGACCTGATGGTAAAGAAATTAAGAAACTTTAACAAAAAGTACAACAGAAACAAAAATCCAAAAATAATACACAAACTAGCCTTAATTAAAAATAGGTAGTGAAGGTAAGAGTGGTGGATTTCCTATTTTAAACCTTTTTTTGTTGTTTTACATAATGATGATAACGATGAGTTCTGAATGAGTTTCTTTGTTGTATGTACTATGTCCTTGCGTACTTTATGAAGTTTTGTAAATATAATTATGTTGGCTATTTATTTCGTGTAGAGGTAAATAGCAACAATAAGACCGTAGAGACCCAAGACTTCAGCGAAGATAAGGATCAAAATCATACCGACGAAAAGACGCGGCTGCTGAGCTGTACCTCTAACACCGGCATCACCAACAATGCCGATAGCAAAACCTGCAGCTAATCCAGAGAAGCCGACGGCTAATCCAGCCCCCAAATGAATGAAACCCCTGTGGAAGTGACATTAGTTTTAGTCTTACAAACAACTTTCTAGTCCTCACTTGTATAAGGTATATTTCGATGAGTCATCTAGGGATCCTGCAATAAGTACTGCTACAACCAGACCGTAAATGGCAATGATACCCGCCATGACAACAGGAATGATGGATTTCATAATAAGTTCAGGTCTCATAACAGACATTGCAGCAATTCCAGTGCCGGATTTTGCTGTTCCGTACGCGGCGCCCAGAGCTAAAAAAGATATAAGTTATAAAAAATTTCGGGGAATTAGCTTCACGTTCCGCATAGTTATACATACTTACACAATTAAATTGTTAGTTCTTCATGCACAAAAAATCATACCAAGTCACATACCAACAAAACTCATTCATTCAACATTACATTGCATTATTTGTTTAAAAAAAAGAACTCATTCATTCAACATTACATTGCATTATTTATTTATTAAAAATATGCTTACGACTGTAGGCAATTATATATATATAAATATTTGTGAATCTTAAATTGATGTGCAGTACCAATTATATATATGTATACCAGAAAGAATCCCGTGTCGCATTTGTAAACTCTTGCAACATACTAGTTGTATTAAATACATATTTCGTTCATAGCGTAATGTAATTTTATGTTCAATACAATTTATAATGATCAAAACAGTTGCAATTAACTTAATTATGTTTTAAAAGCGGTGTTAAATTTACGATCTATAAAAATATGTTACATAAATGTCAATATGGTATTCAGTAAAAACTAGGATATATATTTCCTTCTTTATTTTAAAAACATAAAAAAAACTTACAAAAGAATGATTAAATAAAAAGAAATGTAATTTAGAACATGAAATTGTGGCACAATAAAGATATAAAGATGATGTTTAAATATATACAAAGTTTTTACCGCAAATTCGCTTAAACTCTTACAAATTTCTACCACGCAAATATGGAGTCATCAATGATGGAATAGAGTGATTTATTCTATAGTGTGCAAATAATCAAGTAAGTTCTAAACGAATATTTGAATTTGCGGCAACCTCTTTCAAAATTTGTTTTTTTCCCACTAATTTCAAATATTATGTCTTGTCAACCGCGCTACCACATGGTTGGTTATGGTTACATACAATAATCACTTAGAAAAATCAGAGTATTCATCTATTTAGATCGTGTAGTCCGCTGCTTATTTCGCTTTCTGAGAAATCAAACTTTCCTCTTCGTCGAATGTTTAGTTATCTAATCAGTTTCAGTGAGTTCCAGGTGTAATACGTATTAAAGAATAAAATATGTTATGCTTTTAAATAATCTTGGCGGATTACAATATATCTAATCAGTTAAGTAAAAACAAAAATCGACTTTTGGATTTTTACATTTTCTATTAGTATAACATCTTAAGAACATTTTCAGCAAGTTGCGTAGAAATCTTCTCAAAATATATCGAGTTATATCGTTAAATCAGCTTTCTCAAAAAAGCTTCTTTAGCGGTCACACTTCAAGAAGTACTGAACAGATTTCCATGAATTTTAGTATATACCTTTCCAATATACACAGCTAGTTCGAAAATGAAAAAAAAATTCAATTCTTTTTAGAAAAAATATAAAATTTAGCATGGCCATTTACAAATTAATATTTCGCAAAATCGTTCGCTCAAGAAAAACTTATAAAAGTACGTCATTTGATGAATCAAGAATCTTATACATTTGTACTATTTCTAGGTCAACATGATTCCCAATTCAATAATGTAATACGCGGGAATTTAAGGGTCTTGTTTCAATATCGCTAGCTACTTATCTATATCGAAATTTACGTATATAAACTAGAAAGTCCCTTTCGAAAATTCTTGTTGCATTTGCAGTCGCTCTCTTCTACGACTAAATCATGAGCATTTTTCGTACTTTCGTCGCATAAATTTTCTTTTCGGGGACTAGATTAGAATATGTTATGGTTTTGAAATTCCACTCGCTTAGGACATAATTTTTATATAAAAGAATAATATTTAGCTCATCATTTTATTTTATTTCTGCAAACTGCACGTTGAATTTTGGAGTGGATAGTTTAGTAAAAAAAACAATAGTACATTAAAATGGGAGTACAAAATAATTTGTGCGACAGTGTTCAGACATAAACACAACCACGCCCTATTATTGTATATATTCAAATAATTTTAATATAAAATGTCGAATCTTAAGCTCAAAATTTAATTCGTGCCGAACTAATGAAAAATGTTGAAAACAAATAACATTAGTTATTATGTATAATTCCATAACTGGTACAACACTTTCATGTTTTCTAAATTTTTTTTGTGTCCCATTCAAAATCGAAATGATTTTCATGAAGCAGTTGTGTAACTTAATTTACAATTTATCATGCAAGATCATTTGAAAATGAAGTCACCCTCAGCGATTCGACATACTTAATCTAGCAACGAATTTGTTCTGAATGGGCAAATATTCCAAATTTAATACAACTGTAGTAATGACCTAGTTAATGATTTTACGACAAATTCAGAATACAATTTAACGAAATTTCAAGCAGCTTGAATGGCATTGCAGCAGACTTAGATAAGGTCGTATAAAAGTGCTCTAAGGTAATGCACATAAAAATTTTAAAGGTAGAAGGTACTCGATAGCATCAGTTGGTCGTGAGTAGCATACTTATATTGAGAAAGTACGTAATCCAGAAGAGCTTTTTTAAATACACATAAAAGAGCGTAATCTCGAGACTTCAAGACAATAAAATCGAGCACCTGCTGCTCTCAGGTAAAGAACAGACTTTACATAACTAGATCCCATCGGGCAATTGAGTGAATTATCCAACCCAATTAACACCACCCGATTTCACTGCTGGTTAAGAATATATCATATGACACTCAAAATTTTTGCTTTGCAACCATCGTTCCGCATGTAATTCATATTCACGCGTACGACCAAAAATCTGAAGGTTTTATCGCAAGCGCAAGTATTTATCATTTAATCATCTGGCGTACTATCGAGTTGTCACCTGACATCTTCTCTACCCATGTGATGTCGATTAGTATCGCTATATCGCTATAGTACTTTATTTCGAGTTAAATTCCTGGAACTAAATCTGCCCGTCCTTCCTGCAACTTCAAAAACTTTCTTGTGATGAAAGAAAACCTGTTGGGGAATGGGGGAAAAACGATGGCTAAGAGATTTGATTTGACACTTGCATGGTCGTGCTTCACGTGACCTAGACATGGACTTGGCTGACTGAACCCAAAATTGCTGTAACTTTTCGAGGAACAATATATCCTCTGCAGGTTTTATGCAGAATTAAAATGCAATCAGTCTAATGTGGGCGTACTTAAAAATGATAACAAATACAACGATTTTCGGGATTCATCAGCGAAAGTACTTAGGGACAACCTGAGTGGTAATGATTTTTTTCTATGCCAAGTGCCGCCTCCCAGCTGCTGATGCAGAGTACCGAAGTAGATTTTAGCCTATCGAGACAAGTTCATTACAAATTAATGAATTTATGGAGCCCAACCTCAAGTGGTAGTTAATTCCTTTTCGATTAATGGAAATTCCCCTACCTTTGACAGTAATAAGTTAAGTGACACATCACTGTGCAATTTAATATTTTATCGCCGCAAAATCAGCGTTTTAGTGGGGTGCAATAGTTATCTAGGGAAGGGAAAACGATTAATCTGGTCAGCATGCATGTTATCCCTTAAATCCAGTTCGAACTAGATTCTATTTCCTTCCAAGTCCTTGGCCTCAAAATCGATATTTTGAACGAAGAGGACCAATCCCTCTTGGAAGAACAGTGTCACACACAGCGCATACATACACAGAACACCTACACACAAATCATTAAAAGGTTCTCTTACGTTAAAAAATAATGCATTTTGACATAAAACGAGCATACAATTTCAGGCAAACCTGCGATAATATTAGTGATAAAATAGAACTTTTTCTTGGCATTCACAAAATATCGCTCTTTCTTACCACTGAAAATGATTGCAGCTGCTGCTCCCATAACTCCAAAGAATGGCGAATAAATTGGGTTTTCTGTTGCCATTTTTGCTGATTTTTTTGTAGAGTTTCCTTTTTTTTCGAAGAAATAGGAGTATTTACAGGTTGTCTGCAAATAACTGAACTATATCCACACACTCACTTCACTAAACTAAGTATCCCACTGTCAAATATGGCTTACTGAACAGAGACTTCTTACCGTTGGGTCATATGACATGCGACTAAGCGATCCGCGATAAAAACCTCACTCTTATTGGTAGGTCGGTTAGTAATCTGCCAAACTTAGCCAATCAGAATTCATTTTATAAAATTTTACTATGACGTTCCCAACATGGCGAATGTTCACAATTGCTAGTACCACCAGCATCAAATGAAGGATTATTCACTAAAAAAACACTTCTTTGTTAATTATATGTAATAAAAATTGAAACCTTTTATTTTTAATATTCCATATATTATATTCTCTTTTCATCTAAAACTGTTCAAAAATTCCTTTAAGATAAAATTACAAAGTAAATTTTAAGAACTACCTCTGAAGTTAGTTACAATTGTTTTATAATTGTTCTCGAAAATTTGAAATTCAAATATTTTCTTTCTTAATCGTAGATGAAATTAATTTAGATATATAATGTAAAAAAAAGACTATAAGATTTCAAATGCACGCAGTGTTTCTTCGTCTATTTTTAGTATTTCACCAAAGAGCACTTGTAACTTGGTAATGTGAATGTAAAGCTTCCCACTGTCAACAAATTAAAAATTTTAAACACAAAAATAAATCCTCTTCCCTTCGCCTTCAGGTTGTGAAAATATAGGGCAATTTGTTTTTAAAAGATTACTTCACTTTAATGAATTGCAATTGGATATTAAGGTAGAATTTTTAAATAAGATTTTTCGAACAATTCTTCAGTACGTGAGGTTAAAATAAAATTACACTTAGTAAGAATGCGCCTGCACTTATCAAATATTCTCGGCCTCAGTTATTGATGGAGACCGATATACGATTTGTTATAAATATTCTAAATTAAAAAACATTAAAGGATATTTGCTGGATTGGAAACGGTACGAACTGGAATCGATTGGTGCATGATATAATGAATGGGACTAAATTCAAGTTTTAAACTCGTTTATATTCTGGAAAAGGTACTTAGTCATTAAAATATGCACCTATTGCCTGGAAATTAAATTAAACGTATCTTTGCAATGGCATCTATTAAATTTCTTTAATTTACGATGGGTTATTAACTTTTTATTATTAAAAGCAATCATTCATTTGATTTTTTTATTTTATGCTTAAAAATGAGAGTTTGCATTCACATCTTCAGCACAACTTAAAAAAACAGCTTTTAGTATTACTTAGTCTCTTATTGCCTAGGAGTGTAAGAAAGGACTTGATTGTAAAATATAACCAAATCTTTTTTATATAGTAGACCCCTGCTCCCTCCATAGTGATGGAGTCTTCGAATATATAGAGTTTGGGACTATTTAAGTGATAGAATTAGTGCACTAAAAATAGGAATACAAAAGTAAATTGTATAGTATATGTTTAATTAATTAAAAATGAATTTTTGGCTGAGGTAAATTTTTTAGTCTATAATGTGACACGATATGTACTCGGTACGCTCTTTAAAAAACCAATAACAAGTCTCTCTGGGTGTATATAGATCCTCTAAAAGAAAAGTCGGAATGAATAAGCAGTGCATGTCGTAGAACCCAAATACTAGGTAATTGAACACTCCCAATTCCAGTACCTCCTTGAGTATTCAAATGTTCTCCTGATAAATTTTCCTGGAGTATTCAGGTAATCAAGACTACTTTATTCCAACTCGCCCAAAATCCGAGCTTGGATTATTTTACTTTACGAATTGTCCCTATTCGATTGGTTGCTAATTCAAATATTTTAAAGGAATTCTAAAAAATGCTCTGATGACAAACATCTTATTTTTCATTCTTCCTTATTTTTTGTAAGAAAAGAGGCTAACTAATGACATGAATCATATTTTTATTTAATTCAACTCCAATTTGATGTTCAACAAATTAAGATGCATCACAGAATTTAAAAAAGAAAAATAAATTTTAATGTTTCTCCAATGCCTTAACCAACAGATCATTGATTGTTGTCAGCAAAGTTCTTGGATCGTCAGCTAGACCAGCACCGACCATTGCGTTGGCGAAAAGTTGAGTGGTTAAAAGTTCAGCTAATTCTGGGTCGCTTGTCTTAAGTTTGTACAATTTCTTAATTATCGGGTGCCTAAGAGAAAAAGTAAAGCTGGAGATTATGTAAACTTCAAAGAGAAACGAATTTTATACTTACTTTGGATTGATTTCGAGCTGAGGTTGAAGTAGAGCAAATCTGTTTTCTTCGGGCAGTTGATGACTTTGTGTTCTAATAAAGTGCCGAGCTGCGGCCATTTCCTCAACTGTTATAACACAAGGATGTGATTCAAGCCTGTTGGTTATCTGGTTATAGAAATTTTATTATCAGATTATTATTAAGCTGATTTTCGAAAAATCAATTTTTTTAATAGATGGCGATCCCAGTAAGAATAACAACGCAGATAGAACTACATATCTGTTTGAATTTATAGAATAGCTTTACTTGAATACTAAAATATTGGAATTACTCCACCTAAATTTTGCGTTTTTCATCTTACCTTTACATTAGCTACTTTGCCACTGAGCTTTTCTCGAATCCATGGAATGATTTCATCTATTTGCGTTTTCATTAGACTACCTTCACCTGGAAAAAAAATTAATTTATAATAGGTGAAGCTTTAATATATATTTCCTCTCTTTACCAAAATCATTTAAATCATCAGCTGATTTGTCTCTCCTCATTTCCTTCTCCACAGATATCAAATTTTTCCCTAAGAACATCCCTAACTGCATCAATACCAATTCATCATAAGGTTCATAGCAGAAAAGTACTTCAACATTTTTCTTTTTCAATCCCTCATAGTACGGCGACGATTCAGCTAGAATTCGATTAGGAGCAGCTAAATAATAGATTTCCTTTTGATCTTGCCCAACCTTGTCACAATATTCAGGAAGACTCATTCTTTGATCGCTTTTACAACTAGAGGAATCGAATCGCAAAAGTTTTGCAATTTCCTCTTTCTGAAGGTGCTCATCACTTGTAACAATTCCCTCCTTAAGGAAAAGCGAGTAATCTTTGTACCATTTTTCATATTCTACTGGTGCCTTTGTAGATCGCTCTTGCAGGAACCGAAGCACCCGGTTTGTTAGCACATTTCGAAGTTTTACTATTAATTGACTGTTTTGAAGCAATTCTCGACTTAAGTTTAACGGAATATCTTCAGAATCGACCACACCTAAAATTTATTTCTAATGTGCTTTCTCATTTCATATGAATATGCTAATAAAGTTACCTTTAACAAATCTCAACCATTTAGGAAGCAAATTTTCGGTTTTAGACTGTATTAAGACCTTGCGCGTGTAAAGAGCAACTCCCATATCTGAATCTCGGGACATCTCGAAAAGTCCTGGCTTTCCTTCGGGGAAGTATAGGAGAGCACGAATATTTAGCGGCGCGTCTGTCTACATATAAAAATCTTAATAAAATTTATTCTATAAACGTTTTTAATGTTTTTACTTTATAATGAAGTACGAATCTGGGCGTATCAAATGTATTTCCAATAAAGCGATAAAATTCATCATGTTGTTCAGATGAAACATCTTTAGGCTCCATTAGCCATAATGGCTGAATTTGGTTAGCCCGTTGACCATTGAGAAAAATTGGGCTGCCAACAAAGTTGCTATACTTTTTAATAACATCTAAAAATAAGTTTTTAAATTTTATAATAAGAATTTATCTTCCGCTTTAATAAAATACTTCGAATACGATCTTCGTCGGCATATTCTCGACAGTCAGCTTTCAGATGAATAACAATTTTTGTTCCATGGGCAACACCATCAGCCTCCTGAATTTCATAGCTCCCTGACCCGTCCGACGTCCATCTTAAGCCTGGAGAATTGGCTTTTGATGATTTTGTGTAGACTTCTACCTTATCAGCTACCATAAACGCTGAATAAAAACCAACACCAAACTGGCCAATGATATTCGAAGAGTTTTGTGCATCTCCTCCTTTTTCTTTTATTTGTTCCAGAAACTTTTTGGAACCAGAGCTTGCGATTGTCCCCAAATTACTTATTAGTTCTTCCTTTGTCAAACCTATGCCGGTGTCCTAAAACAATAAACATTTTTAAGAACTTTATTAGATTTATTCAGAGTGTCTCCTAACTAAGTTTTCCAACATACACCAATCGATTCTTTCAAATATTACGATCATCGTTTGTTTAATCCCTAAAATCGTAATACCGCAATAAAGTGTAAACTTCCTAAAGATTTCATATTATTACTCTGCGGAGTCTTTGATAAAAAAAAAACCTAGAATGAAAATCCTTATGTAGATATTTGAAAACTGTACCGAAATCCATTCACGGATTCTGAAGTTTACAGCAATTAAACAGAGAGGCAGCTAGTGGTTAAACTTTTCGAAAAATGTAATTTTAATTTTAAAAATTAAATTAAACTAATTTTACTGCGAATATCACACCTAAGCGTATATAACTCGAAACATTTTAAATATAGTAATTGAAGGTAAAACATGCCATGCACCTGTGACCACGAAAAGTGTAAACAAAAGGTCGGAAAAATTTGAAATTTCCAAAATTATCGCGCGGTAAGTTGCCGAAAAAACAATTTTTAAAAATGTATAAAACTTTTATCCTGAAAGTAGTACTTAAAACTCTTTTTATTTGTATTTAGGATTTAGGAACAAATTTAACTTAAAACTTATGTCCCTCAGAAGCAAAATAATACCTGCTATACCTAGAAAATTAGTACTTAGAGGTTTCCCAGGTTTTATATTTAATTTAAATTGATAAGTTTGACATTTATGGTACATGATATGGTACAACATGGTTAGAAAGGTCGTAATGGAAAAATTCAATACCCGAAAAAAATAAGATTTATTAAAATGCAAATCGAAGCATGTGGCTCTTCTTCTCGTGAAAGTGTTAATACGAGCTCTTATTACACAATTCTAATTATAATAAACTATTTGTAATTTAATAAAAGCCCTTACCTGAATAGTTAAAATTCTTCGCTGCTTGTCGGTAGCAATGTGAATTTCTAATGGCCTGTCGGCCTTCTCAATATCCTTCTCCTGATTTTCAGCTGTAAGAATGGTGTACCTGAATTTCTCCAGAGCATCGCTAGCATTGGAGATCAATTCGCGGACAAACACCTCCTTCTCTGAGTAGAGAGACCGAGCCACAATATCGAGGAGCATTCGAGTCTCCGCCTGGAACTCATGCTTATTAGCATCACCCACAGGTTTTTCGGTATCCCTGATGATCGAATGAAATTTTTCTTCTGGATTAGCAGAGGCAGAGCTTAGATATCGGGAGAACCGATTCACTGAAATATTTTTATGTAATATATGTTTCCTTTTGATTTTCATTATTAAAAGTGGTGGTACCTTCACTCCATTTCCGCGTACTGGATCTGTTGAAATTACTTAAAATGACTCTGCCATTCGAATTTAATGACTTTGTTCTACTTATTATACTGAAGATTCGGATAGACATAGACATTTTGTTTATTAACTTTGAAAATTGTTCACAAAAACACACGAAAGTAGAAAAATTGAACCAAATTCCCGCAAACCATAACCTTTAAAAGAATCGAGAATCGGAACTTTGACAGCTTTTGCTTCTTCTTCGAAATCGGAAAAGAATCGGTACAGGCAAATTAAGAATTCCTGAATGTTAGGCTTACTTTATTGAAGAAAAACGAAGCGATATATTCAAATTCGGTTTTTAATACATATATATATATTATATATATAATACATATATATTAATTAACCTTTTCGGTACGGCAATGTAAGCCGCGATATATGTTTTGCTGTAAACAAAATGAAAAGTTTTTATTCCAACCAGCGCCGTTTGGGCATTGGCAGAAATCTTGAGCTCTTGGTCAGCAGTATCCATGGAAATAAAATAATGAATTTGTAGATAATAACAAAAGTAAAAAAAGCCAAATAATAATTAGAGCAGATGACGACTTTACGCTCAAAATGCGTACTATAGGAAATGATCTCACGCCCATAGAGCCTTCCATGAATGCCAACTTTACGCGGCGAACGTACCCAGAGAACGTTTCGTGGATGTTGATTGGGTTAAACATAAAGCGGTGACGTATGGCTGATGAAAGGAAACAATTTTTTGTTTGAATGATCTCCACTGGCGGAAATACAGGTCCTAATTTTCAAATTAGAACAAAAACCAAAAAAGACTTCGAAAATGTAAAAATCTAGTAAAGTACATATGAAGGACACAAAAATTTTTTGTTCATGAAAAATTGGTTGAAAATCGGTCACAACATCGTTAAATGTTAATTGAACTTCGTACTTCATTTGAAAATTTTATTAGGAAGCTGCAGTTAAAATTTGGAGTTGATTGGTTGAAAATTGAAGGTGCTAGTTTTCCTCGAAAAACGCATTTAAGTTTCAAAGTACTAAAATATTATAGAAATTTATTGTTTACCTTTAATCGGTGAAATTAATTGTTGGTAGCTGATAATTTGCTTATATAATACAAAACTTAGACAACAAATACAGCCATATCCAAATTTCTTCATATTTCCAAAGGCAGTTTGTAAGTATCGTAAGTATTTGATGATAATCTACGGAAATATCTAAACAAAAATTCTATTATTTGTTTATGTTTTCTTAGATTAACATTATTTTTAATTTTAAACCTAAATAAAACTTGAAAAAGTGAAAAAAATTGAAGCTTTTCTTGTTTCTACTCTCATCAAAAATCTTTTTTGTATTAAAATGAAAATCATGACTTTTTTTCAATCTTTATATTTATTTAGTATTTACTTATACTATAAATGCAAAAGTAAGTTTGTTTCTTTGTTTATTCGTTTATTCCTCCTTCACGGCTTAATCTTTCAACCGATCGACAATAAAAATCGATACATTTGATTTTTTTAAGTTCACTGATCCAAAGTTTCTAACGTATGCAGTCGATTTGAAAGGGTTCGAGAATTATGCCTTCAATAGTTGATAAGTTGCTCATTAGGATTAAAAATATGCCAATGGAGGAGGCAATAGACCCGTCATAGATATACATATATGATTTAGAATATTGATATTTACTTTTAAAAGAGAGGAGTATATCTATTGTATTTTTTTTTTTAATATCAAACAGATGTTTACATTAAATTCGTATTAAACATGAAGAATGTTATCGCGTTAAAGTGATCAATTCAAAATTTAATTACCTAATCAATCAAACTGAGAAGGAAAATTATATGATTTGCTTTCAAGAGAAAGAACATATTTTTCTGAAGAACGTTCACTTTAAGGGATGTTCATGGCCAAGTGAAGAGCATATTGGTCGTAAAATCAAGATATGCATGGTAGGAACTACTGGTCGAACATAGTTCATCAAAACAACCCAAGTTCGATCATAAAGCCTAAAAGAATATTTCTGATCAAACTGCAACTATTTTTAAACCCATTAATTTCAAATTTACCTGTTTGAAGCAAGTTTTTGTTATAAATCAAATCAAAGTGAACATTTTTAAATTTCCAAAATAATTCTTATTGGATAAGATGCAGTAAGATGGTTTGTATTTCAAATATTGATCTTATTTTAATCACAATACCTTTTAAAAGCAGTACCTGGTTCCCTCATAATTTTAATATATGTGAGCCTCATTAGTTTTTGAGCAGTTTCAATCTTGGGTGAAAACCATAAGGAATTTTTTTCACTTTTAGGTAAATTTTTCTCCCAGTGGGCCTTTACTATTTAGGCTCTTCCGAGTATCTCGTCACAGTGTCCTTATTTGCATGATACACATTTGGCCAATTTCTTACCTTGTTTCACTAACTAAAGGAAGTCTCTAGGATTTTCAAGGGCATGGAGTCTCATGTACGTACCACGACCCTAAAAAATCCAAATGCGCATATGTGGGCAGTAGTGCAGAAAAAGGAGCAGATAAGGCACCCACAAGTTCTTCTCGGAGTTTCATTGATGAAAAGTAGCGTACGCGTATCGTGAAAACTGAAAGAGGCGATTTATAATTGTCCATAAATTGAGTTTAGTGAGCTCTGAGGAATCCTTTTAGGAGTAGCGGCGACGGTGCGCTTGATTCTTCTAGGGGAAAAATTGAATGAAATTGGTGCACATGTGCGATAACGAAATTCAATCGGAACATAATAGCAACGTGGGAGTGAAAATGATTGCCTTCCAGAGTCCTCGAATCGTATATAAGTGAAGTTCTGAGCAACTGCTGGTATAGTCCGCTTCCAGATTTTGAACGGCATAAAGAAATATCTTTGGAGTAAATTCAGGCTAAAGTCTTCTGAAAAACAGAAAATGGTGAAAATGTTACCAAGTTTTTGGCAAGTTGCCTCAGTTATAGTGTTTGCAACATTTGTAACAAAAGTTGCCTTCAGCGAGAAACTTTGTGACCAAAGTGAGCAGTATTGTCTAGCGTCTTTAGCTAGAGGTCTTCCAAGCCGAACGCATAGTGTGTGGGAGAGGAATGCCTACGATTCAAAAATAACCGACACCAGAGCTAATCGATTTTACAGAGCCTATGAGGATCAACGAAGTCTTTCTGCTGAAAGAGGTTTACCTCAAGAACGTGAAATAGATAATGAGCAAATTAGGGCTAAGTCTCAGTGGGAACGTGCAGAGAGGCGAAAGAATAGATTAAATCAGCCAGATGTTCAACGTCGTGAAAGACAAGAAGAACGCAGAAATCTTTCTAACTTACGGCAGGATCCCAGAACTAGCTTAAAAACTGTAAGTGGACGAAACGAGCATCGACTAAATTCAGAAATGAAAAATGAAAGGATTGCTTCTAAAATGGAAATATACCGTGGAAATCAAGAAAGGTTTATCGTAAAGGAAAATTCACAAAGGTCGGGTGACTTGTATGGATCTTTTAACACCAGAAGAGAAATAAAGACGAACTCTGCTAGCTGGAGACATGGTGACGTTCGAATGCAAAATCGAGGTATTTTTGACAAACTTGAAGAATTTCAAGAACTTGATGTTGAAAACCGCGGAGGAGGCGAACGTTGTGAACTTAATCGAGGCTCTTCAGAAAGGCGTTCAAGGCAAGAACCTTCCGATTACCACTCTAGAAGATTAGCAAAACGTTCCTTAAATTACAATGATCACGTCATACGACTTGAGCGCGAAGATGAACGAAAAGTGCGAGATACCCGAAATGAAAGGCGAGAATCCGAACGAATTGTGGGACTAGAACGTGAAAGTGAGCGAAGGGAACAAGCAACCAGAGTTGAAAAACGGAATGCTAGGAACGCCCGACTTGAGCGTTCAAATGAACGAAGAGTGCGAGATACCCGAAATGAAAGGCGAGAATCCGAACGTATTGTGGGACTAGAACGTGAAAGTGAACGAAGGGAACAAGCAAACAGAGTTGAAAAACATGATACTAGAAACACACGACTTGAACGTGAAGATGAGCGAAGAGTGCGAGATACTCGAAATGAAAGACGTGAATCTGAACGTTTTGTGGGACTAGAACGCGAAAGTGAACAAGGGGAACAAGCAACCAGAGTTGAAAAACGGGATACTAGAAACACACGACTTGAGCGCGAAGATGAACGAAAAGTGCGAGATACCCGAAATGAAAGGCAAGAATCCGAACGAATTGTGGGACTAAAACGCGAAGGTGAACGAAGGGAACAAGCAACCAGAGTTGAAAACCGGAATGCTAGGAACGCCCGACTTGAGCGTTCAGATGAACGAAGAGTGCGAGATACCCGAAATGAAAGGCGAGAACCCGAACGTATTGTGAGACTAGAACGTGAAAGTGAACGAAGGGAACAAGCAAACAGAGTTGAAAAACGGGATACTAGAAACACACGACTTGAGCGCGAAGATGAACGAAAAGTGCGAGATACCCGAAATGAAAGGCAAGAATCTGAACGAATTGTGGGACTAGAACGCGAAGGTGAACGAAGGGAACAAGCAAGCAGAGTTGAAAACTGGAATGCTAGGAACGCCCGACTTGAGCGTTCAGATGAACGAAGAGTGCGAGATACCCGAAATGAAAGGCGAGAATCCGAACGTATTGTGGGACTAGAACGTGAAAGTGAACAAAGGGAACAAGCAAACAGAGTTGAAAAACGGGATACTAGAAACACACGACTTGAGCGCGAAGATGAACGAAAAGTGCGAGATACCCGAAATGAAAGGCAAGAATCCGAACGAATTGTGGGACTAGAACGCGAAGGTGAACGAAGGGAACAAGCAAACAGAGTTGAAAAACGGGATACT
Source organism: Philonicus albiceps (assembly GCA_963969385.1). Lineage (NCBI taxonomy): Eukaryota > Metazoa > Arthropoda > Insecta > Diptera > Asilidae > Philonicus > Philonicus albiceps. The sequence goes on along the minus strand of OZ017773.1, from coordinate 31,668,404 downwards.
AGAGACACACGACTTGAGCGCGAAGATGTCCGAAAAGTGCGAGATACCCGAAATGAAAGGCAAGAATCTGAACGAATTGTGGGACTAGAACGCGAAGGTGAACGAAGGGAACAAGCAACCAGAGTTGAAAACCGGAATGCTAGGAACGCCCGAGTTGAGCGTTCAGATGAACGAAGAGTGCGAGATACCCGAAATGAAAGGCGAGAATCCGAACGTATTGTGGGACTAGAACGTGAAAGTGAACGAAGGGAACAAGCAACCAGAGTTGAAAACCGGAATGCTAGGAACGCCCGACTTGAGCGTTCAGATGAACGAAGAGTGCGAGATACCCGAAATGAAAGGCAAGAATCCGAACGAATTGTGGGACTAGAACGCGAAGGTGAACGAAGGGAACAAGCAACCAGAGTTGAAAACCGGAATGCTAGGAACGCCCGACTTGAGCGTTCAGATGAACGAAGAGTGCCAGATACCCGAAATGAAAGGCGAGAATCCGAACGTATTGTGAGACTAGAACGTGAAAGTGAACGAAGGGAACAAGCAAACAGAGTTGAAAAACGGGATACTAGAAACACACGACTTGAACGTGAAGATGAGCGAAGAGTGCGAGATACTCGAAATGAAAGGCGAGAATCCGAACGTATTGTGGGACTAGAACGTGAAAGTGAACGAAGGGAACAAGCAAACAGAGTTGAAAAACGGGATACTAGAAACACACGACTTGAACGTGAAGATGAGCGAAGAGTGCGAGATACTCGAAATGAAAGGCGTGAATCTGAACGTTTTGTGGGACTAGAACGCGAAAGTGAACGAAGGGAACAAGCAATCAGAGTTGAAAACCGGAATGCTAGGAACGCCCGACTTGAGCGTTCAGATGAACGAAGAGTGCGAGATACCCGAAATGAAAGGCGAGAATCCGAACGTATTGTGGGACTAGAACGTGAAAGTGAACGAAGGGAACAAGCAACCAGAGTTGAAAAACGGAATGCTAGGAACGCCCGACTTGAGCATTCAGATGAACGAAGAGTGCGAGATACCCGAAATGAAAGGCAAGAATCCGAACGTATTGTGGGACTAGAACGTGAAAGTGAACGAAGGGAACAAGCAAACAGAGTTGAAAAACGGGATACTAGAAACACACGACTTGAGCGCGAAGATGAACGAAGAGTGCGAGATACCCGAAATGAAAGGCAAGAATCCGAACGTATTGTGGGACTAGAACGTGAAAGTGAACGAAGGGAACAAGCAAACAGAGTTGAAAAACGGGATACTAGAAACACACGACTTGAACGTGAAGATGAGCGAAGAGTGCGAGATACTCGAAATGAAAGGCGAGAATCCGAACGTATTGTGGGACTAGAACGTGAAAGTGAACGAAGGGAAAAAGCAAACAGAGTTGAAAAACGGGATACTAGAAACACACGACTTGAACGTGAAGATGAGCGAAAAGTGCGAGATACTCGAAATGAAAGGCGTGAATCCGAACGTTTTGTGGGACTAGAACGCGAAAGTGAACGAAGGGAACAAGCAACCAGAGTTGAAAAACGGGATACTAGAAACACACGACTTGAACGTGAAGATGAGCGAAGAGTGCGAGATACTCGAAATGAAAGGCGTGAATCTGAACGAATTGTGGGACTAGAACGTGAAAGTGAACGAAGGGAACAAGCAACCAGAGTTGAAAACCGGAATGCTAGGAACGCCCGACTTGAGCGTTCAGATGAACGAAGAGTGCGAGATACCCGAAATGAAAGGCGAGAATCCGAACGTATTGTGGGACTAGAACGTGAAAGTGAACGAAGGGAACAAGCAAACAGAGTTGAAAAACGGGATACTAGAAACACACGACTTGAGCGCGAAGATGAACGAAAAGTGCGACATACCCGAAATGAAAGGCAAGAATCCGAACGAATTGTGGGACTAGAACGCGAAGGTGAACGAAGGGAACAAGCAACCAGAGTTGAAAACCGGAATGCTAGGAACGCCCGACTTGAGCGTTCAGATGAACGAAGAGTGCGAGATACCCGAAATGAAAGGCGAGAATCCGAACGTATTGTGGGACTAGAACGTGAAAGTGAACGAAGGGAACAAGCAACCAGAGTTGAAAACCGGAATGCTAGGAACGCCCGACTTGAGCGTTCAGATGAACGAAGAGTGCGAGATACCCGAAATGAAAGGCAAGAATCCGAACGAATTGTGGGACTAGAACGTGAAAGTGAACGAAGGGAACAAGCAACCAGAGTTGAAAAACGGGATACTAGAAACACACGACTTGAGCGCGAAGATGAGCGAAGAGTGCGAGATACTCGAAATGAAAGGCGAGAATCCGAACGTTTTGTGGGACTAGAACGCGAAAGTGAACGAAGGGAACAAGCAACCAGAGTTGAAAAACGGGATACTAGAAACATACAACTTGAGCGCGAAGGTGAACGAAAAGTGCGAGATACCCAAAATGAAAGGCAAAAATCCGAACGAATTGTGGGACTAGAACGCGAAGGTGAACGAAGGGAACAAGCAACCAGAGTTGAAAACCGGAATGCTAGGAACGCCCGACTTGAGCGTTCAGATGAACGAAGAGTGCGAGATACCCGAAATGAAAGGCGTGAATCTGAACGAATTGTGGAACTAGAACGCGTAAGTGAACGAAGGGAACAAGCAACCAGAGCTGAAAATCGGAATGCTAAGAACGCCCTACTTGAGCGTACAGATAAACGAAGAGTGCGAGATATCCGAAATGAAAGGCAAGAACCTGAACGAATTGTGGGACTAGAACGCGAAGGTGAACGAAGGGAACAAGCTACCAGAGTTGAAATTCGGAATGCTAGGAATGCCCTACTTGAGCGTGCAGATGAACGAAGAGTGCGAGATACCCGAAATGAAAGGCATGAATCTGAACGAATTGTGGGACTAGAACGCGAAAGTGAACGAAGGGAACAACCAACTAGAGTTGAAACCCGGAATGCTAGGAACGCACGACTTGAACGTGCAGATGAAAGAAAAGTGCGAGATACCCGAAATGAAAGGCGTGAATCTGAACGAATTGTGGAACTAGAACGCGAAAGTAAACGAAGGGAACAAATAGCCAGAGTTGAAAACCCGAATGCTAGGAACACACGACTTGAAAGTGAAGAAGCCAGAGTTGTTTTACCAAAACGTTGGTATCAAAGTGACAAATTTATTCGAAGTTTAAACCGACAGACTCTTCCGCTTGATTCCTTAAAAATGTCAGAACATTTAAATTTGAATACACGAATGCTTCAAGCTTTGCTAATTGGATTGATCCTGTTAAAGGTTCTGTCTCAGCAAAACGAATTCAGGAAAAAGTAAATTTGTTTTTCTTAGAAATATTTTGCATCATTTAATTATTAATTCATTTATTTAGGATAAACTTTATGGCGAATCGGTATAAAAGTATCGTTAGCGTCGGAGTACGGAAATTCTTCTAAGGTCTAAAAGACAATGTTTGGAAGCAACTACACTCTACCCAAAACTCTCTCAGATGCCCCCATGCAAAGAATGCATTATTGACGAGAACTATAGAAATAAAATTAAGAATTATTTGTAAATAGCTATGTAAATGTGAAAAATTATACTAAGTTCCCGCTCTATAGTATAATGTATATATGTATATGAAAAAAACTAAATAAATGTTATTGATCTGAAGCATATTAGAGAAATTTTTAATTTACCAAACAGTAAAAAGAAATAATTGTTGGCTGCTAACGATATGTGCACTAGTCTGCACTAGCAAAATTTATAATCTAACTAATGTAAAGATAACCAATTTAAACAAACAGGTTCAATGTTCGTATGCTTATTGGCATTAGTATTTTAAATAATGATTAATTACGTGAGTACAAAAATCGAGAAAAATAAAAATATCTTGAAAACGCTGAATTTTCGACGCAAAAATTTATTTATACATTCAACAATGTACATACAAAAAGGAAAAGCGCGTTACTTTGGATATTTTTATGTCTGCTGTTCCTGGAGAATAATTTATTTTCGCTAAGTTCTAAGTAAAATTTAAAAAGTTAGTTGTGAAGTGGGAAAACCGGTATTTAGAGTTGAAAACTGTCGACGACCTTCCTGGATCGGGGGTAAGAGAGCAACTACGAAGAAGGAGAATAGTTGTCTGAACGTACCCCCGCTATAAGACTACGCGAGATGAAGGCTTAACTGGCAAAAAAGGGAATTCATCATCAATATAATCAGAGAGCATATATAGAATATTACGATATCAAAAACCCTTCTTTTCGAAACCCATATAGAAAAACGAAGGGCCTGGGCAAAGATCATCAAGTAGAAGATGTAACAATCCCAAAGCTCTAACCCATATACAGTTTCTAAAATAGCCTGGGGAAATTTTTCCCATTAGATAAAGCAGCAAAAAACTACTGCTTCCCATACCTTATCTAAATTCCAATAAGGACGAAAGAGATAAGAATAGGCAGTCAAATATTTTCATCTATAGCACTTACAGTGTAGGCAATAATGTGCTGCGTTTTTTAACCATGCATATTTAAAGGCGGGCTAGAGTTTATGGTGCGCTGTGTGCCTCTGCATACATGGTATTGGTGCCGTCCCCACGGTGTGCCAGAAGTATTAGAACGTGTGCGCTGCTCTGGGTGGTGAAACATGGTTTTAATTTTCGTTCCACCTCCCTCTAAAGTGTTGCCATTCTCTCACACATGAGCCCTTTATTATTATCTACTTTTAGCAAAATCTGCACGGCCGGTGGATTAACGGGACCAAGGTCGAAGTCACATCTTGTATTAGATGATCTTTGGACCTGGGCTACCGAGAATTTGAATCATAATTGGTCGAACATTGCGTTCAGTGATGATTCGACTTTTTGGGCGTTGATTCGTAAAAAGCGTGCTTGGTCCACTCGGGTGACATCCGTTTCATCCAGCACACTGTCAAGCATCTTAGAGCTGCTTAGAGCTCTTTACCTAAAATTTGAACACTAAGAAGAAGGTGAAAGTTTATTAGCGTAGTCTCCTAAAATCAGTGAAAAAGATGTTTGGACCTAACAAGAGGATAACGCTCCCAAAACATCGGAGTCAACTGTGCAGGATCTGGAAAGCAGAAAATAACATAACAACGCTGGGCTGGCCATTCCAATCACCAGACGCGAATCCAAATGAAAATGTTTGGAGCATAATGAAGAGTCAACTCGCCAGAAGGCCTGTGTGTACAATCTCAAGCAGCTAACACAGATTCCCGAAGATATGAGGTTCGATACGATTGAATATGTGGAAAAACATCGAGAGCATGCCCAGAAAATGCCAGGACATTCTATACAGCGGCAGGGACTATACAATTTATTAATTGATCTCTCTAAGTAAAAAAAGTGGGCTCCTTTCTTGTTGAATAGACTGTACTTGGAGTTCGAAAACGGTTATTTCAAATTTGTTGTTAGTATTTACTAATAAAAATATACTGCATACATATATTTATTTCATTAAAAAGCAGACAACATTAATTTTAAGAGGAAAAATAAGGGAATTAAGTTAAAAGGCCGTAGAAATAATGTCTGTGGTATATTTCGAATATATTATGTACTAATACAGGATTTTATATATATAAGCAGTACTTTCCATTAAAACGTTTTTATTTTCAAAATAAATCTTAATGACATAAATTAATGTACAATTATTCCTTACTACACTTTAACAAGTTTACTGTTGTTATATGTGTATTTATATGTTTATAAAAATCGGTGGACATCCAAATAAAGTCATGAGAATTTAATGTAACACTAATGCAATAATTATATACTTAAAAAAAAAAAAATCTGTAAGTCTAACATAGATAAGTGGTTATAAAAGAAGATTACTTACGGAAGAAATAAACGTGAAAATTGCCTATTCAACTCAATCTGCTCCGTTTGTTCTTCGTCTTCTTTTTCTTCAAAGTATACATACTTTTTTTTTTTTATATATTTTGTTTTATGTTTCCGCGATTAATCTACATAACATTCCACGCACATTAAACGTTATAGAAATTAAAATCTATTCGATTGCTGCTTATTTAACTTTTAATAGTGTTCTTAATCAGTTACGGTTGCATTTAATTTTCTCGTGTTTTTATGAAAAACATAAATTACATTCATGAGGTAGTCTTTTATTTTTCGAAAATTTCAATTATCTTAAAATAATGAAATTTCAATATTCTGCTTTGCTGTTAACGCTGAAATGTTCGATTCATTTACATATCTCATCTTCGAAACTCGAATGCCCGGTTAGTGGTACTACTTTGGTGAAAAAGAGAAATGATCGAGTCTCGTATTTGCTTAAAACATGGACTAATAATAATTGCAATATAAACTATTTTAAATTAATATTCAACAAAAGAAGTTTGAATGACTATTTATGCGAATAAAGTTTGCTATTATGCGAACATTTCATTGTGAAAAGTAATAAATTGTTTTTTTTTTTTCTATTAATTTTCTACAGCTCAACCCAACGAATGTTAATAAAATAAAATCTATTTATAAATCTAAAATGCACTTTTGTTTACAAGCAAATTAGTAAAAATGGCGAATATAAGGAAAAAAAAAAGGACTTATGCCAATTTAAGGGGTAGTTAAACCTAAAAAAAATTCTCTACGTTTTTAGAGTTTTGGGGATAAATCAGTCTGTAATCACAATTAAACTTTAAATATTAGCGTTTATGCAAAATGAACAAATTTCGAAGTCTTTTAGGTTTTTGTTTTAACTCATCTAATTCCTTACTTACACGATTTTGATATAACATTTTTGGCTGGACTCTAGCCAATGGCAACATTTTAAAAATAACGCATATATTGAGTAAATTTGTAGGTTTGTCTGAATGTACTCGAATCAATGCACTAAGACGTACTAAGGGAAAGGTTTAATTAAAAGTAAAACTTTTCATATGGCTGGACGGCGAGGAGTTTTTCTCCGAACAAATTATTGGTGATTATAAAGTTTCCTCTTCGTAAATTAAAAATTCGAAAAGAAAAATTCGTCCTTGTTGTGGTAAAAAGGTTGGTATAAGGTGTTGATCTTTTTCAACTCAAAAATTGGTGCCATGAGTGGGGTTGATATTTTTTTTCATTTTGGAAAAAATATCTTTATATTATATTCGATTATTTTTGTTATGTTACATGAAAACAAGAGTTCTTTACCTTAAAATTTAGCACTACCAGTATCAATTTAATAGACGTAGAAGGCAATTTTACCTAGTACAGGTCTTTTGAATTGTCGAGAATGTCATTCGGTAGAGTTGAAAGGTTGATTTAAGAAGAAACAGTACAGTTACAGTAGTATGATATAAAATAAAATTATATTAGATATAAGGCTAACACTTTGATCAGGGATTTCACAAAATAATTATTTTGTGTCATAAAATAATTCGAGGATAAATAATTTTATTTATTTCCGAACTTTTGATATTCGGAAAAGTGCTGCGCATTGATTTGATTACTTTTAAGGGCAGGCAAGTGGTTTTAGGCCTCAAAAAATGGCAAGGCTTATCTCGCGTATTTCGCGTTTAGATTACCTTACAATTTCTATTATTGTTTCGTGGACCTATAAAATGTATAGTTGGGGATAAAATACAATAATATTTGTAGACATATTGAAGGACACAATGCATAGCAAAACGACTTGATTTAATAATTTTTTAAATAAGCCATTTCTGGTTTTTTTTAAACACGGCTTCCACAAAAGAATTGACTACCATGAATCTAGAAAGCTATGATATGCTATAATTTTGAAGTATTAGAGAAAAAGACAATAGTCCCCAAGATAAGGGTAATCGTTTTTAACTTATTTTGTCAATTAAACACATAACTATGACTAACAAGGACATTTTAATCAGTGGTTTGAACAAATCGATAATTTAAAAATTTTGCTGTTTTACTCATTCACTCCATAGTTTCATTTATCGTTGGAATGAAAACTGATCGCAAATTGGTAGAAAAGAAGATCATTTGATAATGAGATAAAATGTGAATAAATATTTCTCAACTCAGAATTTCCATTATCTAATAAAAATACACTAGTTGAAACTTTAATTGTATAATTTCACAGTGCGCACTTAATCTCAAGTTTAGAAAGTGTGTGGAAAATGGCTTAAGCTATGATTTCAATCTACTGGTTTTCATTGTTTTCCCAGATATCTAGCTAAACTGAGTTTAATGAATAATACTTTGTTTTTCGACGGTTTTTGTTTTGTATCAGCTTTTTTAATATTGCTATGGGATACTCTATTCGCTAATAAATATATCTAATAGAACAAATTCAGAAAGATAAATTAGAAAAATAAATACACTAACCAAATTTGTGTTCCCGATGGTTCTCTATATTGTTTTAAGATTCTTTCCGAGTATTTTAATATACGTAATAAATCACGAATCAATAAAAATTAATTAAGAGCTCATCAGTTTGATCGCTAAACTTAACTTAAGCATCCAAATTGAGTGCATTGACTTGAACCGGCACTTGAATTAAACTTAAATTATCATTGGTGAAATATAAAAATTTACTGCGCTCACATTGTGACACGCCTTCAAAATGTATACAACATACACTGACGAGCAAAAGTGGACAAATGTTTCTAACTTTACTGGTTTTATTGATGAGTTTACTAAAAAAAAAACAGCTCCATTTAAAAAATATAATTTTTTTTTTTTTTTTATATTAACAATAAACGTAATCAACCTCATTTGGACAGTTTTGCACGCATATGATGTTCAATATTTAGACCACAGTCCTTTGTTTTTTTGTAGTTCTACTATCCTTTTAGGTATACTACTATAAAGGTTATTAATAACAATTTGTGGAATGGTATACTATTCCTCTTGAACCCTTAGCATAAGTTCGTTAACGTCCTTCAGTGTTTGAGCATAATTAGCCAAGCGTTTTTTGTTTTGTTTTATAAAACCCCACAGATTTTCTATGGGGTTTAAATCAGGGCTTGGTGCAGACCATTGTAAAATCCTAAAATTTTTCCTTTTGTAGCCTTCCACCACTACTTTTGCTGGGTATTTTGGGTCTCTATCGCAGTGAAAGAAGATTTATAGGTATCCCACTGTCGCGCAAAGCTTTAAGTAAGTTTCACTTTAATATGTTTAAATAATCTTCTTTCTTCATCGTTCCCCCTATTTTAATTAACGGTCCGAGGCCCTTTCTTGTGAAGCAGCTCCATACCATAACGGAGTCTATCCGTAATTCCTGTGTTTGTTTTAGTTGACCTAATTGTAGCTAAGTCATATCATGGGACCAGAACCACGATTATCCGTTCGATTCAAGTCTATTTATTTTCGATTCGTCAACGGACCAACTTTCATTCCTTTTAAAAAAATTCTTTGCTGATAGAGCTGGTTTCCCCTTTTTCTCTATAGGCTTAAGTTCTATTCTTTTCAAAGCTCGGCGCCCAGTCCACTCGCTAATTCTCTTCCCCATGCCGAGTACAACCTGTTTTGGCATTTTAACAATTTTTACCATTTCTCTGCTCTCCCTATCTGAACATTTTCTAGGTTGCTCACCTTTGGAAGTTGTAAATCATTTCCCAGTATCGCTTTTTTTATATTTTCCACGGAACTCTTACTAATTTTGCACTTTTCTGCAATTTTTCGAAGGGAAAATCCTTTATCTGGATATATAGTATAGCTTCGTTGAAACTAAAATATGTTTATTTAGTATACCTAATACCAACTATTTAAATATGCAATCAATAAAACCAGAAAAGTTAGAAATATTTGACCAGTTTTGCAATTTTTTCGACAATTCGACGATTTGAGACATATTTAGTAAATTAAGTAGAAATCTCTCTGCCACCGATATTACTTTTTGAGTTTTATTAAATTATTGCCATTATCGATGGAAATTAATAAGTGTACAAAAAAAAATACCCTCCACCAACCCCTGTGCTACATATTTCTTGCACATTCTACTTTTTAAATTAAAAACAATGCACAAACTATTCTTTAAATGTTTCAAATCTTTACATATGCTAAGTGTACAATTAAAGTTTATATGCGTATCAGCCTTACGAATTTATTCAAGTACATTCAGCTAAACATCTACGAATATGAGAATTTGAACCGAAATACACTGAAAGGTTTATTGGAAAGTAGAATAATCATTATATACAAAGCAAAATTAGATTTTGCTTAAACGATTGATCCTTAGATCTTTTGGGGAGGTGACAGAATTACGACTACTAATTTACTCGCACGCTCCTACACAGGACAGAATTGAATTCATAGAACTTATTACATTTAAAGCACGAATTTGTTTTTCTTTATGAATATTTTAGAACTCTACAAATTGTAACGGTAAGTCTTAAAATTCTATTTTACAAGATTCCTTTGCAATTTGTTTTGATTTGACCTAGATTTACAAAAAAAAAAATATATATAAATTATGGAAACTTAAGATAGGTTCATAAACAGCAACACCACCTCTGGTTGCTGTGAGGTCAATTTTGGCAAATAAATTCTGTGCGTTATTTTTGAAACTATGACCAAAATACAATGCAACGAGTACTTTACACGGCAGTGATCCAATTGCGAAAAAAAAACAATAAATTTTAATCAGATATTAGCGAAATTAAGTAACATTCAAAAAAGTTACGAGTTAGGAAGGATTTGTTTTTAATTTACGATCGACGTTTATGTTTAATCCTAAAAATTATTAACTATTTTTTAATGCTCTTTTCCTTATTTAAATTTAACTTTATATTTTCCTACTATTTTACTTTAAACATCGTTTCTTAATCGTCAAAGCAAATTTTCAGCGCTATTTTCAGTCATTTTTTGGCAGTGATATATTTTTCCATTTTGTTTTCATTTAAAATTATTTCGAAACGTGTTGTTTTTTTTTGCTTAATCCCGATTTTCGTTTTAATCTCTTTATGCACAGTTGAGCAGTTATTTAAAAAATTAAAATTAATTAAATGCAATTTCTTAATAAAGTACAAATTATGTATAGAACATAAAAAGTTGGTTTAACGCTTTTCTTTGGTGTAGCATTAGTAGCACTATGATGATGTAAATTCGATCAATTTTTTTATGCTAAATCAGAAATATTTACTGTATATGAAAATAAGAAAAAAGTGGGCAGTGGAATTTGAATTTTCCTTGCAGTGGAAGACCTTCAAAGGCAAAGGTTTAAGAAAACGGAGAAAAATTTATGCAATTTTTCAATATACGATGAACATCAACAGAATCACTAGTAAAATCCATTCTTTGGAAATGAATTGCCCCTCTGAAATAAACTAAAACGAACTTTTCACGGAAGGTTCATGAGTTACCTTTAAGGAGTTAAAATAATAAATTCTATACAGATAATATAACTATAAATCCAAAATATTCTATAGTGATGTAAAATTTTATTTTTATTGCAAATTAAATGTCTCCCGGAAAATTGAAGCTTTTCACGCTTTAAAAAAATTCAGAAAATAGCCACGAAGTATTCAAAAATTGCATTATATCTAAGGATTTCTTCATAAATGAAATAAAGCATTTTCTTGCCGTAATTGCGCTTTACTATTAAAGCTTTTTTGCGGGTTAGGTCAGTTTAGATTGAAAATTCTGCGAAATGAATAGCTTCATTTGTTTTCTTAAATTCATAAAAATTCCTTATCAGTCTCATTTGTTTTCTATATAACTTGGATTCCTTTATTATATATTTTCGTTTGCGAATTCGTAATCTAAGGAAAAGTTATATATAGTCAAAGAAATAATTTGTTATTTGTTCGGCTTTGCGATCCGATACTGTTACCATAAAGCTACCAGGGTAATTCTGAATTTAAAAGTGCATTTTACAGATATTAAGCCCACGACAAGTCTGAATAATGCTGAATTAGTTCACAGTTAGTGGAATGGAACAGCCTAAGACCGTTGCGAAATATTAGAAATAAAAAAATGAGTTGTAGACGAACAGGATTGATTTTAACTATAGAAGCCTGTTGTTAAAATCAAATTTTGCTTGTTTCTAGATATCTACTAACTTTGATGTAATCCCAATTTAAAGGAATTTTACAAATGTGTCATGTATAAATTTTCATTATTCAGTAACGTTTCAGTTTAATTTGTAAGATTATTACATTGTTTTCTTGCGTTTTTAATATTTCTTAAATTGATATACAAAGAAATAAAGCGCAATCGGCATAGGCATCATTGACTCTCCCAAATTTCATGTCAACATTTTTGAAAATGATCAAAATAATAAATAGACCTGTTTTGGTAGGGAATCCTAGAGAAGTGCAATATAAAATTTAATCCCTAGGGGTTTAGTAAACGTAAACATTCTTCAGAAATATAAGAACCTTCATTAATTGATGAAATTGAAAAATAAATATTTTAAGGACGATGGAAATTCAATCAAGTGTGCGTATACTTTATGCAGACAATTACAAAAATTTAACCTTTATATGATCTATAAATAATGTCTACAATGTACCGAATATTAAAAATATAAATTAAAAATGCTCATACTGTACACGTAGAGAGTTGTACTAACTTAGAACAATTATTTTTGAATAAATTCGAAGGGAACAATAATAATTATCAGAGTACATTTTTTTTTATGATAACTTACAACAAAGAAACATAAGCAAATTTTTATATATTTTGTTTTTTAAATAAAATGACAAACTAAAGAATAACTAAAATCAAATACAATCCTTGTTAGTTTCTACGATGTAAAAAATTTTTATAATCGAAAAGACTATTGGTTCCTTGTTATTTTTAAATTACGTTTTTTTTTTTGTTACGATAAAATGGTGTTCGCCCATTAGCTTATTACTTTAATTACAATTTTCGATTACAACTATTGTTCTGGTTTTTGCCGTTTTGTAAAAATATAAAATCTCAAATTGCAATAGATTTCTTAATTTTTTTTTTCATGTTTATTTCCTTGTATGTATAGTTTTTTTTTTTTTATTTTCTCTTTACCCTTTTCGCTATGATCATAGAAAATGTCTCCAAATATTTATTTTTTTTTGCCTATATTTGTTGTTGTCTTCGTAGTCCTGATTTTTGTGAAGTTTCCTCTTTTTTTTTACAATATAAAATCCATTTTTCTTTCTCTATTCGATTTTGATACAAATTTACATTTAATTAACAATTATTGTTTGCGCTGCTGTGATTACTAAGTAGCTAATTTTAGTCATATCTCTTTATATATGTTTTTGTTTTTCTCTCGTTTTGTTCTCCTGCTCTGTATATTTCGAAACATTACTTATTCGATTGTGTTTTCATTTTTATCATGATCGATCTATTTAGTTTATAATTTTATATCTAATTCCTAAACTCCGATATTATTTTATACATTCTCTTCTTAAATTGCTTCTGAGAATTATGTTACACGTTTTTTTTTTCTTTTCTTTTTTTGTTTTGTTCTTCGCTATATTTCTACTTTAATTTCTCTCAACGAGAGAAGAATGAGATCAATGTGAAATAAACAATAAGTTTACTTAAAATGAAATCATTTTGGTTCAATTACAATTTTAAAAGAACTGAAAGTTACTAATTTTTAGATTAAGAATAAAGTAAAGAAATAAATTTTGTTCGTAAAAAAAAAAAATAAAAACAAAAAAAACGGAGCGAAACATAAATTACACTGCACAAATGCTTTAATTCTTTACCGACTATTCGAATGATTGTAGTACTATTAATGAATTTATTGCGAAAGGTGCTCATTTGATTTTTTTTTTGGTTTTGTTATTTTTATTAAATTAAACAAGCTAAAAGCTTTTCCCTAAAATTTTTTCATCCACTATGCTATTCCTAAATATATTTTGATGTCTTCTTCAAACGTTTGTGAAAGGTTTTTGTTGAAAATGTAGTGCAATAGAGTAACACATTTAATACGGCAAAAGCTTGTGCTTTGAAACTAAACTCTTTTAGATTTGGTTAACATTCCTGGGTTTTAGCAGCGAATACTTTTCCGCTTACTATCGAAATTTAGAAAATAATTCAATTTGCCCGCGTTTGCGTTGGGCCATAGTGCTTTTCCTTTCTATTTTTAAGTTATTAACTGCTTTTCATGATGCAGAAACATAAATGACGACCTTTCAGTACATTTAAAGCCAGTAATGTTGATGCCGTAAAACATGCTTATTTAAAGTTACGAAGTTTTGTCCTGAAACTTAAACAAGAGCCTACGATTGGTAACTAGTTGTTGTTAACACGAAAATACCCGTAAAGCATATTTTTAATAAATTGAAATATTGGTATAATTTTCATATTCTTATAATCGTTTCTGAATTAGTGACTTTCCTATTTTGCATTACTCTCGACAAACGTTTTGGGTTTCCGAAATCAACGCATAAATGAAAAATTAGAGTTTTTTGAGTTTAGTTTATTAAACTAAATGATTATCGAAGCATGTGCTATGTTTGCTTTTTTGTTTTTGATAAAACTTATTATTAATTATAATTTTCTGATAAATATGTAAACATGTTAACCCAAATGTTACTCTATAGCACAACATTTTTAAACGAATCGTGATTTTGAAAAAGAGAGAATCTCAAATAAAAGTGGCGTCAAGATACGACCGGTGTAAATTTTAAAATTAAATCTCAACAGAAAGTTCGACAGCATAGCATATATTTTCGCTACGAAATTGGTATTTCCAGGTGATGGAAAGGTACGGAAAATTTTGTCGTTTTTACCATTTTAAACATTTTTCGGCTTGATTATGGCTCAAGTTTGGCGAGTTAACATACTTCACGTCGGCAGTTCACCAAATTATGTAAAATAAATAACAATATAACATCCAGTATGAAAAAGTAGTCGTTTTATTTCTCTAGTGAATTTATACCTGTCATTTAAAGTTACATCGTTCACAGCCATATTTTCGAAAAGTATGCAACTATCGTAGCATAAAACGTTTGCATCATTTTTTTTTAAACTGACGTATTCTTAAAGCTTTGAGTTTGCTTACTAGGTTTAGTGCTGTTGTTGATATCCGCACTATCGCCATATTCTTTCCCTATAGTAAAAAACGTCTTAGTGTAACCTTTACATTTCCCTTACTTTGCATTACGACTATTGAAAGTGTTCCTCTAAAATATACTTATTTTTATAGCTATATCTCAATAACTTTTTTACCGGTTACTTTAAGTCCACACATTTTGTACTCTATTGCCGCCTATTCAAACGCTATTTAAAATCCGAATTGATTCTTTTACCGTATCACTAATATGCGCTGCTGAAAAAATAAATCACAGATTTTAAAAGTTTTTGACAAATGTGGGGTTTGCATATCCCGAAAATTCGTTACCTATCAAAATTTATCTAGATACCATCGAATTAAGTTGATTTTAAGTTTTCTCGGCACTTCTTATCGTTTCCTGTTAACGTGTAACCATTGCTTACTTTTTTTTATCGTTTGCCGCTAAATTTTGAATATCGTTTTAATTTTTACATAAATTTGTCCAAGAAATGCTTTTACGATTGTTGATTTGGAGGTACTACAGAATGCCAACATGTATTTTTATTATAGAATACTTAAAAAAAAATAAATAAATAGATTTTATGTTTATATTGACCGCTTCTCAATTTCGTCCCGATAGAATAAGAATAAAAATAAAAGAACACCTAACGGCGCCATACAAGCAATAATACTACATAAATACGCTGCACTCAAGAAGAATGAAAGAGATTTAGAAAAATAAAGCCAACTGGAAAATTAGGCATTTCTCTTAAGTCCAAGATCTTAACTGAGGAAATTCAATTTCATTTCATTATTATTTACGAAGCCTGATAGACAAACTCTGAGTTACTTCAAATCCAGTATAAATATTAATTTTATTTGTCGATTATTTAAAATTTGAATGCACCCATTACAGAATTATTCTATGACACTTTTAGGTTCGATAGTCGATACTATGATGATATTTTGAATTGTATCGATACTGTTTTTCTAGTACAGGCTATTGAATTCTTTCTAAAATGTTGTTCAGGATTTTATTTCAGAAGAGCAGGTACTATAGAAATACAAATGCAGGGCAGAGTTTTGCGCTTGTTTACAATCAAATGAGCCAAAGTCCTACCTAGCCCAAATCGATATTTCCAACTCGATACTTTCTCGATACCAAAGGTCAGGATCTGTATTTGGTTTCGATGCTATGAATCGATACTTCGAACATAAGGGATGTTATGTTTTTTAAAAAGCAAAAACTCTTTGTCGTTCACATCTCAATCTAAGGCGATCAAAATGAGTTTATTACAATTGTTGTTTAGTTTCATCGTGAAAAGACAGCGCATAAAGAATATTATCGTTTTGTAGAGTAAACAACCAAACAAATTATAATTTTATCACAAGTGCATTGATTATGTTTTCGGTAATCATAGTCGTAATCTTTAGAAAAAATTAAACACAATATGTAAGTTCTACGGAATTGGTTACATTAGGTTGGTGTGATCTAGAAAGGGGCACTTAGGACATTTCTGGTCAATTGTGTTACCCCACGTAGCGCAGGAGACTCATTCTAGTTATATACGACACCTCGACACATCGAACTCACAGCCTCTGGGATGGTAGTCTAGCGTGCTAACAACTGAGCTACCAGAGGCCTGTACCTAAGGGGTAAAAACTTATTAAAAAAAAAATAATTCTATTTAAAGGGGTAGAAATATATAGAAGAAGGGTATTATTTCTACGGTTTCGACTAAAAACAACTTACCGATTTTAAAATCCGTTCATTGCATATTATTTTTAGGGTGATTTTTTGGGAGTTACATCGAAATTAATAAAAGAAATATAGAATTTGTATTTTTAGTTTCCTATAAAAAGAAAGTGCATATTTGATTTTGAAAGAAACAATTTTTGTTGCTACTTCTTTTAAAAATGGGGTGAACATTTTTACTTCCGGCTATAGTGATATATCTACTTTTTAAGAAGTGCCAGATCACAGAATTATTTAATTAAAAAACAATAGTTTTTTTTCATTTTGTTTTAGATGTAGATTTTCATGTATTAAAAGATCAAAATGTAAAAATTTTGGTATAAAAACAATTTCTTCAAAAAAATAGCAATAAGTTCAGATTGACCCCTTTAAGAAAGTTTCATGAAAATTAATATTCTGCGGTTTTAAAGGTCTTCGATTACAAAATTTTGAATTAAGCTGATAGATGGTGAACGAAAAAGTGTTTATATTGTCGGTTAATATGTCTTTTATATCTGTATTAAGGATAATACTCTCTTCAGTTTTTAACAACAAAAAAAGACAATTAATTCTCGAAATAAGTTATAAAACATTTAAGAGATCACTTACACTGAAAGATTTGCCAAAGCCTGTAATAGTTAAACATTATACGAATCCTTGAAGTTTTAAAGTGTAGACATTTACCTTAAATGCGAACAAAGTTTTCGTTTTCTTTTTATTGTAGTAAATCTCTTTTCAATTTTAAAATATTATGTGATTGAGAAATGAATTCATTTAAAAATTATTTTAATATGATTATTCGATGTTTTCATTAAATGTTTTAAATGCAATAGAAGAAGTTTCAGTTCTACATGTACACATCTGTACATCTGTATATCGCGTTTTTTTTCCTTTTGTTAATCTTCCCATATTCTGCTGATTTGCCAAAAACAAAAAAACTTCAATGCCCATCAATCCAGAAAGCAATCAATTCTTCAACTTCTATGTTTTTAGCTACCCTAATAATTTTCCACTATTAAGAGTTACCATTATCACACTTACCAATTAAAATTAACCTTTCATTTATTACTTATTTAGTTAAAGCTTTCCCACTATACGTGATAATATAAATACGTGCGGGGAAAGTACAATTCATAACTTTTCTAATTAAAGGGAAAGTAATCGTTGATTTCTGAGATCTATAAGGTGATACAATTACGAGTAAGGTAAGATACTTTCCCTTGGTTCTTAAAAATCAGAATAAGAAACTAAAACAAGTGATTCGTTCTTAAACATTTATATTTATCGAAAATAGGTAAAAAAAAATACAAAAAGTCATTCAGGAGCTCTCTGAGTTGTAAAATTTCTAAATATTATAGTGAGGTGGCAGATATTGTTAAAGCACACATTCAGACATTTATCTCGCATAAATGCCACGTATTTATGTGTCGAAATAAATAAACAAAAATGACTTTACCTGGCAGTACCTCCAATTCTATTGCACCAAAAGTGAAACGAGCAGGAACTTTAAATTCTCAGTAAAATTTGGGGCGACTAGTAAAGACTAGCACACAAATTTTACTAGGGATTCACAACGACTGTGTTGGCAAACGTAAAATGCATTTCTTTAACATTTTGCTGTATTAACGCCTAAAATTTTGTTATTCAAGATCCTGACGGATAAGAAGTGTTCTATCCCAAAACAAGTTGTTCGTTTAATTGGAAGATAACATAAAATCTTCTTGAAAATATTAATAATAAAAATACCAACATGTATCCAAAGCAAGGAAAAGCACAATCGCAATTTCGACAAATATGTACAATAAATCATCCACAAATGTAAAATGAAAAGGTCTAAACTAAGTATATTTTCCTAAATAGGGCGTTTTATCGGCCAACGCCAGCAGAAAATAAAAATAATGGCAATGAAATATTTTTTTTGTTTGTTTGCATTTAAATCTTTTGTCGCTCCACGAGATAATCTTGCACTCGACTAGTGCGAGGAGTTTCGCTTAAGCTTACACAGTCCGTTGAATCACACACAACACAAGACGCAACTCAAAGAGGACTAAAACTTAAAAATAAATCGAAAATAACTAAAAAGTAGTAATTGCGCCTAAAAAATTTACTATTCACATATCCTCGAGATAAAACGTAGTCAGAAATTTACAGCAGACGATAACTAGCTTGCATTTGGCCTCGTGGCTCCTCAATCGCAGGGGCACAGAGTTACCCAGTGTTTGCTTGTTTTTTGTGTTTTCTGTTGTTTTTCTCTTTTTTTTTTTTTAAATTTTTATTTTTAAATTTGTGGGTACTTATGATCTACATACTTAATTAATATTAACATCCGCTGAGGGTCACGAAGGCTGTATCCTCTTGGGTGGCTTGCGCGACTGCTTCCGATCGCTCGTCCGCAGTAGATTGCTTTTTGACGCCGTAATACTACTGGTTTGATTGAACATTGTACTTATATCACTATACAGATTAGCAGTTCTTAGCCGTCCCTGTAGGGCGACTCTCTCCTGGATACGCAGAGAATGGATTGCTACAATTTTCGTTAGAGTGGCTTTTATTTCGGGAACCCATTCGTCGGAAATACTGGAAAAAATAAAAGTATAATTAAAATCTTGATTAAGATTGGTGCCTAAAATAATAATAATAATTATATCCTTCAATTATAAATTTGAAAAAAGAAAATTAGGTATGAATGTTAAATGAAATTTCGAATTAGACAAACCGCCGCCCATGCCGTTATCATCAAATATGTTGTTTAATAAGCAGCCTTTGACGATTGAGGGCAGGAGCAGAGTATGTGTATATTTTTATGCTACGCTCTTTCTTCCTCTTCGAGTCACAAACGACAATTATCATCAACTGCAAGGACTATATTTTTTTCAAATTTTACTTCAAATGGCAGTGGCACGTGAATAAGTCAGTTATGATCTTAATCATGGCTTACTTTATTGACGAGAAGCTTATTAGTCTTCGTAATACGAATTATGAACCTTTTTGGTTGTCTTAACTCAGATATACGAGTATTTTTCCAATGTGAGAATTTTGTATTCTCCTCTATGGAAGACGTAATTCTTTGCTTTAATAAAAAACAGTTGGTCCAATAAAGAGTGAATTTACTCCTTTGAACTTTCATCACCGCTGCCAGAGTAACACCTGTTACACTTTGAGCATGATTTTAATACTATCAGACAACTCCTTGAAGAAGCTTTCAATGCTGCTAAAATATCTGCTACTATGCATTTTAAAGCATTTACCACCGAAATTGAATAACTGTAACTCTTTCTAAAGTTATAAAAATTCGGCAGTTAAAATTGTTTTCCCAACGCCGGAATACCGTCCATGAGCCATTCCATGTATTGCGCTTCTATCCGTGCGGGTGTTTTTGTCTCCGTCTTGGATGGTGCAAGGATGTGCCAATAATTCTCCTATGACGCTTGCGGTTGTAATTTTAGGACGAGGCACATTCTCATAGCACCCTTAATTTCCAGACAAACAACTCCGTCCATGAATTTTATTTAATCCAGACGTTGCTTGTTTCATTTTGGTTTGGGCCACTAAACAACTGCTGCCCAGAGTCTTACTACTGCGTTATATAAAATTTGTTAAAGTTTTAATCGCCTTTCTTTCTTTTTCTATTTCGTTTGAAAGTATTACACTTTCGTAGAAAAACAAAATCCAACCACCGTGCCTTGATTTTTAAATAATTTGGTGAAGCTTTAATCCAGGTGAATGTTGAAAATTCTTTTCCTCTGCCAATAGTTGCCGTTTCTTCAACATCTGTAATACTGTAAAAAATAGTCTATTGTCTTTTAAACGTTGTGTTACATTATTCAGGGTTGGTTTAGTTGGTTTGCTCTTTATCGTTGATTTATTTAAGTATCGTATTTCGGATGAATTTCTCCTGAATCTTCGTTGTAGTTTTGAGTTGGATGCCTGTGTCGACCCTCGCTTTTTCAAAGTTGCATTAAAATAGATAAAAGAAACCAGTAAAGTACATATAAAAATTTAAGAAGTGAAAAAGAACAGGCGTATTGGTTGGGGCAATTCCAATTTTCCAATTATCCAATTTTTTAAATTTGAATTTATGTTTCATAGATTTAAAAATTTAAAATGTTTTGTACCGCTTGTACTTTTTTACAAAATTTATACCCAACATTTATAGAAAGAGAATATGTCAAGAATTAAGCCGATCTGGCACCTCTTCCAGTATGAAATATGTTAACAAGTTCCGTGTCGGAAATCTTAAAAAATTTTTCGTGAGACAGTTACATGTAAAAATGCATTCGACCAGAGATAATTTTTATTTGTGCACTGTTTTCGGTACACACGACACGGAAAGTGTTAAAAAAAAAGTACTCCGACCTGGGATTGCTCAGCCAGATTGTTAATACCATTTTTAAGTATATTGCCTTTCTAGGAAGTTTCAACCGGTATAAAACACTTGTAATAAAACTTTCACCATCGCCGAAAATATTTCGTTTTATTTTGTACCAACCAGAGTACGCAAAATATCACTAGCGAATGCAAAAAAATGTCATTCCGTTATATTTTATCATTCGGGAATGGAATTTTATCGCAATTACGCGAGTGAATTTTACAGACGAGAATTTTATTTTTTTTATTCTCTCTGAAAAAGATTATTACATGGCTCGGAAGAAGAACGAAATTTCATTTGCGAATTTATCACGAATGCAAAAGAATCATTCTTTCGAAAATTGGCAATCGGAGTAAGGCCTGATTGTTCCGCGATTCAAATGTTCTTAAATTGTTTTATGCTGCACATGAGCGTCGCCTTTAGTCTAAATTAAAGACTCGTCCTATTAGCCGACCGACCTTGCAGATTTTACTAAAAGTAAATAGGAATAAAAAGGTCATGTCTAAGAGCAAGACAAAAATTTGGAAGGGGACGAAACGAGAATTGAAATACATCTACAGGGTACCTCTTTATATTATAAAAACTTCCCACATTTTGTTATTTGCCAAAACAAATTAAATTTTAATAATTAAAACTATAGCATTCTTATTTATGAATTAATTTCCCAAAATTGTAAACTTTTCGGTTTAATTTTTCAAAT
Organism: Philonicus albiceps; assembly: GCA_963969385.1. Taxonomy (NCBI): domain Eukaryota; kingdom Metazoa; phylum Arthropoda; class Insecta; order Diptera; family Asilidae; genus Philonicus; species Philonicus albiceps. The sequence goes on along the minus strand of OZ017773.1, from coordinate 31,646,685 downwards.
TTTAAAATTTTTCTAAAAATATCAATAGCACGTGACACGTTTCGCCAGCCAGTCACACACGATGTTTGAGACATTGGCCCGCTTTAAAAATCAATTCTTGTATATGCTCTGTGAGTGCTACCTCCTACAACGCAATTTGGAAGTTTTATTCTATTTGGTTCAAGTGGTGCAAATTTACATTAACTTTTAGTTTAGCTTTATGCGGATTTCTGCACAGAAAGAAAGAGAAAGAGACAAAAATATTTGAAGTGAAGGGAATGAGTATTACCTGTATACATGCGCGTCATGCTTAAAATCTCATTTTTCGTTGAACTTTCTACTGTTAACCCTTTAACTGTTTATGTCGAGTATACTCGTCAGAGCGAAACGAAAATTTTGCGCGTAATGTCGAGTATACTCGTCGTGAAGATAAAAAAAATCGCATTCGTATTATTATTAAACGAATCAACAGTAATTTTTTTCCCTGAAAAAGGGCAAATAAAGATCTTTTAAAAAATGTACATTTTAGAATATTCGTTAGTATGGCAGCCTTATTTATTTTAATACACAATAGCTTGTATTAAGCTGAAATAACAAATTCTGGGGAAGTACCGTTGCAAAACGGTTTGTTCAAATAAAGAAGCACTACGTATGCATTTCTCAGTTGATTGTGCGATGCAATAAATCTTTAGTTTTGTAACTTAGATTTCGTGAAATTCAGTTGGTCTTTTATTGCTTCTGTTTTCATTCCTATAATGCCTTAATTTTATCTTTATGTAATATTTCTTTTTATCAATGAAATAAATTTTGTTTGTTAACAACTAATAAAAACATATATTTTCTAAAAAACCAACACGCAACTTTTGATTTTTAATCATAATTGCCTACTTTTATAGGCAGAAACATTTTATTCTGTTTATGTCGAGTATACTCATTTTCGCTGAAAAATAATTAAGCAGGCAGAAAAAGTTTTTCGAAACAAAATTAAACAGTTAAAGGGTTAAGATCAATTTTCAACATGAGTGCCTTATTTTATAAACGTTTTGAAGCTGTGTTTCTCTGTCTTCATCCGAAAGGACTTAAATGGACTTATGCCCAGGTAGCGAGATATATTATAAAGGATGTTTCTTTTGTAAAGAAGTGGTATAAGAGTTTTTCTGAGGAAAAAAACAGCGACGAATTGCCAGAAAGGGGTAAAACAAGAAAAACCTCAAAAAAAAGAGATGGTTATTTTGAAAAGCATCCATAAATAACGTTGAGGCGAGCTAGCGGAAAAAGGTATCAACGTGTGTTTCTATACCATATGCCAGAGAATAAGGGAAAATTCCATCAAACATCGCAGTACTACAATCAAATCACTTTTTCCGAAAAACACATCGAAAACCATTTGAAATGGACTAATGAAAATTTGAACTGCGATTGGGCAAACGTCGTGTTCACTGACGAATCCTAATTTTAGGTATATCAAGGAACTAAACGAGTGTGGTTAAAAAAAGGGCATTAGATCATGCGTACTGCAAAAACATCCAATAAAAGTTCATGTGTGGAGATGCTTCTGTTCGCAAGGATTTGGAAAATTGATTGCTTTTACAGGAAATTTGAATGCAGAAAGGATACTGTAAATTTACAAAAACGGGTTATTAAAGTCTACAGATTTTTGGTTTGGAACAGAAAACCAATCGTAGGTCTTGCAAGAAGACAACGATCCAAAACACAGAAGTCGTCTTTGTACTAAATGGAAAGATCAAGAGGATATCAATCAATCATGGAAGGATCTACCAACGTTTGAGACATTGGCCAGCCTTTAAAACTGCATGGTAAAAAAACGCTGCACATTATTCCGTACACTGTAAGTGCCTGTATTTTGCTGTCCATTCTTGTCTTTTTTGTTCTTATTGAAATTTAGATAAGGCATGGGAAGCAATAGTGCTTTTCTGTTTTATTTAAATAGAAACTTTTCTCGATGGTTTGGGGTTGTATAAATATTGTCACATCTTATTATTTAGAATATCTTTGGTCTGAATGTGCTCAATATACCAAGCAAAAATTTAAGAACATTTTACTGGAACAGGGTGTACAATAGACGGTGCTGGCAAATAAATAATTTTTAATTTAACTGAAGCTAACTAAAATTAAATGCTATTACCATTGTTTTTTAAATGGAGTATTATAGAAGTTACTGGTTGAATCGATATATGTAACTAACAGCAATAAACGCTTTATTATTAAATAGTGTATCCTTTCTACTCGTTATGGCACACTATCAAAAAGTTTGCATAGTTATTAATATTAGCAAATTCCTCAAACTCTGTCTTGCAGCAAAAGACAATTCCCATAAAATTCTACAATAATATTTGTTGTCACATTCTTTAATTTTAATTTTGTATATCTGTACATTTTGTACGTTTAAGAAATTCTTTATAAAATTTCAGAAAGTAAGAAATACGGTAGCATTTTAAAGGATATACGAGTATCCTTTTTTTATTATTTGCCAAAGGCCGCGGTAGGAGGGATGAAATTCGATTTTTAAAGATGTAGATGTATCGAGATATGTTTAGTTGGTCCAGTGCTATGATGACCGAAAGATGATGATGAAAGTTGACCGAATCACGGGATTGATTTGATTGAGAGCATATCTATTCAGATAAAAGCTTTTGTACATTTGAACTTGAATATTTGATTTTGATGATGATTTTTGGCCATGTGAATAACTTTTAGACTGCGGTGTTCTGTGACTGAATCTTTCAGCCACTCTCACAAGTATATTGTGAGCCTTTTGGAGTTACTTGAAGGTACTACTAGAAGTAGGGAGCCGCCGTTTAAATTGAAGCATTTGAATGATTAAAATAATTCGTAGAATACTGTGCAGTGTTGTCGCTCGAATAAACAAACAAAAGCAAGAAAGTTGCCCTTTTAGGGAATAAGTTCTTTTGAATTTTTATGCTTTGAGCTATAAAAATCTAAATCATAAAGATCTAGACATAAAAAGTATTTTTTGAATGTTAAGGGCAGTACCTGGTTTAGATTTTTTGCTTCAATCGAAAGTGATAAAATTTCTGTCGAGATTTTTATTTCATTTACTACAAATATTATAAAAAATATAGTTTCATTCAAGGCATCACCATCAATGTGGAAATACAATAAATATACTAATTACATTTCCAAAACTTATATTTCTACTTTATTTTATTTTTGATCTTCTAAACCAAGTTCCTCCTTTAGATTAAAGCCAGCGATGCATAGTGTTCCAAATCGCAAAAAATCCGTAAGATTCGTAAAAAAAAAAGTAAAAACAAAAAACAGGAGCCAAGAAACCTAATATACATATAATAAGGAATTATTAAATGCAGTTTAACATTTCAGACAGTAACTTTTTTATTATATATTTTTATATTATAAAGTTCAGGCAGCAAATATTTAAATTTCGCTATTAATTCAGATAGCACTTAATAGCTAAAACAAATGAGAGAGGAAAATTTAGACTTCGCTTTCTTCTATTAAATCTAGAAATACCTAGCTTTTTATTTATTAGACTTTAATATAAGCAGCATTTAATTTAGATACTGAAAAAAGAAGATCCGATAGTGCGAAAATTGCAATCGTTTGCTGAATTCTTAAAAAAAATGCTACAAAAGGAAATGCAAGTTCATATTAAATCGGCAAGCATGTGGCAGGTTATAACATACCCTTTGATAAGTTCGTTCTTTATTTCCGTAAGTTCGTTGTTCTTTTTTGAACATAAATAAGAGCGTTGTTTATCTAATTATTTTCTTAATTTCATTAAAAATGTTTTATTATAATAATCCAAAAGTTAAAAATAAATAATTTTAAATAAAGCATTATAAAAAAAGCGTATTAAAGCCTGGGTAGGCCATATCCTACCACCATCCTAACAATACTTTTATTACCATATGCTTACCGGGTTAAAAATATTACTTCCTTTTTGGAATTACAAATGGCGGGTAAAACATAGCATTCCTAAATTGTTGTACAAGTTTTAATTCTAATCCAATAAAATTTTATTTCTTGCTTGCTGAACCAAAGCCATGAAAATTGAAATAAATGCCTTCGTTTCACACCTTACGAGTAGAGCAGCTTGAATTTATCAGTTTTAATAACAAATTTAAAAATTGTTTCGAGTTTCGAAATTTGACCTTTTTCTTTAAATATTTGAAACACTGTGCAAGGCCGTCCTCAGATATTTATAAAACGTATTTTATAATAATTTAGAAGTCCTCTAAAGATACAATAAATAATTCATTAATCAAAATTAAATAATAACGGCTTCGACAGTAAATATATTGGTTCCAGGAGCTAAATATATTTCAAACCAAAACAATCGATGTTCAAATAATTTTTAAAGCGAGAAATACGAATAAATTTGTACTATATACATGTATTATTATATTTTTGAGAAATACAAATGAAAAAAAAAAATTGTTGAAATTTATTTCTGAATGATTCTTAACTGATATATATCGCGAATGAACTTATCTTTAAATTTTTTATTTATTACACGATATTGTTTCTCACGAATGAAATATATAATTCTCGAGAATGAAAAAATGTAATTCAAGAACGAAAAAATAAATAAAAATAAAATTCTCGTGCGAATTATTCTCGAGAATATAAATGTAATTTTTAATTATTCTTACCATGATACCTATCGCCCGAGATATTAATGCAAAAAGGTTTTGAAGAGTCGAAATACTTACATTTCGCTTGGACTCCAACTTATAAAAACCTCGGGTACACCTTCAGTTGTACAACGTCGAGCCATTACACGTCCTCGGAATGTAACTGATCCTTTAGGACCATTTGCTAAGGAACCTGTCACCATAAGACGATGCTGGAGTCCTTCCATTACGCCAGAATCGAAGAAGTCAAACATGCGAGCTAGAAATAAATTAAAATCTATTAGAAAATTTTGTAAAAACATCAATTACTGCATCCTTTGACACTTCATTGTAAATTGAAATTTTAACCTGAAAAGTATCCTCACTGCAAATCTCGATCTGGTGATTGTTCTTTTTATCGATTTATTTATTAATTTTTCTTTTCACTTTCTTATTTCTTTTTTTTTTTTTTTATAGCAGTGACGAGTGTATTCATTTGTGACTGTTCTTTTTCTTGTTGATAATATCGAAAATTTCTTTACAGCAAAATTTATTTTGATTTAACGCATAAATCAAGTGTTAAAAAAGAAGAAAAGCGGGAAATTTTGGTTTCATTTCATGAAATTAACAGAGTCTCGCAAACTAGCTCAAGCAACATGCCTGCAATATTTCAGATTACAATGGAACCGTCTAAGATATCCCTCTTTCATTTTATTTCTTCTTATAATAAGTAATTCCCCATCAAAATTTAGGACGGTATATTTTTTTAATTTTAACCTGTTGCAACAAAGTAATCAGAGCAAATAACAACAAGAATTACATTTCACTTCAACGACAAATGCAAATTTTGTGAAAAACATTTATAATTTTTCAAAACTTTCAATTTTTACAACTTTTGCTACTTTATTTCTTTTAGTATGAAATAAAATGGACCTTTCGTTATTCAGTTTGAAGAGTATTGTGCTGTTGCATTAATTGAAAAGTTACCGTCGTAAAAGTGCAAAATTCAAAAACTACTTTAGGCCATAAACTTTGAGGATTGATTTCACCTCTTAAAAAATCAAAATTACCTTCGTCGCTTAAAATTTAACGAAGACGAACATATTAAAAGAAGTACAATTTCAGGGAGGACATTTTGGGCGGTTTCCTTGCTGGTGCAACTAACCAGACTGCAGAATGTTAGAAAAAATTTTAATGTTTTTTTCTAAAAGGGAGAATGTCATGTATCCATAAAAATACTTTTGTTTACACATAAGGCGATTGTAATAGGCCTTCCTGTTTTAAAAATCAGATAGTGTAAAACGACAATCACAGGAAAATTAATACGTTTATGCTGATACTAACAACTAATTATATAAAATGAAACTCATGTTTCCTAGATTGTAAAGAGTAACTTTTAACCAAAAAATTTTGTTACTTTTATTTTAAATTATGAGCGAACTAGTTGCTGGAAACACACTACATGGTATTGTTTAAAACATAACTACTACGGATTTCTTAATAGTCATTAGTTGTAAGATAGGAGAGCCTCGTTCATTTGTGAGTGCACAAGTTCAATACTCAATGAGTGAATGATAGACGATCGAATGCATTTAAAATACATTTAAAGTACTACAAAATCCGTAGAAGTTATACGTTTGACTATACCACAACCAGAGTTTTGTACACACTAATTCGAACTTAATTTAAAATAAAAATTGTAAACTTCCCGGATAATATCCTCATTACAATATGTAATAAAAAATATAGTAATCTTTTCTAGATAACTTATTGAAGTACATATCGCATTAGCCTATTTTAAGAAATTAAAGTATGAATTCAATTAAGAGAACTTACAACAATGTTTTAGTAGAATTACTAACATTGTGAATTTAGACGTATTTGCAAATATTTAACCAAAACAAGAGGATATCAAATTATTCTCATTAACCATACTATTTCTTCCAAACAATCTAAATTAAACATTAAAAATGTAGAAGGGACTGACGCTAAATAACTTGACTTGTTACCTAAATACTAATTACTTTGGATATTTTATTGTATTTTACCTTTACCTATTATATTTTTATTCTACCAGTCATTCCATAAATAACTAGACATACTATTTAAATGTACAGATCTATTTTTTTTCTGAAAAGTTATTTTTAATTTTTGAAATTGAGTATTATGAAATATGAAGGCCTTTCTCTCGTCTCGTATGAAAATTAGAACAGAGCCCTTAATTTCAATCTAAACATAGAGTGGCATATTAGAAGACCGGTGGCTCTGATAAAAAACATATTTTTGGAAAATAATAAACAATTTTCAATCCATTGAAAACTGCCCTAGAAAGCTTATCTCTTTACTTTAAATCAGATATTAAGGATAGAAAAGAGATTGGCTAAAAATTATCTTTACAACATTCTTAAGGGATGATTCGTTTTGTTTTTCATTAATAATCGCGCAAATATAAATAAGTAAATAAAAAATTAAGTTTAAATATGAACTTTTTGTGGTTTAACCTAAAAAAAAAATTTGTATGCAAACATTTTCCGATGTTAAAAAACGATTCCTCCCTTAAATTGGCATGTTGATTTACCGGCATTTTTATCTGTTGTTACAGTTCATCAGTGAAGACGTGGACAATTTGAATGAAATATTTTTACGAAAAATGTTCATCTGTTGTGAAAACAATACTAAGAAATTGCATCCATTTTTCGAGGCATACAATAGCTTTCTCAGCAATGACTCATTTTAGTTTACTAAGTTTATGAACATGTGATGAAAACAGATCATTTCGCTGACATCTTGTAGCATACGTAACTGTAAGGTTTAAATAAAATGTTTATCAAAATATATTAAGTACCTAATTTTTATTTATTGTGAAAATAATTTCAAAATAAAGTTGTAAAGTTTATTTTTTGCCACCCCTATTTTTTCATACTCGCATGAACATTTATAGGAGTATTATTTAAGTAATGCTGCATATATAAAAAAGACATCCTTTGCTCTTGACTCTTATTCTAATATTTAGAGACGTGATTATTATTGTTATCTTATTTATATTAATTTACTTTTCCAAACAAAATAGTATAATAATTCCTGTACCTCCCTGCACCTATCTATGTAATATTGGAAACCGTTTTATTGAATCGAAGGGAATAAAATAACAATACATTTAAAATTCTGTTGATGAGATAAACTTAAAATCGAGTTTCTCATTTTGGAAGAATTAGCTAAACAACTAAAAAATATACGAGTCTCTGCATACATATTGCATGTTAAAAAAACAATTTTTTTTATATACAGTCTGTATGGTAAGAGCGTCTTTTGTAAAGAAGTGGTGTAAGAAGTTTTCTGAAGAATAAAACGTCGACGACTTGCCAGGAAGGGGTAAAACAAGAAAAACATGAAAAAAAAGAAGACATCAATGTGTTTCCATTTTGAAAAGGACCCACAAATGACACTGAGGCGAGCTAGAATCAAATTAGCGGAAAAAGGTATTAACGTGTCTCTCTATACCATACGCCAGAGAATAAGGGAAAATTCCATCATCAATTAATCAAGCCACTTTTATCCGAAAAGCACATCGAAAACCATTTGAAATGGACTAATGAAAATTTGAACCGCGATTGAACAATCGTCGTGTTCACTGACGAATCCTCATTTTAGGTATATCAAAGACCTAAACGAGTGTGGTTAAAAAAAAGGGCGGCATTAGAACATGAGTACTGTAAAATACCCAATATAATTTCATGTGTGTAGACGCTTCTGTTCGCAAGAATTTGGAAAATTGATTGCTTTTACTGGAAATTTCGAATGCAGAAAGGATGCTGTAAATTTACAAAAACGTGTTATTAAAGTCTACAGATTCTTGGTTTGGAACAGAAAACCAATCGTAAGTCTTGCAAGAAGACAACGATCCAAAACACAGAAGTCGTCTTTGTACCGAATGGAAAGATCAAGAGGGGATCATGGAGTGGCCCTTACAAAGTACTAATACTAATCTAATTGAAAATGTGTGGGCCCCTATGAAGGCAAAGCTGCAGTGAAAAAATGCTTTCCCTTTGCAACAACTTAAATCATCTGTAAAGAAATCCTGGAATATATCTAGTAACATTAGAATATGCTGAAAAATTAGTTGAAAATATGAACAATGGATGTGTAGCTATAATAGAAAATAACGGTGACTTCGCCAAATATTAAATTTATTGCGTAAAAGAAAATAAAGTAAGCAATAAGGAAAAAAAAATATTTTGTTAATTTTTTATGCCATTATTGAATTCTGAGCGATACGCTCTTGACCAACAGACTGTACATACAAACGATACATTAATTTAGAAAGAAATATTTTCCAAATTCCTCTACTCTTCTTTAATTATTTTTTCTATCAATATTTATGTATATTATGAATATTTTTCGAGATATTTATTTTGATTTTAAAACAAATTAAAAAATTTGTAAAACTTAAACTTTAGACATACTTAAAAGTTATTATTCGACTATATTAAAATTTATTTATAAATTAAAACAATTAATGACAACAAACAATTGATAATTTTTCAGTAATTTATAGAACGACTATATTTGTATTATTATTTTTGAATGACTATAAAAAGCAATCGATTGTGTATTTAAATAATTTATTTCATATATCTACCTATATTATTTCTTCATAACTAAAAATCTGAACATTCAAACAATATTTTTATCGTTCAAACTAATGAGTTAGGAAAGTTGTTAGGTTATTCACGTTATGTTATTTGTTAAATTTTAGTAATAAGCATAAGAGTCGGAACTAAAGAAATTTCATTTTGGATTAAAGATCATTTAGGTAAACTCCTCTAATATATACCTAATGTCTAATTGTTTTTCTATAAGTACGATTTATAGCGAAAAAGTTCTCAAAATATTATTTATATTATCCAAGTTATTTTTCGTCAGCCTCTTAAGGTAAAATGTATTTTTAATAATAGTTATCCCTGACTCTGAAGAAAGTACATCTAATTAAAAGCAAAGGCGTTAAATAAATTTCACTGTGCTGTTTTCAAATAACGTAGGATGTTTCCATACATATAAACATAGATTACAGTTGAGGCTGAAATAGACTTCAAAAGGTGTAATTGCTTTAATTCGTGGTGTGTTTATGAAAATATTTTAACGAATAAAACAACTATATAGTTTTTGACGGTGCTAGGCCTCAAAAATCCCTTGCCGATGATAAATTTATGAAGATGAGGCAAGGGATGTGTGAGCTATGAAATTCAATTAGTGCTGTAACCATTGCGAATAATGAAATTTGTAAGTGACAAAATTTGTTGAAATAAAGGAGTGTTACAAGTATTTCATCTTGTAGAAATGAATAATTCGGCTAGGAAAGTATTATAATTATAAATAATTGTATTTCAGTGAATATGAATAGACTGAGGGAATTGTACGAAAATATTGGAAGAGTGTAGATCTTTAAGGGCCTTAGTTTAGCATTGGACTGAATGGCTGGTCGGCTTGCATACATTTTTATGAAGTCACTAAATTGTGGTAATGCAAAACGCGAAATAAGTTGGACCAGATTTTCAGATTTTATTTGACTGATTTGTAGCATAAATATCTCAAATTTTAGACTACATTCAAAAATAGATACCTAAATTCATTTTTTTTTTGCTACAATAAAAAATGGAAAAATGGAAAAATAAAAGAGAAATTAAAATTTGCAAAGATCGAGAAAGTATTTTTTCAAAGGTTTTCAGCTGTTTAAGTTGAGTGAGTATATTGCAAAAGACTATATTGAATAATAAGATATGCGAAAAACCAAAATTCCTCTGATTTATTACCTCACACGACACTTCTTCGCATTAGGAATTAGGAAACACCAAGCACTTCATAATTGCCTTTCCTCTCACAATTAAGTGTTCACATTAAAGAACAAAATGCATATTTGCACAAATGGTGCAACGAGAACCATTTAAGCTGCTCGAGTAAAGGAAATCGAATATCTCAAATTTACCTATAAATATTATCAGTACTACAATTAAATGGACAAGTAGATGAAAGTGAAATGCGGTATTCTAATAATTTGAATCAAGATGGATCATGTTGTTATCATCTCTATAACACAAATTAATGGAAAACAGTCTCGGTGAAATGTTTTTGAAAGAGTCGGAGGAGGAAGTTGTAAATGTAAATGCCTCGAACGAAGCACAATGTGCCTCAATGAAATATTGTTTAATGCACATCTGGATTATTATTTTTTAACATGAAATTATCAACATTGCATCATTGGAAAATCGTGTTCCACAAGAAAATTTTCAACTTTTTTACTATGGGTTCCGCATGTCTTAGACTTACTACCTTTTCCAGATCTTTCAAATATATCAACTGCTGAACCTGGTGGCTTAATTGTTTCTATGTTTCTATTGCTAATATTTTAGATTTTCCTTCCATAAATGTACTGCTTTAATATAAAGTAAAGTAATTCCTTGTCATATACCTATGTAAACAGATTTCAAAAGAACAATAGAAAATATTAATTGTCTTTTGCTTTATTATAAAATTTTAACAGTTAACTGACTTGAATTACACAAAATTTATAGTTATTACATATTATATGTACTTTTTCATTTGGGCAATTATATAAAGGGTAATTTTTTTGCTGTTTTGTTTCTCAGCGCTCTCTTTTTGACAGCTCACGTGATTCGTGGCATGTGTCAAAGGCTAAATTATTCAGTTTGCATTGCCATTTCATCATGAATAGACTTACCATTCGAACAACGCTTACAAATTATTGAATTTTATTATCATTCATCAATTCGTGCTCTGTGAATTCAAATTCAAATTCATAGTGATCAAACTTCGCACCAATTTTACGTTATTGGACATCAATCCACCCGTGTGCGTACAGATGAAAATCTGCTGCTGTAGCCGCCTGTATTGGTGAAGATAATGATGCGTCCATTCGCCGCCATTCGCAGCAACTCGGATTGTGTTATTCCACTATGTGGAAGATTTTACGCAAGCAGCTTGGTGTGAAGCCGGGCGATCTGCCACAGTGTCGTGTTTTCGGTGAATGGGCCTTGGAAAAGGTGGATGAAGATCCGCTTTTTTTACCAAAAAATTGTCTTCAGCAATGAAGCACATTTCTGATTGAACGGATACGTTAATAAGCAAAACAAATGTTTGTGAGGGTATATCAAATCTTTTGTTTATGCCGATAAAATCGCATCGATTTAAGCACTGGAAAACAACATCACACGTGTTATCGATGAGGTACCAGCGACTCGAAAAAGTCACTCAAAATTGAATTTCTCGTACCTGCACCTGTATCATAGTCGTGGCCAACATTTATATGAAATAATCTTGAAAAGGTTAATCTCCACTAAACATTTTACACCTTTTTCCTATTTTTCTGTTGTTTTTTTTTAAATTAAAGACTAAACGTTTAAAAAATCACCCTTTTTGTAGGTACGCTTAAAAGCAGAAATTCGATAGTGTTCCTTCGATCATATTCAAGTTCATTGCTACGTAAATTACTTAAGATTAACAAAATTTAAAATGTTTTTTTCGTATCATTAATTGTTTAGAGAAGAATTATAGGAAAGAATATATAAAAATCGTATCATGTATGTTTATAGTATAAAAATATATAAGTATTTATATATAAGTTTAGTATATAAAAATATATAAGTAAACAAAAATTAATTATTAAAATTTACAAGAATAATTTTGTCATATAGAAAGTTTCATTATTGGCACGCAAGACGCTAATTCAAGAAATAACGAAGCACTTTCAGAAAAAATATGTCGAAAACATTTAAGCATTTCTAATTATTTCGTTTTTACTGTATTTAATTTTTTGTTTTGTTAATAATGTTTGCACGCTCGACTAAAGGCACCAAAAACTAAATATTCGTCGAAAGTACATTAATGTTTCTGATCGATAAATTTTTATTTGTGCTGAATCTAAGATAGCATTAAGTATAACAAAAATTGGCTATTTCAAAAGTATAGTATAAGAGAAAACGCTAATACTTCAGTCGTAATAGCACACACCAGAATTAATGACAATTTCATATCGAATTTTCATTTCCTGGCCCCGCGTACTTGAGACATCCAAAAAGTTTTGATATGAAAGTTTTGCCATCCGGTCTGAAAGTATTTGCATGTACTGCAATCATTTTTTTATTGCACAAAGGACAAGGAATATCTTGTAGTACTATAATTTTAAATAAATAATTCACTAGCTAAAATATACCTACAGTGGTTACCACGAAAGACAGTCAAAGGTAAAGAATCTTTTGCCCCTAAGTTTAGAAAACTTTGTATTCTATAAGTATAAAAAAATTCTTTCTACATTTTTTAAATTTAACGAGCAAAGGAATTCTTTGCGAATGTCCGATTTTTCATAGTAACTACTCTACTTTCTCATTTCCATAGCCATAAAATAGCACACTCAGGGACTATAAGAATAGTATATTTTATAGCTTAAGGCCTATCTCCCATTTATATTGTGCTTATACATAAATTATTACAAGTTAGATTTGCAGGACTTATGTCCAAAAAGGGGATATTTATGTATTTTGAATTTAAAGGAAGCGTTTCCAATACATAAGTTTTTGTAATACTCTTAAAAATTAATGAGGAAATCATCTTCTCAAAATAACTTCTAAATGTGTCTATGACATGCTACATACTCATGGATAAGTCTATTGTATTGGCCAAGGCAAATTCTTTTTTGGCTTTCATCACGTGGTATGAAAATACCATAAAGCGGAAAACAACTTTGGAGTAAAAAGTATATCTTTTTTTAAAGCGTATAGCTTCAAACGTATCGTCAGATTTGCACACTTCTTGACAAAGACGTGATTGAAATATGTTGCCTAGAGATGGGGCGAAGTGCTTTTAGTTGTTAAGCTGTTTCATCTTCTGATGTTCGCAATACCTAAGGGTGTTTCATTCCCTTACACTTTTGAATACGCATTGGGGGAAGTTGGGTTGGTAGGGATAATTTTTAAAAATCAATATATCTTTTGAACATTAAGACCTATGCATGAATTATAATTGATCCTTATTTCCGTGAATGCCCCTTTTTCTTTTTTAGGTATTCTGCGACGAAGCGAGAAGCCATATGACTTAATGTCAAAGAACGAAGTTATTAGAAATATTGCGCCAACAGATCAAAGCTTATAGCCAATTCATAAAAATTCTCCTTATGTATTTTGAAAAATATGAGGTTATCTGTTATAAAAAAAATATTAAAAAGACAATTTGACAAATATATACATACAGTAAATTTCTTAAATCTCTTTTGGTAATTAATTGGTAATAAAGTGCTTGATTTTGCAACGAGTGCTCAACAGAAAAGAACATTGAACAGTGCTTTCTGTGTAAAAAAATTTAAAAGACCAAGCATTTCATTATCACAACTTTTCAGAATGTCCCTAGTACTATCGAGGGCATTTATGGATTTATGTTCAACATCAAATAATGTACAGATAAAGTGAATTTTTCATACTGTTAACAAGGATAACGCTTAGACTTTTAGCTCTTAGTATTATGTAATAATGAATAAAATTATTTCTCTTAATGGCAACAATAAGAAAGTATTATAATTTAAAAATATGCATTCCTAAACATTTAATCATTGCACTGGAAGTTCGGTTTTTTTTTTAAATTACACGTTTTTGTTACAAATTAAATTAAAGACAAATGATAAAAATATAAACGTTCTGCAGGCATTCTTAATCACCCACGTGTATATGTGGTGTTCCAAAATTATTAAAAAAAAAAACAATCGATGTTCTTTGATTACCTAGAATGTGTTAACAGATGCTTTGCAAAAACACGCGAAATTTTATGAACAGACAATGGTGTAGCTGTGGATATTTATAAAAAAAATTTTACTGATACATTTCACTTATTCATGTACCACGTTTAACAAAAGGAATGAATTCTCGCACGAAACACAGATATCGCAACAGCTGTTTACCAGAAAGACATCATGCATACAAATATATGCTAGACTACATAAATGGATAGTTAGGTTGTGTTTAAAACAAACAACTTAATTCTTTCATATTTTTTTCAAATTTAATATTCCATAAGGTCTAACTACATATTTAAACGATCTTTCATTTTATGGTGAAAAAATATTTATATTAGAATTGGAGTTGTTTTTCTTCTCCTTTTCCTTCAAGCAAGAATTAAATTTATGATTAAAATAAGGGACTTTGAAACCAATCTACCGAAACTATAAGCATAATAAATAAATAATAAATACTGCCACTCGCAGCAATTGTTTCCTTTTTCACGAAAAAATGATAGTTATAGAAATTTCTGCTTGTTAACTGCTGAAAAATATTTTTTGGGTTTACTTACATACCAGACACATTGAACAAAAAAACCAAAAACCTATTTTTGTGTGTAAATTCTATGAAAAATCGAATTTTTTCATAAAATCCCACCAGAAATTTTCTGCAAATTTGCACTATCGAAAACGAGGTATATTAGAAAAAAAATTTAGAAGTTGTAAACTAATGATTATTTTTATTGTTATGGGTGAGAAGAGTTGTTTCGAGCGCTCAAACTTTAACCATTGCCCTCAAAAAAATAATGATTACTTTAAGAAGATAATACGCTCCGTAGTAAAATGTAAATTCAAATCTGTTAAAATTTTAGGTTGGTTTCAATTTGATAAAATTTAATAAAGCTATAATTGTTTGTAGGTGGAAGTATTACAAGCTTTTTTATAAGAGCCCCGAAACTTCGAATGCGTAATTCTTAAATGTAATTTTATTTTTAAATCGTTGACTGCGATTATTTGAAAACGTTTGATCTTATTTACTTGAAACTTGAAAGAAATAAAAAAGGGATAGACGAACTTTAAGAGAACTTGATTAGAAAAGGTTGTTTTCCCGCAGTAGTCGGGATTTTTCACACCTAGATTATTTGTTATCCTTGTTAATCAGCTAGAACTATTCACTTAGACTCTATACCACTTACGTTTTCAATAATTTAAAAGCCAAGTAAAAACGAAAACGACCGTTACCTGAGAATGGTTGACGTCGATAGCGCAATTTCTTCCCGTTTTTCCTCAGTAGCTTCGGGACTGGTGGATCAGATGCTCTCTTGCTTGGATTGTCCTTGTGTTCGGTTGAATTGAAATGTCCATTCACATGTTTTTGTAGCGCCAGCTAATAAACGAGAAATGTTGTCAAACGATGAATTGATAGAGTTCAAAAACGAAATTTACCTGCGACCCAAATCTAAGTCCACAACCATCCACAATGCATTTGAATGGTTTCGTACCTCCATGGGAGAGGACATGTCGTTCTAGCCATCGCCTAGAGCAGGATTCCCTGCTATGCACTTTGCACCCTGACCAGAGGCAGGCGAATGGTCCAGACTGAGTATTGACATGATGCGTCTGTAAGTGATCCAGCAATTTGGAGCTAGTATCGTGCTTTTCGTTGCAATTGTCCCAGTAGCAAACACCATCGTGTCGCTTAGTTCCCTTTGGTCCGAACCTGTATGCAGTTTCGCCCGATAAAGCGGGAAAACGTATAGTCTTTGGTTGTGATAAAATCGGGCTTATAGCACACTTTGGAAGGGTCGTTTCCTCGATTTCCGTATCGATGCTAGTCGACTTAAGATCATCTATTGGCGACGATCGCGTATCGACGCTATTGCTTGAAGAAGTTTCCGTTTTTATACTTTCATCGGTGAACACATCTGGTGGCGTCTTTTGTTTAATTTGTTCCAGCACAAAGCTTTTAGGAGACGGAAGACATGGTTTCAGTTCCTCCTTAAAGACGTGAGGTTTTAGCTCCTGTTTAACGATTGGCTCCTCCTTAACTTTTTCAATGGGAAGATATGGCGGTTCGTTCTTCAGTTTGTCGAATAACGAGTCTATGTCTGTGGCATTCGACAATGGGGATTTCTCCTGTTTGATTTCCGAGTCAGGCAGGATTTTGGTCTCATATTTAGGAGTTTTGATAACAATCGCATTTTCTGTCTGTTTCTTGTCCTCAGCGAATAGAATTGATTGTTTATTTCTCGCAAAAGTGACCGATGTCAAAACAGTCTCATGGGTGCTCGCTAAAGTTACTAAAGGAGGAACTGGCGAGCTAATGCTGGCTGCTATCGATGTGGCTGCGAGCAGCGCTGTGCAGGAGCCCGACTTGGCAGTGGCTGTTGACAGTGTGGTCTGGGGAATGTTGGAGAGTATTGTGTCCGCCTGGCTAACGATAAACTGTGTCTGTGGCTGGACTAAGCTATTTTGCGATGTCGCGGCAGTATGATGGTGCGTTTGGAGGATTGTACTTAAACTAGGCAGAATGTTTGAGCTTTGCGTCGCAGCTGATTGAATTGGCTGCAAAGCGGGCATAGCCTGCGGAGGGAGACTGCCTGCAATTTTAGACGTGGTCGTCGCGATCACAGCTGGAAGGGTAGCATTCAATAACAAACCTGTCGTCGTCGCCATAAATACTGGTTGTGCTGAAATTCTCTGGCTATTTGTAAACGTTTGCCCGTTAATGCCGGGGCCGCACCCGGTTCCGGTAGCCCCGGTTTGGGTAACGATTGGCGTCTGTGGCGATATTGGAAGTGTCGATTTCGTATTTGATGATGTCGTTAAAGGCACTGCTTGTGCGATGGTAGGCGGTTTGACTAAGATATTCCCAGAAATTCCAGATTCCATCGTTAGTACGCCGTTGTTGCTACTCACTCCGTGCCCACCGCCTGGTGCGATTTGCTGGAGTTTAATCACAGTTCCATTAAGGAAGTATTGGGCACCGTTCCCTACCCGTGCGAGTTGTCCATTATTCATAACCAAATTCGTCCCGTTTGCGGTGGCCAAAAGGTTCGGAATTTGCACTAAATTTGGCATGACGGGAATTTGGAAAACTGACCCGACCTTGGCTGATGAAGAGCCTGTTTTTGGCGGCTGATGGGACTGCTGCGCCGAAGACTGCTGTCCGCCTGTCTGGGGTATTCTTATCGCAGTGAGCAGGACTGTTGGCTGAGTTATTTTCGATTGATCGACTTGAGCATTTGCCACAGTCTTTCGCATCGTACCCGAAACAGTCGCCGCGGTTTTCTTTGAGTCAGTCGTCCGAGGCGCAATAGCCACATGCTTCTTTGGTGATTTCGCTAGCTGCGCTCCGGCAGCTTTACGTGATATGGGAGCAATTTGTGCCACTTTAGCCGTTTTTCGTTCGATCTTTTTCAACGATGGGGGCATTGTTGTCAATGTTCGAACATCAACCTCCAGGCTTTTCGCTTTGTGCTCTTTGTCATCCTTTACCTTTGCCAGGATGTTAAAATATTTATCCAGCCCGCTTGACGGCTGAACGTCGGTGGAGCGAGCTACTAAATTTGTAAAGTCCTTTTTAAGGGCGCTTAGCGGTTTCATTTGTGATTTAAAGTAACCCGTGATTTTTGTTTGCGACTCGTCCGCTGGGGCCGCTTTCAGTCTTTTAACGGCAGAAGGCACGACCGGTTGATTTTTGCTATCCACGCAGCTTGTTCGCGCCTTCTTGGCAGTTCCGCTAGTATCACTTGAGTTTATCGTTAACCGTTTGTGCTTATTACTACTGGCAACACTGTTCACACTGTTCTTGTTGCTCGCGCTGAAATTGTTGTTGTTTTTGTTGCTGTTGTTGTTGTTGTTATTGTTATTGTTGGTGGTGGTCGTCGTCGAGTTGCTCAAGGTGCTGCTGATCGCGTTCCATGGCCATTGGTGCTGTGTTGACTTCTGTTGCTGGTTCTGCTGGGGCTGCTGGTGGGTTTGTGTCGCCAGAACATTCTGCGGGGGCATATTCGCTTTTGTCGGCGGATGAACATCGTCTCCTAATGAAACCGGACTATACGGGGAGCCTGGATCCGAGGCATCGCTCGAATGGGTGCTGGAGTCTGTGCAACTCAAAGTAGCGACACCACTGAAAAGAAAAGAACGTAAAAATGATGAAGTTAGTCACTTGCCTTCTTTAAAGTACTTTTAACACAAACATTCACCTTAAAACTATCAGAATAATCTTAAAAAGTGATCACATTCAGCGCAACAGCGAATTCGACCAAGAAAGAAAAATGGCGACCACCATCAAAAATCCCTGGCCAAAACACAGGCGAACGTAAGTAACAAGAGGAGGCCAGCTGTCTCTACCCTCAATTTTCATCCATTTTTGACAGGTAGAAAATCTTCCCCGTCCGGCCGGCAATTTATTTTACCACCACACCAAATTTCAGCTTATGCCTAACGATTCCCTAGATCCTGCAGATTAATGCTCAGCATAAACACTACATAAACTCGCACGCAAGCACAACAAAATTTTCTCAGGCATGATGCACACGGAAACCCTGCAGCAACAGCACTAGGCTAGTCAAATCCGCAGGAAAAGACGTTGGCCTAAGAATGCTTCCCCTCAAAATAGAACCAGGAGGAAGGGTCGATTCCAATTGGATTCATAGAGGATCGCAACATGGAAGGACGATCTCCGCCTCCGTATTGATTTGTTTTTCGCCCAATTCCCCAGTTATGTAAGTGCATTTGTGTGTTTCTTTTTCATAAAGCGAACTATTAAAGACTCCAGCAAAAAAAAGGGAATAGTATGAAGATACGTTTGATTATTCAGGAAACTTGAAATCCCAAAGGAACACTCCGACCTCCTCCCTTCTCGGGATTATACGCCCTTTATGCTGTTTGTATGCAACACATGAAAGTGCTAGCCGCAGAGGAAGAGAGGGAGGACTGAGGAGTTGTCCTGTCCCTATGTTTTCCGGGCTCATTTATCATTGAGATTTTATACGGGTCAGATCAGTTTGAGATAAGAGCTTTTGGTTTACCCGAAAAGAATGCGATTAAAGAAACTGCAGTAGTTTGCAATGTCTACATGCATATCTCTAACCAAAATATTAAATTACATCGTATTCTCTTGTTTAACCCTTCGCTTTTTCACTTTAGACATTCTGGTCAAGTACAAATATTATTCTTATTTTTTTATAAACTGAATGAATCGATCTTTAGGAGTTAAGTCCTTTAACATACCACACAATTTTCCAAACCATGAATTAAATGTTGGAATTAAAATCATCTTCTAATAATCAATTTATAAATTCATCATGTTGACGACGACGTTATTCATTTACGATTTGCTGAGTGACCTATTTTTCTATATATTCTGATATATAACTGATTTTTGAATGTCTCTATCTTAGGAAAAGCCGGAAATTCAATATACCATACCATGCGTAAAAATGAATTAACGATAAAAATAAATAAAAAGCAAACTTCATGAATTGGCACAGTTAAAATTTATCTGCTTTCCAACTTCTATAGTCGACGTTTTATTTTCGCAGAAAGTTTATTTAGCAGTTCTACTCTACGCAATACAAATGGCATATTAACATATTTATGGGTCTTTTAAATGGTTCTGTAAAGCCGGAGGGTTGCTAAATGAGTAATTACTAATTATTTGTCTAGAATGCTAAAATGATAACATGCTAGCGTTAGCTTTATTTGCTTTATATTTACCATTTGCTATACTTATGAATTAAGTTATAATAAATTAAATAAGCTTTAAAATAGGAGATACAATTTTCGTTTCTAAATTCGTATTTAGCAACCCAAATAACGCCATTGTGTCGTACTTGTTTTAAAATAAAACTTAGTGGCACGTTTAAGCAGCATTGTACAGAATAAGTCGTTTTCTTAAAAACAAACGCAAAATTTAATAAAAATATTTAATGAGTTGGTGTTTCATGCGTGAACATTTTTCGTTGTGTTTATATTTAAACAACTTTCCAGGGACATACAGTTGCGGTCATAATAATAAGATTGCACTAAGAAAAAATATATTTTAATAAATTTACTGCCCTATAATAGAACTTGGATCTGCTAACTTTGTATTATGAATAGTCACTGCTTTTAGTTATCCGCCGGTTTTAGTTTCACTGTGATATTTTGTGTTATACCGTTCCACAGCATCATTTATCCTAGCAGATTTGGAATAGGCAATAAAGTAAAAGTAAAGTAAAAGGAGGCTCAGAAGAATCCATTTGCTATTTCAACTTCCATAAAATAAGACTTTTATCCTTGCAAATTGGTTCCAAAAATATTAGAAGACGGACTTTCAGCAAAATGCCGTTTCCCAGTTCCACAAATGGTGCGAAATCTAATCATAATGGTAGATATCAACGGAATTGGAAAAACATTCTATTTAGTGATGAAACCAAAGTTAATTATTTTAGTACCGACGGATGATTGAATGTTTGGTGGCGACAAAATTCAGCATTTGAATCTAAGAACACTGTAGGGATTGTCATACATGGGGGTGGAAACATTAAACTTTGGTGCTGGTTTTCCTATAATGATGTAGCTCCATTATTTTGGGTCAAGCAAAATATGACCAAAGAAATCTACATTGATCTACATGAAGAGGATATGACTATTAAATGGGTCTTTCAGCAAGATAACGATCCGAAACATACGGCTCGGTATGTTTCGATGTTACCATTGCCTGAACAGTCATTAGACTTAAACCCCATAGAAAATCTTTGGAGGAAGTTGAAAAGTTAGGTTTCTTTAATAAGAGCTAGTAATAAAAATATTTTATGGGAAGAAATTAGGAAAATTTGGTCTTCTATTTCCTGTGTCAACGTGCCGGAAGTTTATCGACACAATGTCTAGGAGATGCGAAGCTGTTTTAAAATATAAAAGCCATGGAATATTACAGGAGAACATACTTTCAATGTTTTCTTTACGGTTTTTTCGTAGAACATGCTAAGAAATGGTTTTGGATTAATTCTAAGAAATAAAAGAACAATTTTATAAAGCTATAAAGAAAATTTATCAATGCGCTCTTATCATTTGGACCACAACTGTGTACCCTAGCCAGAGGGAGGACTAGAGACAAATTTATACAACTTTAACAGTTGAAAAATTTGAAATATGATAAAATTAGATTATTATTATTATTATATAATATTTTTTTCATTCCCAATTAATAAAAAAATTAGTTTGTGTCCCAAGAAATTTAAAGATAAAAGCTTCTTTGAAAGGCAAACAAAAATAAGCGCATATGAGAGCCACCGACTTCTGGCGTGTTATCGTGCAGATGCGAGTGCATTCCACAATTATTTTTAATTAATTAATCCGTCGCGGTCGCCTTATCACAATTGTTTATTTTATTTGCTATTTTTCCTTTTTATACCGCGAAATTCGAAACAAAGCGGCACGGCAGAGGCGATCAATGGGGTTGGAAAAAAATAAAAAATTGGCCGCTGCGCTTGACTGATCGATCGATCGATAAGTGTGACGGAGTGCACGAGACTCTCGGGAGCGAGGCGGCGGAGTGAATCATGTGAGCGGTGATATAACATAAACAAGGCACGTCGTATCTGTGAAGTAATAAAATATTTTCATGCATAATTTATGCCTTTCGTGCGTTGCACGAATACCCAGTGCCGGTGCAGTGCACATCCACCCGATCAGGTGCATCAGTCGTTCGCCCCCGCGGACTGTTCTGCCTTCAACTTGAACCAAACCGAACCGACCAAAGCGAGGCTCTTTACTACCTTCCAACTCTACTGGGTCCCGGCGAGGTGGGCCCCCTGCTCCACAACTTTGTTGTACCATATCCGTTCCCTACCTCCCGGGCCGGCGAAAACAGTGCATGGGGCCCAATTACCACAAATACCCAGCAGCAGCGCCTCCGCGGAGCAAAGTGCGTTGTTGTTTGCGCGGCTGGCGATGGAGCGCCCAAGCCCAGTCTGCGCGACAGTGGAGTGAACTCGGTGTTTATGCACTCAACGAATGGCCCCATGAATATTGATGGCGAAAAGAGACAGCGCAACCGGAAATGCGTGGGGCCGTTGTCTCTGCATCGCAGGCGCCCCTGCCCCGCCGCTGATAAGAGATGGGACTGCGACTGGGGGTAAGGAACCCGCGAAGACATTATCATTACCTGTTCCTTGGTCACGCTCCAAGGAGCCCTAGCTCACCCTCGTTTCTGTGCCTAATTGGCAGTGACTGGAACGCTTTTTGCCGCTGTGACCGCATCGCCAACCGCTTCCCTGCTTTTTGCGCTGACAAGTTATGTAATCTCGTGATTGAGTCAAGTGACATAATTTCTGATTTAACTGATAACAGAAGACAAGGCAGCATCTCATTTGATTGCTATTTTGTGTCAGGTGGGGCACAATCTTGTCAGCTCCTAGTTCTCACGCAGAGGAAATAGTCCCCGACTGGCTCCGGAAATTGTAAATGCATTTTAAATTATCCCGCATGGCCTGTTCTTGAACCTAGTGCCGCCCGGGGAATGTTTCCTCAACAGGCGGGATTAGTTCGGAGCTAGAGAAACTTGTTCTCCGACGAGGCGTCTGGCCTTAAATTTATTAAATGGATGGACTTGTTCTCGGCAATATGTTCCTGCTATTCCAGCAAGCCCGGTAATTTATTTTTCCCTTGCAATTCTTAAAAGTTTTATTGGATAGACAGCGGAAACGGAAGAATGGGAAATATACGAAGCCGGACTTATCCTCTAAACGTTAATAAGACTCATTACATTTACAAGATAATTTTTAAAAGAAAAATTATGAATATAGTTGGATTGTAATAGTCAAAAATATGGTAACCGAAAATCAAACATAGTCTTCGGATTCCATTTCCCAGGCTATTTATTATTTAGCTGATATACAACCCGACGCATTTAAGAGAAAATTGAAAAACAGTTTGAATATAAAAATAGTTTAACTTCACACATTTAACAGTAAAATGATTTAATAATTTTATAAATTATGTTGTTAAAATAAATACTATACATATTTACGATACTATTCCAACAAACGACATCCCTAAAGAGGTTAAAGGAAGCTATAGTTACCATATAATTAAAATTAAATAATTAACTTTTTCGAAAATTGCAGTTTTAACAAATCTTTCGTTCAATCCCTTTATAAAGTGATAACACTAACATAATCTCATTAACGGCTCTATATCCTTCAACTGTAACTGTGTTGATTCAAAAATTTCTAACCTCTTTGCATCTCTACCTGTAGCACTACCTTAGAGTAGTCATCTTGATCTATTAATCTTCCTACACCTTCAAGCACTCTATGTCCGTTTTCATATCGATTACATAGTAAGCAAAACCAAATCAATTTTAGGCTGTATAAAGTGCTATTATTTCTCAAGGAATTTGAAACCCTACTTGAATACACCTGCCAAATCTGATCATCCTCTCTACCAACACTTATTAACAGAATTGCAGTTGTGCAGCGTAGACTTCGGTGGATTGATAACCTAGGATCATTTGAAATTGATTAACTTTTAACCTCTAATATCACTAATATAGTCTTTTTTCATCAAGTTTCATAACCGGTTCTATTTTAAATTTCTATGTAACTTCCCCTTCAATATTAGTCCTACAACATTAGATCCTTTCCACTCTTTCGCCTAAACAGCCACTGGACCAAATACGGACACTTCAAATCAAGAGAATGGTTCAAATTAACAATTTCGTCTCTATTTTTACAAATACCTCAAGACATTTACTTTCGAAAACCATCCATCCAATAATTATTAATTATTTTACATGCGTTCCAAAAACAATTGACAATGAAAGTCATAGGTGGGGGCAGGTAATGGTAATTACTTTTTATTGATTTATAAAAGAGGAAGATGACGAAAATGTGAAACATACAAATGTTCGTCTAATATTGCTCATCATTACACAGCATAATAATTTGAATACTATCGGGTAATACTGCCTAAAGTCAAGTAATGCTAACTAATGTCCAGCAATAGTAATTGCTAAGTAATGTTGCCTAATGTAGAGTAACTCCATGTAAAGTTTCTATTTGTACGGTAATGGTAAATTAATGTAAGTAATGACACTGATAATTTATCCCGCTTGCATTACTTTTAATCATATTGAGTACATCATCGAATATTTTTTTTTATTATTGAGCGTATTGTAATTGCGACCTCTCCCGTAAACTTAAATCAGCAAATGTTCATTTTCCGCATGTTAAGGAGCCGCGATAATTTGTCTTAATTTACCGAATTACCACAGACCTTGTCCCACAAGTGTCGAACCACACCTAGGTTAACAAAAAAAACAAATCCAGAAGGGAGCCGCAACGCTAATATCTTTTGTATAGCTACGCCCCTAATACGGATGGCTCCAGCCAGCACCAACGAATCCCCCTCGTTGTCGCTTAGATTGGAGGATACCATCGTTTGCATTTTTTTCCCTTTTCTGTGGTAAAAAGACAAAAAAAAACAAATGCACCATCCGTGCTGATTTGGACCTAGTCAACGGAGGCTTGACATTCAGCGAGCTTTCAGTGCTGGAAATGGACTTCAGAACAACTTCCATCGTAATGGAATTTTTAACTCATCGCATACAAAAAAACCTATATCCATACAATGCATTTTTGGAATATTCCTCAATTTCAATTATATAAGCGCATGAAGTAGCATATGAGAATATTGGTCTTTTAGTATCATCTCATATTGCGAATTCTTTTTATTTATCGAAGGAAATAACATAAAAATCAAAAAAAAATCCAGGGGGCGTAATATGGCGCATTAATTCGGATTTATTTGTAATTATCTCCTTTTACTGTACCTAAAATTAAAACAAAAGTTTTTTATTATCACTTTTCTTATAAATTGAGATTTGGTACATTTAAAATCAATAAATTTTTTTAATTTGCCGTCTTTTGAAGGCCCCTATCTTGCTTAATTTGTAAGAAAAATTCAGAGAGATGACAAATTGTGTGGTTAATTTCTATAATATCATTTGGCAGTGACCAGCGGCGTCCGACACCAGCCAGGGAATACCGCCCACCTCACCCGTCTGATTTTGAATTTGATTTGCGATTTGCGACTTAAATTCACACAGGCCTCATTGCACCCGAGCGTGCTTGCAGCACAAATTACACCCCAGCGCGACGTGCCACAGTCGCGGCTTGTTTGTTTGTTTGTCTGCTCGTTGTTTGCTGTTGGGCCTGCCCCTCATACAACAGGAACAACTGCTGTTCCCGGCTGCCGCCGCTGCATGAAATCTAGTTCCAGTACACAACCGCTCTGGCGTTCTGTTTACACTCTCCTCCGATACGAGCGCAAGCAAGCGAACGCTGCACGGGCAGGCCCAGGAATTGCACCGTGCCCGCCATTGAGCGCAGAGCTGGCGCGACAGAGCCTGCCGGGTTCGTTGTCCTGCAGCACATGCAATCGCATTATTGCCAAGTCTGCCAGAGCTGCAAAGCGCTGCCTCCCGTCATAAATACCCGTGCGACAAATTCATTACGGTGGTGGGAAGGGGAACTTCTGTGTGAACAATTTTCGGGGAATTGCTTGCTGTTTTTTTTCATTTAATTATGCATTTACTGAACCCAAGATTGGCTACCCTTTTCTAGCTGTAATTAAGCTCCGGTAATTTATTTAATTCTTCTCAAATTACACTTCTTGGTTCGAAACGACTTTGCCCAGAGATGGATGCTATTTGTGGGTATCAAATTACTGGCTGAATTTAGCCTAAACAATCTTAGAACTTATGAAATTTCTTATTGAATTACCGACACCTAAGGCTATTTCTATCCCTGCATTCTAAATAGAGCTGTCGATTTGCCTCGACATTTAAGCCAAGCCCGATGTTGAGTTGTTCAGAAAAATTTGTATGAAAACGAGAAACTATTTTCAATTCAAAAAATTTGGGGCAGTCCGAAACAAGTTATAGTCGGATAGTTCTAAGTCAGGCGAAACTAAATACCTAAAACTTGCTATTATGATAAAACATAACTTCTCCTAAAATTCAAATTTTATACTACTATACTTCTATTAGTACATTTTCGAAATAATCATTCGAAAGTTGGGAAACAAATTTTCTTAAGTTTATCAAACAGGACAGACATTTGGCTGGTAGCTGGCCTAACATCTCCCCTTTTCGGTAGGATTTTAACGAGTCACAGACTCCATTGATACCAAAATAAAATACCACCAAGATATCGGTCTAAAAGGGCCTTTTAAAATAAGAAAAACTAAAGGTACCATCTCGGGGCCAGTCTTAATTTATTGGCAACCCATTTTTATTTTAATCTGAAATAGTGGCGGAAAATATCTGATAAATTTGCAATTTAAATTAATCCTAGGATATTTATTGGCAAAACGAAACTATAACTATAATATTACAAATTATAATTCAATGAATCAAATTTAAATCTAGATCAAGTCAATTGCACCAAGAGCTTCATGGATAACATCAAACTCCTAAAATATTCGAGAATTGCTCTAGAATGATTTGTTTCCATTAATGCTATTAATCGAATTTTTCAAACTCTTTGTAAATTAGTCTCGAAAACAAAATTTTATGCTTGAATTATATATTTTCAAGTCTTAAACTTATTTTACTTTTTAAATCAACTCTCAAATTTACCATAATTCGTTTTCTTCACTTATGCTTTTTATTATTTGGCTTTCCGTCTTTGAAGTATCTCCAACATGTGCGTTTTAATGCAAATAAATTACTATCGTATTATCAATAAAATAGATGAGCTAGATGTAACAAATTAAAGTCTGTGTACTAATTTCATAGAAAGAGCATCATAGTCATAGAATTCATTCGTTAAGATTTAATTTTCCGGAATCACTGAATCACTTGTGAATCACCCCATTTACCACAATAGACCGTAACCATAATTATGAATAACTGCATAGAATTTGTAAATATACCTCTAGAGATATATCATCCTAAATTTATTCAAAACGCCTCCAGGAACCAGTTCTTGAATGAGTCTGAGTTTTATCCAAAATTATAGTAATTTTCCAATTTAATCGCACCTTTTTGACGCAAACTACTTTCGGTTGATGATCAGTGCTTGAAAATGTGTCAATTTTGCATGTAAACCTTTTGATTTAAGTGTCGGTTTGGTATCCAAAAAATGAAACTTATGAAACTTAATTAACAGCAAAAGTTATTTCAACAAAAAAACAAAAAACAGGTTTCAATTGATCCCCCGCGGAGCACGCGAGGTGCCTCGTTGACGCAGTAATTAAAGACAAATTGTTACAGCCGAAGTTGTCTGCCATAACAAGTGCTAATTACCCCGTGGTGGAACTAAAATTAGCGTCTTGTAATTCATTTAGTTTGACACAAATATTATTAAATTATTGTAGGATTTAGTTGACAACTTCGATATCGCAACTGGGAAAGTAACACAAACAAAATATATTTTACTACATCATCATTTAACCTGGTTTTATGCGACAAATAATCAAAGTACGATATAAGCTTAAAATGTTGCGTTTGTATTATGACAATGCTTTCAACCCTTTTCTAATCGGATTGTCGACTTATTGATGACATGTAAATTTGTAATTGAACATTTCTAAATTAAGAAAGAAAATAAGAAATGGATATGTTACCTGTGCTCGAGAGTCGGTTATTGCGTCGATTTAAATTCAATTGAGCTTTTGCTTTTCTTTAGCTGAATTGAGCATTCGAGCGTGAAAATTGAATTTTCGAGCTTGGGGGGGTTATCCTATAAAAACAGTCCTATCAGATTATTATTAATGATGTTTCTATTAAATAAAAACAAAAACTCATAAAGATCACTAAAAGTCTAAAAAACTAATTAGTGTGAGGAGTTGTTTGTAACAAAAACCGCAGGAGGTTTGATTTTATTTTCTAACTGAAAATGAATCTGACTAAAGAATTTGTTCATTCAATTTTTGGGTATCTGGATTTATGTAAAATGTTATAAATTTCTTGTTTTGGGGTTGAAGTGGCGCAATTCATTAAATAAACAACTTTAAAAGCATTAACTCTTAAACTATACAGTTCAAAATAACTACATAAACATAATTGACACACTCACAGTCGTATTCGTACAAGCAACTTTTATAACTAAATCAGTTAAAATAACATTCTTGTTGCGGACATTTTTTATTTATTCTATTGTATATTTTCTTCATTTATAGTGTAGATGCCTAAATAAAAAAGAAATTATGTTACCTATAGTAAAAAAAAATATAAAAATACATTCGTATTCGTATATAGAACATTTTTATGGATTCCACTCATTACGAAGTATTGTTGTTGCTTGATTGCTCTTAAATCAGGTATCATTTGGTTTTGCTACATTTATTTTTAAATATCATGGGCAGGAAGGGGTATGAAACATCAGAATAAATTCGAAAATTGTGTCTTGCTTTATATGGAAAAAGAAAATCATTTAAAAGAAAAATAAGCGGTATTGTTGACAGTCATTCTACAGTACAATACATACAATAAAAGGATATCAAGAGTGCCATTCAGTACAAAACAAGCCTAGAAATATTGGGTGCGAGGAAAAAGTTTGTGGTGTTTTTCTCGATAGATGGCGTCAATTGCAAATAACTTAGGAAACATAGACTGCAGCGATACCACTAAACGCTTGTTAGAAAGGTGACAATTCGACCGTTGCGTTATATTTTGCAATATTATTATGACAAAGGGAAGAACGCTGCACAGGCTAATGAAAAAATTTGTGCTGTGTACAGCGAAGGTACTTTATCGAAATCTGCTGCATGGAAATGGTTCGCTCGCTTTCGTTTCGGTAATTTTGATATGAAAGATAAATCACGCTCTGGTCGTCCAATTACTGAAAAAGTAGATGAAATCATGGTTCTACCCGAAAAATGGCGAAACATTGTCGATAATAATGGAGCATGTTTGGTTTAAATAAATTCATCTTCACACTATAAGAAAATCAGTTGCATTTTACCAATAAAAAAAAAAGAAACCCCACACCCAATATTAACAGAAAGGTGTTAACTGATTGTGATGAGAGAAATATGTTGCGGGAAATTTAAATTTAAATCCCAAAATTAGTGCCCCCAAAATTTGCAACGAAATTGATAGAAGGACCTAGAAAGACCATATGTGCTGAAATCATTCGCAAGACTCTTCGAAAATATGGGTATAATAGCAGAACTGCAAGGAAGAGGCCATTCAATAGCAAAGTCAAACGGGGAAAATAAGAACAATTCGCAAAGGAATTTACGAAGAATTTCAGCTTTTAGAAAAATGTGTTTCAGTCAGATGGGAGACAAAAAGTATGGCGCAATAGCAAACACAAGCCGTAATAAAGAAAATTGAACACCTTCTGTGAAATATGGAGGTGGGAATGTCATGGTATGGCGGTGTTTTTCTGCAGCTGGAGTGGGAGAATCTGCAGTTTATTAACGGAATAATGAATATGGAAAATATGTAAACATTTTCAAAGCTAATTTGCAAAATAGTATCATTAGGTTAAGGCCCAGAATTGATATTTGTGGTTACTCTATAATTATCCCAAAGTTTTAGAAACACCCCTACAATCATCATCAGATCATTAAGTTTATACAAAATCTATGGTCTCATTAGAAAAGACAGCTTCAAAATCATACAATTATTATCACTAGAACTACTAAAACAAGTCAATTTGACTGGTATTCAATTCCTTCCTTCATTTAATTGTATTATATATTTTTGTAATTTTCTTCCGTTTTATGTCGAAGTTTAATAGAATTGAGAATTACGACCTATTCAAAAAACCTTTTTCCATTAATAATTATTTATTCAAATTTGGCAGCATATTAAATTAAAGGTGTAGAAAGTTGTTAAAATTACAAACTTGTCTGCCGGTAGTTCTAGTGTTACTGGTAAGCAGTTAAAAGGAGTTAAAAGGAGTAAAAAGGTCTTATTATTACCATAAATGCTTATATTTAACAAAAGTTCCATAAAATCCTATAAAATTTAGTTTGTACGAATATGACTGTGAGATGCGATAAGAATGTGTTTTATAGGTTTTTTGTATTTATCTATAATGACCTGATGAAATGCCATTTCCTTTTTTAATTAATTATTATTATTATTATTGTGAAAAACATTATATGAATTAAATTAAATATTCCAATTGTAAGTGTTATTTTAACTATTTTATTTAAAAAGAGTGTTTGACTGTGATATAGTTTAGTTGTAACCCAAAGACTACTTTACGTAAAGCTTAAAAATTAAGATTTACAAATTTCATACAATTTAAGGCGAAGGTTCTCTAAGCTGGTTAGGCTCACAGTGTGAGTTTTAAAAGTTAGACATTTTATATTTTGTACTAAAATATTTTGTTTCCTTGTAATCAATATTTATCTTGGGATCAATGAGAATTGTGACTTAAAATAAGTCACTGGTTGTTTATTTACAATTACTTCAAGTTTACCAAGTCGATTTAATAATGCAGTTGTCGGTTTGGTCATTGGAGAGTCGAAAAACAGACTTGGAAGATATAATAGGATCAAAATAAGAAAATTTTCTATGAATCGCAGAGAGGCAATGAGACTTTCCTATTTTTTCTTTGACGATTTGGACCCAATTTTTTCTTATAATATCATTAGATTTTCTATTAATTCGGACGAGGGTTGGATTGAGGGTGGAGGGAGGAGTGGGGTGTGTTTATTCCTTTCCAAAGCACATTAATTATACTTTTTTCAGTAAAAGTTTCAGAGGAAATACTCAACCACTTTTTCCCTTATCTCCAACTTTTCTGAGATTTAATTTTAAAAAAATCAGAAATTATTATTCGTCGAAATACTCCAAAATAAAATCCAGGCACCATCTCCTCGGTTCGCAACGACTGAGGCTCTTCTTGCCGCCCATTTGGGGCTTTCTTTATAGCAACGTGCATGCAGCATGCAACCTGAGAACATGACCTTGGAACCAGGTCCATTGACCGGGCGTCTGTGCCTCTGACTGAAACTGAAGCAGCCGGGAGGCATAATCGTTTGCCTTTTTGTACCTTTATATATTTTTTTTATCGCACTTTTGTACTTTTTATTACCTTAAGTTCCCCCTTAACAATGGAGAATTGCCAAATGAGTGATGGATTGGCAGTTTGTGTTTTTCTTTAGCCGCAGGTAAAAAGGGAGCATTAAGTGGACTTTTTGGGACTTTTCGGGCGAGACGCATATCACTCTTTATCATCTATTCGATTTAAGTTCTTTGGCTCGTCGAAGGCAAATAAATTTTCTGAATATCGTAGACTTAATTATGACTTTTAAAGATGGTAAAAGTGACTTTTAATGTTTTTAGGGAGGATTTCTTTATGGGAGTTAATAAACACCAAACCAATCGATACTACTTGATCATTAAAATGGATCAAATGTAAGTGGTGACTGCGTAAGAAACGAAATGTTCATCATAAATATAAATAGTTGCAGAAATATCCTACGCTAAATAATAGAGCCTTTTATATTTCTGATCAAACTACTGAAACTCTACAGAATTTTGTCCTGAACAGGATCAAATCGCCTAAAATGAGAATATATTGATTTTACTAATATTTTAATAATTGCCTCATTTTAGGATTTGCAATAGTTAACCTTTCATATGATGCGTAGTAAAAGTAAAATAATTGTTATGAACCAACATTTTGACAAACAGTTTCTAAAGTTTTACGTTAAAATTATTAATGTGATGAAAAATGCACAATAACTTCGTTAACTTTGAAAATGTTTGCATATAGCCAAATTCTTCATTACGAAGAGAATCAAATGTTCAAGTGTTTAACACGTTAGAAATTTGAAGGAAAACTATCCGTCCGTAACTATCTTGTCAGACGAGACGAATTGAATGTGTGTCGAAAGGTATCACAGGTGAATTCTTAGTCAATGGGTACCAATCGTTATTGAAATTTTTTTCGTAAATCCCGACTAAACATGATATTTCGGCGGTTTGGTTCCGCTTTATGGTAAATATTCTTTATCAGCGTTCACGGCAAATAAACGATTGGAAGCTTTCGCCGCAGCTGGAATTGTTTTCTCCAGTTCATCCATTAGAGCTTAGGAGTGTCAAATGTCAAGACTTATTTCTTTAGTCCGTGTAATCGCCTTATCACCGAAAATTTCATCCATTTCTTTTTCTAGCTAATAGCATGGAAAATCAAGAGGTTACGATAGGAGTCCCAGTGCCTTAGTGCGACGAATGCGGGAACTTCTAAATCGGCCGTCCAGCGGATTAAGGGATTTTATAACTTGAGGACAAAGTTTAAAAAGTATCAGACTGTTTCAAGGAAAGGCAAGAGAAGAGCGACAAAACTGTAAGAAGAATACCTGACTAAATCTGACTGTATCGTAAAGTACAACAGAACGTATTGTAAAATCCGATCTTAAAAATCAGTAAGTTTCCTAAGTATTGCATGGAGTGGTTGCAGATTGCGAAGCATAGAGCATCTTTTACAAGGAACAATAAATTCAAGGATTTATACATCGAAAAGTTTTAGGAGGATTGATTCAAACGTTTTATTCGGCAGCAAAAAGGTTTTGTCATTTTTGGCGGGACTAAGCAACCCCTCGTTATGCAAAACAACAAGTAATAGAGTGATACGAGTCAAATAATTTCAATATTGTACCAGAGGTTGCCGAACTATGTCCAATTGAAAGATATTCAGCTTTAATGAAGAGGAATCATGAAAACCTGAAAGGTTGCGAAAACTACCATTGAGTTTCAACACCGATGGAGAAATGTATACAATGAGGTCAACCACCCAAACTGTTGTACATAATCTTATGAAGCATGCAAAATACAACAAAGTCGGGTTCGGCTCCAAAAAGGAAGCGCTCGCAATACGAGCTAGAGTCGTTCGCCTCCAAGAATCCGAAAGCCGGTTCGGCCTTCAAAGCCCCCAAGCCTTCTCAGCCCAGTAGACCCTTTAATGAAGTCGCGAAGGACTATCTTCTCTGGCCAGTGGTCGACTTCAGTAACCCGGACGGCACCATCTCCCACGACAATTGGAGAATGTAGCGGATTTAGTTGCTCAAGGTCATGCAGATATTCCCTGGACCACCCCCTGTTTATCACAATACAGGTTAGTGCCAAGGGCAAATCAAGCTCATCGCCTGTGTAGATCAGCGATTTGCTGACCTATAAGAAGTGGCGATTTTCCGTCTAGCAGAGATTTAGCCAGATGCTAGACTTAAGGCTATGATCCCGAGCAGACCGAGGTCTAGGGCCTGGAGCCCTCCGATCCCAAAGATATCCTGGCACTGATTCAGGAGTGCAACACCAATCTGCCTACGCAAGACTGGAAAGTTGCCCATAAGCTAAGGGGCAAATGAGACCTGCAGTGGTCATCCCAACAAAGAATCACTGCACTTATTACTTGGCTACGGCTTCGACTCGATTAGCCAAACCGAGGGGACCGGAAGGTATAGAACGGGTACTCCCCACAGAGACCCTGTCTGCTGAAATCCCTTCTATAAAATTAAAGAATAACTAAATAAATCTCTACTATCTCTGCTATTTATTTACAATAATTTAAGATAACCTGATAATAAAACTGTCTTTTTTTTCCAAAATAAATTTGTAATTTTTGTTTTAATAAGAAAAAGCGATAGTTCTTATTTCTTCTGCTGCCATATAGTTTGCCACAAAGAGAAAGGCGTGAAATTTATAAAATTTCCTTTAATTCTTCATAGAAACCCAGATAAAACTTGGATTTTAAGATTTGGATAGTTTATAATTTTCATAATGAGTATTACGTCACCACTATCCTTTTCATCTAAAGGCAATGCAAAATTACGTTGTTCAATTTCAATTGCCTGAAATAACTGCGATACTCTGCCCAGATGAATTTAAAAAAAAGTACACAGGGTTATCACGGCCACGAATGGTCGACCGCGCACAGGAGCAAAGCCCTCGTGGAGCATTGACTTCCCATAAATAGTCCCGCTGCACTGGAGCACTCATTCGCGGGGCTAATTCCCACGTAATAACGACATTTCGTAAACACGGTGTTGAACGACCTCCAGGCATTTCGCCTCACAGCGCAAAAGGAAAAGTGGAGGAAAGCAGGCGGTGGAAAGGGAAAATGGGAATAACTAAAAGAAGTCAACTGAATTGGTGGCGTGCTTCATACAAAAGATAAAAGCAAAGGCCACGAGGGCTAGCTACTCACGGTGAGGTGTTATGTAAATCAGCTGCAATTTTTCATTAGACAAAGAGCACACAAAAGCCGCACACACTCGTCATTGATAAGCTTTTGCAGTTCATGTTCACCACACAGACAGCACAATAACGTTCACAGTTGGCCGCGCAAATCGGAAACTGACCTAGCGCAACGTTTATGTCATGCGCGGCGGCGCGGCAATCGTGCAAAAAAATAAAAAAAATAACAAAACACTCAAAATCGCGAATCGCGGCCCAGTGCGACGCAACTTACGATCAGCGCCCCCTCTTCCTAGACGAGATGATGTGCTCAGTGCACGACGACTGAGGAGCTTTAGACAACAGATCCGCCAGATCCAGCGGACTAGCCAGGCGCCTGGACTGGACTATCCCGCGATTTTCTACGGTTAATTTACCAGCGAAATTTCCGCGAATTTTTGGCCAGAAGACTTAAGATCGCGACCGTGTTCAGAATATGGCCGTGGTGTGCAAATTTTGCTCTTGCCAGCGGAGTAGTGGTGACGATTTAGAGAGGCTTTCTACTCCTCTAGATCGTCAAACTCACTTTGAAGTTTAGTAACATCTTTGGGTGATGTTTCAAGAATGCTAAAGAATCTGGAAATAAGACCAAAAGCAGCCTTGCTTTGCGGGAGCAACACAAGGAGCTTTGGGAGACTGGCCACCACCACAAGGTTTCCTGCAATCATTAGAAGCCACTCATGCCACCAGGGACCCCCAAAGTGGCCTCTGAATAGAAATTAGATTCGTCCAGTAGATTGGCGCTATTTTTACAATTCGTCGACATGAAATCGAAAGTCGATTTATTCCATGTGCGCCTCTTTTGTGCGAAACATGAACGCTTCCAGAATATTTGCAGTGTTGTTTCAGGTAGATGAGCCCAATCGAGATCACGATTTTGGGTGACCTTCGATTTAAAGAATTTTTTAACTTTACAAGTTTGAACGATGTTATCTTCATGTTATATCTTTTTTCCTTCGTAAAATGTTTAAACAATTTTATGATATGTCCATTTGAACTTTCGCTTGGCGTAGGTTCATTTGGAAGATTTAGAAAGCTCAGTGAATATTGCCAGTAATGGATGCAGATTGTTCAAATTAAATCGTTATAGGAATAAATGGATCGGAAATTAAATTCAAGTAATTGTATCCAATTATAAACCATTTGGCTATCCATTAACTTTTGGGCTATCCATTAACTGAGACTGAATATAGTCTTAGAGCGAGTTCATTTAAACTTACCACTAAAACTTGCATTAATACTTGTAAAATTGTCATCGTATTACAATTACTACTAACATTATGAGTAAATAAATTTTTTCTTTATAAATTACCATTACCATTTTCGCCAGAAACAAAAATATTGGGAGTTTTTAATATCAATGCAATAACAATTTCCATTACAATATATAATGCTAATTGAAAAAGAATTATGATTACTATTACTATTACCATACCAATACTGATAATGGTAATTTAAATAAAATGTCATTACTGATAATGGTAATGGTAGGAGTAATCATTACCAATATAATTAATTTGTATACAAGTCTGGTAACTAGTAATTAATTCCATTTCGCAAATTAATAATTGGACTGCACGACGTTGCAATGTCTACGCGATAGTGTAGCCGAGCCTTTATCGCAGCTGCTCATGAAAGTCTACGGTAAGTCCACAAAAGGTGCCGTGTGGATCTCCGTAAAGTATAGGCCCCAAAATAGAATCTTGCGGGACTTCTACAGTAATATACCTTACTAAAAACCTAGGTACGCATACGTGCACTTGAATATATCAAATGTGTAGAGAATGAGGAAATTTCTTGGTAGGAAGTTTCAAATGCATATTAGTTACAGTAAACGACAGTAGACCTTGCAACACCTGGCACAGGTCAGGCAGTCGAACTTGACACTATTCAATATGATCATGTTTAATACAACTTCAATCGTAAATCTTGACGACATTAAGAATCTTTTATAAGGAATTTTTGAAAGAATTATCATCTAGGAAGCACACTCATTTGTAAAAGAAAACAAATGAAGTGGTGTAGTTGCTAGCTAGCCGCAATTATCATCCAATTTATGGGAAGCTCGTAATAATGGCAAATAAATTTCATTAAGGTCGGTTTAACTTATGCGATTTGCGAAATTACTAACGTGAATACTGCGAGTTGGTCGGTCGTATGAAATATTTAACAGTAGACCGATTTGCATATGAATCGCCAGGAAAGCTGCTTAGGCGGCTACAACAAACAAATTACTTAAAAAATCTCACCTGTGCATGTACGGTCTGCTCGTTGTCTCGGACAAAGCAGCCCCGATCGAGGCGACCGAGGCTGCGTGTGAGTGCATTGACGACCGGTGCATACTTGAAATGTACCCGCAGATAACTCTGATGGATTGACGGAGGATCGACCGTCCAGAACGCAGCTATGCGCGGCCCAATAATAGGGACATTAGTCCCGACGTAAATAACCCTCTCCGCAGCTCGTCTTTGATGCTAACGAATGGCAGCGATAATTCACTGAAACGGGAAGATGCTGCAGCGCGACGGGGTAAAATCGAAGCACGGGCTAAATCGGACGCTGTAAAAATCAATTATGGGGCTCACGAGGTGATGCTCCACGAGTTGGGGCGGCCGATGCGACGCCTGCACTACTCTCGCTTACACGCCCCCGCTCGCTTCATGCAGCTTGTGGTTTCGGCCCAAGCGGAACCCGAAATGCTGTGGAACATGAAAATGAGATTAGCCGGGGCTTAAGGGGGATTCTTATCGTGTGCTTTATTGCACCGGCTCAAAAATGTATTCCGAAGAAGACGATTTGTTAGCTTTCTCGGAGGAATTTTATGACTGGTTTCGACGGTTACAGCGAGGAGGCGTTTTTACGACTCTCCAGGAGGAGGCATTTATTTCTTATTAAGCTTTTAGCAGAAGATCTGGTCATCTAATTAAGTTTTCTAACATCTTGGCTTATCGCAAGAATTTAAATCTTCAAAATAATTTGTCGGCTTTAGTTAAAATTTATTTAAAACATGGAATGTTTTAACGTCTTTTGAGAGCGGACAATAGAGTGAT
Organism: Philonicus albiceps; assembly: GCA_963969385.1. Taxonomy (NCBI): domain Eukaryota; kingdom Metazoa; phylum Arthropoda; class Insecta; order Diptera; family Asilidae; genus Philonicus; species Philonicus albiceps. The sequence goes on along the minus strand of OZ017773.1, from coordinate 31,609,068 downwards.
ATTGAATGAATAAAACATTACCTGTTCATTCCAATTTACACAATATCTTATAATTTAGTAATAAATATTTTTTTTAATTACCCAATTGTCCAACAATAGCTTGGGATTTGTTAGGAATTCTTACTTAGATTATGAATCCGTAAATCTTAAAAAAATCAAAACGACATTTTTACCTTATCCACAGTCGATTCGACCTTTCGAAAATAGTTTAAAACCAGTACATTTTTACTAAACTTAATTTTTGTTGATAATTTAACGGAAAATAACACAGAATTATACGAGTTTTTATTCAACCATGAAAACAATTTTTTTATTTGTAGCTTTAATGCGATATTAATTTGTATAATTTAAGTTCTTGTTATTTAGTTACTAAACTAAAAACCAAAGCATAACCATAAAAGTTAAACTTAAATCAAGTTATTTACTTCCAGTTAGAAAAGCACTCGAATGAGTTAAGATTTCATATATATTGTGCATGTTTACGAAGGTTTAATTTGAATAAAACGCTTATGCAACATCTGCAGTCAGTCTATACGACTATATGCTTTCCATTTATAAATAACAAAGTATAAATTCATTGAACAAATTTCTTACCCCACTGGAATCAGTTACACTTTTTCTATTAGTGAAATTTTAATGAGTAGACTCAAATTAAAAAGAATTGAGAAATCCTTAGGACTAGAATAATCGCACAGTTAGGATTTTGGAAAAATCGGTTATTTTTTAAAAATATTCTGATAACTTAAGACATCTATGAATGTATCTAGAATAATCTATAAGGACTGTTTGATGTATATCTTTAATTTTGGGTAGAGTGAGCAATGATCGAGTGCGACGATGGTAATATTTCGAAATAGCGAAAACTTTAAACGAGAATAACTCGAAATCTCTAATTCTGAAATTACGTTTTCTACCCAACTTCGGATAGTTACAGAGGCGGACAAAATGTTATTTTCATTGGATATTTATTTATATATATTTACCTATTACCTTATATATATACACTTCGTGACATAGAAAAAGTCGCAGTGCCAAATTTTTTCATATATTTCTTAAGTTTGCGCCCTTTTGTAGGTTAATGCACTTTGAAATTTCAATTCTTTGTTTCTGTTCTGTTGATACTGCAACATTTCCTGTCGGATAACGCTTCCTAGTTGTGATTGGTTCGAAATCGCTGTCGCGTCATTAAAAAGTAATAAGAAGGTCTCATTATAATATGGGAAGATTTAAGCAACTAACTACCGAAAAAAAGGTTGTTATTTTAGCTTTAGTTAATCAGAAACTTAGTTTTCGTGAAATAGTTCGTCGAATGGTAAAAAAAAATACAACAGAAAGGGAAGATCGAATTTTAAAGCACCTGGCACCGAAGTGCTAAATCTCGAAAGATCGATTTTCATCTGCGACAAAATTAAGGACAGAACTAAGGGAAGTAAGTAGCTGAAATAAGCGTACGAATAGTTCAGAGACGTTTAAATGAAATGGAACTTTTTACTCATAGATCTCTAAAGAAACCATTGTTAACCAAGAAAATAAGGGCTAAAAGACTCCATGTTGCTTTCAGTGATGAATCCAAATTTAACATTATGGGTCCTGATGGAAAGTATACGGCGCGTCATAGAAAAAGCGAACGTTTTCATGAGGAGTGCATATTACCAGTGGTGAAATTTCCTGCGTCTGCAAGGGTATGGGGAATCATTACATTTAATGGTGTTGGTAGCATAATACTAGTTGATGGTTCAGTAAATGCAGATAGATACAAAGAAATTATGGAAATGGTATTATTACCCACTTTAGATTAATAATAATTTTTCTGAAAAAAAAAAACGCAACTATCACAACTTTACTTTGTTAGGTGCCCAATTTTAAAACTGAATTGGGAATAGAATCGTTATCTTGGCCATCCAACAACTTTGACCTCAATATGGTCAATGTGTGGTCAATAATGGGACGAAAAATTCAAGAAAAGAAGCCAAAAATCCTGTTGAAGTTAAAAAATACATGTGAAAATGTTTAGCACAATGGTATTTCAGTAGACTATTTAAAAAAAACTCTACGCATCAATGCCAGAGCAAATCTAAGCCGTTATTAGAGCAAAAGATGATTTTACAGCCTATTAACGTTTCAAAAACTGGTTTGAAGTCTTTTGGTTCTCTTTATTTTGCTGACACCAGTTGTATTGATAAATCAGGAGTATTATTTATTTTATTTTAAATAAAGCTTACGTACCAAAATTATAATATTTTTTAAATATTTTAATCCAAAAAGAGCAAATTCTATAAGAAAATTAAATGCGGCTTTTTCTATGTCGCGCAGTAGCGGATTTACCAGGAAGCAAAGAAAGCAATTGCTTGGGGCCCCGCTTGGACAGGGGCCCCAAAAATTGAAAAATGTTGAAAATGTATTCGGAAATTAAAAAAAAAATAAATAAAAAATGCAAAATGAAAAAATCCATGTAAACAATATCGATTATTCATTGTCCTCAAACGAATTTAAATTAGTTCAAAACTGTATTGCGCGCGTATAGTTGGCGCTTCGGTCGCTCGTATTTCGTGTCTTTCGTTACTTTTTATCGAAAAAGACAAGCTTCAAAAACTTGACTTTGATGATGTCATTCATCAATCTGCGACTGCGAAAAGTAGGAAAAAGTTGTAATTTAGTTCGTAAATTATAAGTAAACTGTATAATATATTGATTTTGCAAAATTAACTGGTTATTTATTATTTTAAAATATTGGGGGGGGGGGGGGGGTTAATTTTAGAATGAGGGCCCCGAAAACCTGAGGTTGCTTGGGGCCCCGTTTTAGGTAAATCCGGCACTGAGTCGCGAGGTGTAGAATATTTTATATTTTGGTCATCCGGAAGCCTGACGGCCAGCAAGGGTCTCTTCTTTTAGGCAGAGCAAGCTTCGCATTGTATGTATATCTGTAGATATTTTAATAATTATCACTTATAGAAAGTTGACAATTTTATAAAAAAATTCTACAAATTTGCCCTTTTTTCGCCGCTCTAGAGTGGTCTAGCCCCTTAAAGAAAATCAATAGAGCTCTTAATTATTCCTACTTTAAGATGCTCTGAATTCAGTACAATTTACTAAATTTGGTCGCTTTGGTGAGCTTTGAGTGTAAAAAATCGACCTATCTGCAATTCCCTTCGTGTATTTACGTAAAAATATTTCTTAACATATTTATTGACCCACCATAGTCTAAAAAACAAGGTGAACAAAAAGTAACAATAAATTAAATCAACAATTTCCGATAACGATAAAAAAAAAGAAACAAATAAAAAAAACGGTATGGTCGTGAGTTCAAAAACCCCCCGTGCAAAAGATGCAGTGTAACCGTAGCAGATTGCATCGGATTAAATTCCAATTTAAGATTTCAACTGATCCCCCCGACATAGACAACCTTCGATAAGGTCAAAGCCACAAATTTTACGAACTCACAAAAGGTCTCAACATTGGAGCCCATTCAACTTTTCGATTGCCGTGAATGCAGTCGCGGCAACAAAAAAATTAATTATCTCTGGCATAAGGCTCCATGGCCTTTGGGCGATATGTCGAAACATCGAACCTTAAGAATAAATAAAGCTGAAAAAAAAACATCAACTGGACGCAAATGGAGAAATGATGAAAAACAAAGAGCAAAACGCCAAAAAAGCGTCGAAAGGGTGGGTGACTCAGACATCGCGGAATTCGTGGTGGTGGCCGCGGTCGCAGCAGGTTTTATTTACAACTTGAAGTAGTGTCCAGACCTCCAGTACACGGGTCACGACGCCGGCCGCCGACAGATTCGCGCGAAGTCCACTGTTTAGCAACATTCGAGTCACTCACCTGGTGGATTTCGAAGAAAGTGAAGCTCTAACCGTGCGCCGAGGCGGCTTCAGGTGCCTCCTCCTTCTTAGCCCTCGAGGCGGCATTGAAGCTCATCCGCGCTTTATTCCCACACTGTGGCCAGAGGAGAGAGGTTTTTTTTTTGAATTCTTGCTATGCGAGCCACTTCCGATTCTACGGAATGTCCAATTCGTCACTGAATGATCACGCCTCTTTTCAAAATATCCATTCACCTGATTCAGCTTCCTTTGCGCTTTTTCCCTACGCGCTTAATAACGTCGGCATCATGCTTGAATAGCTCCGGAATAATTAAACGCATGATTGGCGGTTAACTTCGGGGTAATTGGATGACGCGTTTTATCAAACCACTTAAAACGCTTGCAGGATGGTTGGTTGACTGTCATTAACCGTGGACAACTTTCAGCTTTTAAAACGGTCACTCTTTTGAAAGTAATAGCAATCAGGTATCAATTATTCTAAAATGTAAGCAGGCGCAAATTAATTACGTTGCGAATATAATTAACTAAAGATATGAAACAGCAAAACGATTTAAAAATCTAGAACCCTAAACACAGATCTAGCTAAATACCCTACTTACATACTCATATAAGTAAATCCACGTATATACTCGTATGGATAGGTAAATGTAATTCTTATTGAATAACTGAGTAATACTCTGTCTTCTCTGTAATTGTCGCACGATTTTCACGAGACTTTTCGAACTCTCCAATACGCTAATATCAATTCTTATTTCAAAAGTATCGTATTTCAATAAAAAACAAAAAAGGTCAGAGTCTAAAACCCAACTACGTCTACAAATACTCTTTAAAAAAAACAAGAAAATTCAAAACTCAGGAGCTGAACATAATAGTTTTATTTTTCATTTTAGTGATTTGCCTTTATTTTAGTTTAAATGGGAAGAATATTTAATATTTATATATAAACGAATATACGTGATAAGATTTGAACCTGCACCCTTTGAATTGGCGCTTTGCTGCTCTAACTATCTGAGCTACCCATGGCCAAAACGTATGTAGATAGACTGATAAAATCATAAACCTTCTTTAGATTTGTTGTAGTCGATCGAATATGGTAATTACGCTGTTACGCTAAAAAATCTGAACAATTTCTTGAATAAAACAAATTGTTAGTAATACCTTTTTCTTTAAAATTCTAATTAACAAATCCCTGAGGTGAGAACTAACAGCCAGTATAAATTCAAGCTCAACCCTTTGCACTTCAAGACTTTTTATAAACCGTAGTTGAATGGTGCCGTAGCGAAGGTAACAGAGTGCATAGGGTTAACCTTATAGGAATATGAACAAGCATATAGTATATTTTTGTGTTTCTAATAGATATTTTTCATACAAAATTAAGGATTTATAGGATCATACTACACGCACATAGGGCGTCACCGTTGCAAATTGTTACTTCACGGGCCGATGGTAGTTCTGTTGTTAGCGCGCTGGACTACCGTCCCAGAGGCTGTGGATTCAAATCCCACGGATAACCATGATCGCTTGCGCTATGTGCTAACACAATTGGCCTAAGTGTGCCTTTCTGGGTAGCCACAATAACCTAAATCTACTTCACGGAAAGTTAGGTGACAACCAAAACCAGGCCTATTAAAGATTTGCTTGTAAAATAAATTTAGATTCGGTTTTTTCAATTCAATTTTATTTATATTCCTTGTGATTGATTCCTACATTTCTATAATTGATAAATCATACGAGTATAACGAAAAATAAATATTGGGTCTTACTTCTGAGCACTATTCGATTGAAAACGTATCATAAATAGTGAATAGTGAATTCTCAGTAGAATTACATTCAATTCAAAACCCGGAATCTAGAAACCGATGAATTTAGAAATTCACTCTTTTACGACTTCAATCGAATCGTGTTCAGGATCTATATTAAAATAAAAAAAAATATTCGATAATTATCGAATAAAAATTTCTCTATAGTTTAATTAGTTTCAAATACGCTATAAAGTTACATTAATCTAAACCAGCACCTGCTAAATGCACACGTAGTTTAAGACACTACTGGTGAATAGAACGGTTTTCAGTCTATAACTTCTAGGCTATACTAGAGTTGAAGATTTTGCGACGAATCTTGTATTGGTAAAACATGTTACTTATTTAAAACAAATATTTAAAATTAAAATTGTAACGTATTTAAATATATTTCCAAAATATTGGATTAACAATTTTTAAAAAAACTAGGAAGATTTAAAAAGTAGTGCTACATTATAAATAATCATTCGGAAACAGTTGGTCTTGCATATTTGATGTGAAATAATCAAATATAAAGATCGAGTTTAATTTAATTACATCCTATTGACGTACCTTGTGCAGTAATAAAATTAATAAAGAAATAATAGCTTTTATAGTCCATTCTTTGCGTCTTTTTGTCTACTATACTATACTTTTTTCTATTATTATACATATTAAGTAAGTACAATGTAAACACGACAACTCCCCAGAGTTAACTCGTCTGAACAAGCAGAATATGCAAAAATGTTACCTGTATATAAATTGAGTAATTTCAACTTAGTTGTTCGTTCCTTGGCGTTATTTAATTCCTTATAACTTATAATTAAAATAGTAATAAGTTTCGTTTACCTGCAATGAAAAGAAAACAAGCAACGATTAGATTATGTGAACAAAACCATATAAAATAGTTGACTGCTACTTTGAGTAGCAGATATGAATTTATAATTATATAGATAAAAATTTAATTATAGTTTATATATAAAAAAGCATTGCTTTATTATACATACTTATTGTAAATAAAATCTTGACGTGAATGAAAATTATGAAATGAAATATAAGATAACCTTCCGTGCTCATTTTTCTTTAACTTTAATAATGTCTGTGTAAAATAATTTTCTAGCTTAGGGGTATTTTTCTTTATATATATATATATTCTATGTCTATATTTTTACTTTTTTATGCGCATTACAATTTATACGGTTAAAATATAGAGGCTCTTTATTTCTATTGCCTCGTTACACATCGGTGGTTTATGGAATCCGAAAATAAAACAATCTTCCCGCCAAAATTTGTTTCTAAATTGAGTTCTATGTAGAAAGTTGCCTCAACGAGAAAATAATACCACAAATTACAATATAATTACAAGAAAAATAAGAAAAATAGGTAAATAAAACAATGAGGTCATGCATGCCAAGTTGGTATTATTCAATTAAAAGTTCAACTTTCTTGCGAACTTCCTGGTCTGACCTTTTGACGAATTAATTAAAATTCAGCCCTAAGAGAAGGGAACGGAATGATGATAGTGATAAAATTCGATAAGCGTTAGTAGTAAATGCTTAATGATTTCGTGTCTCTGTCACAACGCCTACCGGAAACATAAAATAAAAGTTAATTGTCCGTGGCGAACGCACGCATTCACAAATTTATGCTTGAGCTGGTCATTTATTAAAGCGTGCGATGGTCACTCAGGGAACGAACTGAGCCACAAAAAACAACAAAAACTGGGAGAATTGACGACAAAGCGAGCAGCGAGTGGCTTGCACAAATTATGACATCAATAAACTTTTGCATTGAATAGTCACGAAACATCCACCATGTATGTCGTCATTTAGGTGTTAAGCTTAGCTTAACTTAGATAGAATAAGGGCTTAGCTGTAACAGCGTGATCTAAATTTTGAAATCAAATTTCTCTTTGGTACATTTCTCATTTGACAATTTTTTTTAAAAAATATATAATGTATAGGGTTTATTTTGGTTCAATGAAATCTTCATTTATATTTCCAAAATTGCGAATCTGGACGTTAAATTTGAAACTATTTGTATATTTAATATAAAAATTGATTTCATGAGGTGTTTTGTATCGTTAATTACCGAATTCATCAGAAGTAGAACTTCAATGAACTTATTGAATAAACGATTTTCGAAGAAATGGTAACAATAAAGTAAGATGTAGATGAGATGTTACGTTATTAAGGATAATTTAGTCTACAAAGTCTACCCAACTCATATGGGATTTTTGTACGAACTTTAATAACACTTGATAATATCAAAATAATGTCAGGTCAGGTCACCCTATTGAAGAAAATAGAATTCTGCCGAATAGATTTTTTAGAAAATTTTGGAAAAGTGTGTATGACAAATTTTAGCTGAATTATGCAGCCGTTTCAAAAAATGAGTAATATTTGTGAAAAAACTGTTAAATATTCTTTATTCAAAGAATGTACCATCATTAGATATACATTTTTCCCATCTTTCGGGTAACTTATGAATTCCCTTCCAAAATAAAACTATTCCGGATTGGAAGCCAACCAAGTCATCAACCCAATTTTCGAGTTCTTCATAAGTTTTGAAGTGCTGCTCTCTAAGGGTATGTCACATCGATGAAAAGAGGTAGTAGTCGGACGGACCCAGATCGGGTGAATACGGTGAGTAAGCTAGAATTTCCCAATTTAGTGTTTTCAACGTATGTTTTACCGCATTTGTTGTATGAGACGGAGCGTTGTTGAGGAGGAGAATTGCTTCTCGGTGTCTTCTCGCCCATTCCGGCAAATTTTTGAAATTGCGTTATTCAAATTGATGAGTTGCTGTTGGTACCGAGCCGTAACAGTCTCACCAGGTTTTGAGAGCTCTCGATACATCACACCTTTCTGGTCCTACCAGATACAAAGCAGGCTTTCCTCTCGAAACGATTTGACTTTGATGTTGAAGTTGATGACAAAGCCTCTAACTCTGCGTCTTTGAACTTCTTTGGTTACCCAGGACGCTCCTTGTATTTCACATCAAATTGACCACTTTTAAAACGTTGAAACCACATCTCACTGGTTTTAATATATGGAGTAAAGTCGCCATAGGTTTCGACGAGCAAACCCCGGCTCGCAGCTGCAGGTTTTTCCTGATTATAGAACAAAACCAATGCGTACCGCAAATGTCTCTGGTCGGCTCAAAATTAGAAATATTTCGCTTCGCACATAGAATGAAGAGTTCACTTCTAGGAAAAAAAACATATGCCGTGCGATAACCTATTGACAGCTCTACGAAATAGCACATACGTCGAATTGAAAATGTACATATACTTCAGTTACGCCATCTCTTAACAAAACCCACAGGAATTAAGTTTTACACCTGGTATTTGTAAAACATTAAACTATAGATATATAAAAAATACATAAAATAATTACTTAATCTGGTCATAAGTTTTATTAATATAAAGTAATTATTGCCTTAGTTACCGAAGCGTCCTTTTCCTGATTCGACGTTATTAGCGTCAGTCAAATTGAAGGCGGTATCAGCGAAATCGTGCTGTTTTGCAGTCCACTATGGAGTCAATGCACATTCACCCCAGCACTATCTGGCTTCGTTCGGGGTGCAACAGAACAACAATTCATCCTCATATTGACTGTGTAATTAGTGCGCAGAAAAGCCTCTCACCCTCGAAACTTCCCTGACTACAGGAGTAAAGCCGTACACCCCCTGAATCCGGCTAGGCCAGGGGATTCCCCCAATCGCCTCCTGAGCACTGAATTAATGTAGGAGCATATCTTTTTGCTTTACCTAAAAAAAAAAAAAAAAAAAAAAGCGGGAAAATGGGAACTAACACACATGTTTTGGGATGTGTGTGTTCACTGGCTCGGAAAGCAAACGCTGTTTTTGCCATTGAAGATATATGCTTATCATGAAAGTGCCAACTTCAGGTGCAGTAGATTTATGCGAATCCTTTGAAGCTTAATTTCAGTGATTTGGGGTGGATAATGGATTTGGGAAATAATAATTAAATCCAAAGTTAAAGCGTGAATTGGGATTGGATTTAGATCTAGATAAGGAACATGTTGGCAATTTGAAGTTCAGTATTAGCGTATTACTTTTAATTCAAATAAAAATCACAACTAACACAAATTCCATACTTATTTATTTAGTTACATACTAGTTTTTAATTTTTAATTTTAGAAGAACATTTTAAAATAACCTGATGTAAAAAAAATAGAAGAAAATAAAGGGTAACAATGAAAATTAAATTGGAATCATAAAGATAAAAACAATTTAGCACGTTTTATTGTTTTTCAAATGTGTATAAAGAAGATTTTACCCAAAATCTACTTCTAGCTATAGATAGTCATGGAAAATCTTGGAATTCTGTGTAAAGAAAGACGGGCATTACTAAAATTGTTTTAGACTACTTTTCAGATAATGATTTCGTAATAAAAGACGTAAGTATTACAAATTCCAAAAATTTTATATATTAGGGGTACCGGAAAGTAATGTCGTCTCTATGCATGTCGATGTTCGTTTGTTACATTGTGTACTACAAAGTCGTGCCAAAGATATTTTAAGGTTAAAAGTGACTTGTTTACTCGTAAATAATTAAATATGAAATTTTTTTATTTTTTGCAATTTATTTTGAAATGTCCCGTCAAATACCAGAAGAAGTACATATTCGGCTTTGTATGCTTTTTGAGTTTCACAAGGGTAGTAACGCAACGATTGCTACTAAAAGCATTTACGAGGTTTATCTAAACCCATTAGACCTTCGTAAATGTTAAATGTGGTTTTCTAAGTTTAAATCCAACAATTTCGATCTTTCTGACTCGTACCGATCAGAAAGAGAAATGAAATCCGTGTTAGATAATCAAGGAAATGGTCAAATAATATTAACCAAACGTGGTTGACCATCCAAGAACATTTGCAGCAGTTTGGTAAAGTAAGTAAATGTAGAAAAACGACATTACCTTCCAGTCCCCCTAATACTTAGAATAGATTCGACAATATTCTTTATTTGTAGACAATATTAAAACTCGGTAACTCTTCTTTTACTAAATATACACACATATTTCAAAGGTTACTGACTTATTAGTACCTCTGGTAAAGGAAACGTGCTCAAAAAGTTCTTGGAATTCTACAAATGAATGCAAGTGCTCAACTAAGAGCTGGAAACTTGAAAGCGCGCAAAGGAATCTTCAGAAAATTATAAGGAGCATATTTTCCCTTTGACTGTAAAAGTATTGTGGGTCGGAAAGCATAACATTCTTTAAAAATAGAGTGCTTAAAATTGTTAGTTTCTCTTATTTACCTTTACGATTATTATAGAAGAATTCCATCGTATTTATGAAAAACGTCTCTACTCATCTACATCTAATTGAATATATGAAAGATGGTTTAAATTTAAAGCAAAAAATTAAAATAATTTATTTAAAATTAACACATTTATTACTAAAGACCCAACAAACATTGAGAGTCTATTCCTAAGATGTTGAACAAATGAAAGTTGTATTTGTGATGATATTGAGTGAGCTTGCATTAACCTAGCTAAGGGGAGCTATAGTCTGGTTTTTTAGAACTGAATTAGACTTGAATTCTCTAAATTTTCAAATAGATATAATTTTATTTGTTACTTCAGTTCTTGGTTCTTCATTCCGTAATTAATATGATAATTTAGCAAGGGACAAAAATCCCTAATGTGTGTATAATTTAGTCATTTCAAGATAATTGCGTTTAAAGTTTTAAGATACTTGCAGGTACTTTCAGTTAATAATACGAATCGTAATTAGTTCTCTTCTGCAGCATGTAAAAATTGATAAAGGGCTTCATAAAAGTCCTTCATCGAGGGAAAAAAAAACGATGGAAAAAGCACAAAAATCAGAAAACCAAACGAAATGAACACAAAGCAGTGCACCAATAGAGGGTAATAAATCAACTTGAACACTGTGCTGAAACATTGAGCCATGTTGACAAGTTTGCACAACACCCTGGTCAGGCGCTGGACTGGATATGAGCAAGTTGAAAAGGACTACAAAGTGGTGCAAAAAACATTTAATTAAAACGTAACATCATAAAGCGCATAAATCCGACGCGGCAGAACCTGCTTATTTATGCGCCAGAACAGGCGACGGGTTCATGTTTATTGCCGCCAAATGACGAATACGGTGCAATGTTAAAATGTCGTTGCACGTGTGGTGGCTCTCTGATTTTTAGCCCTTTTTACTCTGAAAATCGTGCCCAAGAAAGGTTGGTAAATTGCGTGACCGTAGCTCATTAACTCTTTAAATACCACCAGCATTTATTTCCGAAAATTCATAGCCACATCCTGTGGAAAGGGCAAGAAGTGGAATATGTTAAAAAATAAAAACAAAAAAAAAAATAAGAAAGCAAAAAAACACACGGAAAAGTGTTCCTGCATCGATGTTAGAAAATGTCGAGGTTGACGATCATGTCGACTTTCGAGCATGCTAGAGATTCATTTGTTGCTCGATGTGCACCCTTCCGGCAAGGCGCTCTGTAGAGTGGCCCCGTCGGCGGATCATTAATTAAACATAACTTCAAGCGCTAATTACATAATCGAGCCACCACATACGAGGAAGCGCTGAGGTCGCAACGAACACGTCACATCAATCCTGCATTTTTAATTATTTATGTTTTTGCTGCCACCGCTGTTATGATTCTTTCAATTACCTCAACAAGCGTTTCAAGTGAGCCAAGTAAGCGTGGTGGGGGCGGCCCTAAATCAAACACATGTCACTCTCCCACGACCGTTGCGACGGGGGAAGCTAATCTAAATCTAGGCTGGAGTGCGTAGCGTTGCTATAAACTGAACAAATATACATCGCGCTTCCTCCGCCCTATTTTGTTTGCTGAGTATTATCTCTGGCATCGTGACTGAGGTCTGTGTCCATGTTAGATGCAGAAATCTAATAACGTTGCCCCGGCGGCATGCGAATATCCCTCGGTGGACCTAAGCAACCCTCCGTGCAGGAAGCGTAATAAATGCACGAAGCCGCCGCCAGGGGCGAAGTAATTCGGGCTGGAGCAAAGGGCAACCGTTTCGTAGCATATGGGCGGAGTGGACATGCCATCAATTTCCTTTCGCGTTCGAACACCAAACGTAATGCGCTAGTCGGTCACTCCGACAAACCCTAAGAAATGCTTCTCATGCTTCGTTTCATTAACAGTGGCTTGCGAAACGGGTTCACTGCACGTGCATATGCACCTCTTTCGGAATAATGCTTAATTTTGTCCGGTTGGTTTTAAGTATCAATTTAATTGTAAATATGCCGCTTGCTTGTTTGCAATCTCTTTAATAAAAGGGGTCATGAAACAAAATAAATTCAGGGAAGTGTGAATTTAATTCCAAGTAAAATTGGGGCCTCGGGTGGCATAGCTGGCGGAGCGGTTTGTCTGTGATGTACAAAGTGTGCCATTCCGAGGTTGTGGGTTCAATTCCCATATGAAAACTCTGGTTAAAAAGTGAAAAAATAACACCGAAAGTTATTTTTTTAATATTTTTTCCATGAACTACCATCTTTAATAGATAATAGATAATATTACAAAATGACCAGCTATGTAAAAAGTTTAATTTTTATATTTAAAAGGATTACTTTGTATGAAAAATTATTCTCGCCAATGTATAAGCTATTTTGAAACGTCGTGTTCACTGACGAATTATCATTTTGGGCATATCAAGGACCTAAACGGGTATGATTAAAAAAAGGATAGCATCAAATCATACGCATTGTAAAACACCCAACAAATTTACAAAAACGGGTTATTAAAGTCTACAGATTCTTGATTTGGAACAAGAAACCGATCGTGGGTCTTGCAAAAAGACAACGATCCAAATCAGAGAAGTCCTCTTTGTATTGAATGGAAAGATCAAGAAGATATAAATATCATGGAGTAGCACTCACAAAAGTCCTGATAATAATTCAATTGAAAATGTTTGGACCCTTATGAAGGCAAAGCTGCAGCGGAAAAATACTTTCACTTTACAACAACTTAAATCATCGGTAAAGAAAGCCTAGAAGGATCTACCACTAGAATATGCTGAAAAATTAATTGAAAATATGAACAATGGATATATAGCTATAATATAAAATAACGGTGACATCACTAATTATTAAATGAATAATAATAATGAATAATAAGGAAAAAATGATATTTTGTTAATTTTTTATCGGATTATTGAATTCTGAGTGATACGCGCTTACCAAACAGACTGTATATGTACCATTTTCAAGCAAATATCACTATTCTTAGTTTGGGTTATGTTAGGTTGATGTGGCTGCCTAGAAAGGCCAGTTTTTCCCCATTGTATTACCACGTAGCGCAGGAGATCATGGTTATACGTGGGATTCGAACCCACAGCCTCTGGGATGGTAGGACAGTGTGCTAACAACTGAACTACCAGAAGCCCCTACCACTATTATTAGTTAGGAAAATGAATCTAATATAATTATTCCAACAAAAGACAGTTTGACTTAAAAATTTAAATCAATCAATTTTACTCTCCCATCCTTTTGATGATTAAATATAAATTTTAAAAACATGCAAATTGTCTGTATCCCAAGAAAACGGCTTTACATTAATCTCCTTGGAACATCAACTTTAAGCTGAGGAGTCATCAACACATAGGTGTCTGTACAAATTGTCTAGAAAATAAAAAGGAACTACTGAAGTGAAAATGAGAATCTTCTTAGCGGGTAATTGAATTACCAAAGAAAAGGGATCAATGCAAGCTAACAATCCCCTTCGGGCGATATCGAATTTCCTTTCGCTACACCGAAAAGTATAAAAACAAAGTAAAACTTAAGTGAAACACGGTGAAAGTGCTACACAACTCTTCGAAATGCTAATTTACCTTGCAAAAAAAAAATCCTCTTGATTTGAGTTTCCTTGATTAACTTTTAGAGGATTTAAATCTTTTGGGCGAAGAATTTTCAAAGTAGCTGCAAATATTTTTCAAGAAGCCTGAATCTAGAAAAACTTCGAGTAAATAGGTAAACAAAACGGAGTCTGTTTTAGTTGAATTACAGAGGTTTTTTTTTGTAAAGAAGACTGGAAAGAATACGAAAAATCAAAACGTTTGGGAAAGTAAAATTAAAGTTTAGACGTAGGGAGAAACCCTTTTACTTTCTGAAATTCCAACAAAGTTCTACCTCTGAAAATCTAGAAATAAAAACGGCGCCAAAAGATCGCGCCAAAAAGACAACGGAAACGAAATAAAGCTTGCATCTTTTCTTTTGCGAGCCACTTAATTATCAGACACATGCCGATCGCCAGTCTTCCATCGGGGACGTATAATTTAGAAAATTACCAAACAATTCCGAACCTTTTTTCTGGACATTTGACTTATGTTGCGTGGAGGTGATCCCTCTCGCGACCGAGTCAAGTTCAGGAGTGCAAGAACTCCAGGAAATTTGCATGACGTGAGTTTATCACGACATCCAATCTTTGGCGATGATGGCTCTTGCCGGCGAGTCCACTGCATTTTTTTTTTTTTTTTTTTTAAAGTGGAAATGAGGAAAAGGAAGTAGACGACGCGGAAATTGTTTAAAAGAATTTTTCACATTCGAATAAGTTTCGTGTTTCATGGTGCTTTGCACCGTCTGAATTTTAAAATCTGCGGATTGTCTGATTAGGTTTTGAAAAGTATTTAAAATTCAAACAATTATCTTAATAATTGGAGTACCTAACCCTGTTTATATCAAAATTTATGCTTAGGAGAACGTAAAACATTCAATATTGAAAATTACAAATAAAATATTTGATTAGTTATCAGGTCTAGAAGTATTTTCGTAATCATAATTGGAAAACAGAAAAAATAAATTGTTCTTCTATCAGAAGAAAATAACATTGAAGTCAAATTAATTTTAAAAATTACACAAGCCTTAGCCAAGTGTTGAAAATTCTGACTTGGTTCAATAGTCCCTGCTAAAACCTTAGTCAAGTTTTAGGCTGAGACGAAGAATGGTCATTCATTCTGGGTTTTCAGTCTACGTTGAAGTCTAAACCAAGACTTGATTTTGTAGTCTACGCCCAGCAGCAGTCAAGCTTTAAATGATCTTGGACTTTTTAGACTTTACTCCACTCTGAGCCATTGTCTTTATATTTAATATTATATGAACCAAAATTTACATTGATATGTAAATCAATAGTTATTTGATCTAATTAAAAAAAATTCAAAATTTTTCCTTGCTAACCTTGGGCCAGGCTTTAATATCAAACTTGAGCCATATTTCCGTACTAGCTTGGGCCTAGTTTTCATATTAGCCTTGGATCAAGTTTCAAAGTCAGACTGGGCCAAGTTTCAGAATCAGGCTGAGGCAAGTTTTAGTGCAAGCCTTGGCTCAATTTTGAATGTCAGGATTGGCGCGGAGTTATCATCCCAATATTTTCCAGACTTGGGACTGGGTATTTGAAATTCCCCCAGAAAAGTGTCATCATTCATCCTAACTTAAATTCCACTACCCCATCTGCTTCACACAATCTGACATGATAAAAAAAAAATTATGAGACATTCACAAGCTTGGTATAATCTGCAAAAAACAAATATTATTATATCTTTCCGCAGGTTAGTGTAATTTATCAAAATGCATGAACAGGCCTGATTAAGACCAACATTTAAGGGCCAGCTGTTTCGGGTAATATATTCACAAGCCTAATTTACTGAAATTTATCCGGCACATCCCCTACTAATCTTAGAGACTGCATTTGCCAATATCAAGGTAAAGATAAGTTTAAGTGTCTAATTTATATCCCCTTCTCTTGTACTCAACTCAACTCAACTCAACTAAATAACTACATAATGCGAAGATTGTATTTTTGTGAAATAAATTATCTCCATCATAAAATTAATGGCCCTTAAATGTACTGCGTTAGCAGTTTTAGTAATAAGGAAAAGGAAAATGTTTAGCACCTGAAAACCTCAAGGTCCACTAAGAAAACGAAAAGGGGACGTTTTTGTTATCCTTACGAAGAGATTGTACTGGGCGATAATAGCAACAAGCTGTAAAATGCACCTCCGAACACCTCTCCATTTACACGCGAAGAAGTAAAAAAAAAAGGCGACAAGCTGCATAAATTCGAAGTTTCTCTAAAAAAAAAAATAAATAAATAAATTTCAAAAGCGTGTCATGCATCACTCGTATCTCACCCGTCTGAGGGGCGATGCAGAGCGCGCTAGCCCTCACTTATCCAAAACTGGATTTTCATGCTTTTACACTTTACGCGACATGCCGCATCTGATGAATAAAGGGTTAGGAGAGGGAAGAGGGGGAGAAGGGGGCTATATTTTATTCGGCTGAATAAATTTTATATTCAAACAAAGCTCTCAGCACCCCCTGCAACTCGCACGCATCACACACGACACCCTGGAATCCCTGTTGAGGGGATGAAGTAAAGTGAGGTGAGGTGATGGTGATCACGACAGGCGAGATATCATCAGCGGAGTGGTGTGCAACAAATCCTGGGTCGCTGCGATTCTAGAATCCGGGGGTGAGTCGCGCGGGGTAATAACCAGCCCGTGCGCCAAAATAACAACAAGATCGCCGGCCCGTTTGTCCAAGGAATAAAATAATCCCCGAGTGCGGCTCATCTCAATTTCGGATTAATGACCACGACTTGCACGTGCCACAGCCTTTTATTTTATTTTATTTATTTTTTTGTTGCTCGGAGTACGACATGTGTGCAGTGGCTCCGCAGCAGGCTCCTGCCACTGGAGCGCCAGCCGTTGGCGACAAGATCGGGATTGGGTGCATTTTATAGGGTATAGGATAGAGCGAGGGGCGCAAGGAGGGGCATTGACATTACAAATGTCCGAGTGAGTCATATGAGGAGTGGCTGGTGTCCGCTGCCCGTCCCTTCTTCGCGGTCCCATCATTCTCGTCATCATCATCATCAACATCAACAGAAGCAGCATCCCATGCATCCTGTCCGCACTCCGTTTGTACGGTGTGGCAGCGCAGCCTTCCAGGGATGAGGTCGCGTCGCGGCGGCCAGCTTCAAAGGGCTTAATGTGCACAATTCTCTGAATTAGAAGGAAACAGATTGTGCCGGCACACGGCCCTGCCTCCCCTTGAAGGGAAATAAAACCAGTTTCTGGAGGAAAGTCGTATTTGGTTAACAAAGAAACAAGCGAATAGATAAAAAGCAACAGAGGAAGTGCTTTTATTGAGGAAATATGTTTACAAGACTCGGGAATTGTCTAAAAGAGCATGGTAATGAAAATTGTCAAAGTGGTCCTTTTCCTGGCACCACTAATATTCTATAAGATTAAATTAAAACAGAACAAGAACAAAGTGTTCCGTACTTCATTAACAGTAGAAAAACTTAAATTTAGTACAGTAGAACGCCGATTATCCGAATTAATTGGGACCGGGGTCGATTCGAATAATCGAAAATTCGGATAATCGGACATAGACTGGTAATAAAGAAAAACGAAATGTCACAAATAGAATAAACTTTATTAAGTTTAATAAACACAGTTCTACAATACGTAAGTAGTGCACTAGAGAGAGAGAGAAAAAGAAAACTTGTAGTGTCTTGCCTCTAGCTTTCAACCATAACAGTTGAAATATATCTGGACTCCAGCGAGTTCCAACTTGTTACAACAAAACAAAACAAAAATTACATTACTTACTTACAGTACTTGATTTTAATTTTTTATATTACGCTTAGGACCGATTCGGATAATTGGCGATTCGGTTAATCGGCGTTCGGATAATCGGCGTTCTACTGTATATACCTACATTGTTCAAAAGCAGTCTAAAAGACCAGTGTAAAGCAAGCATTAAGAAGCTGTTAAAATTATATACCACCAACTTACGAGGTGTCGGCGTTGCCCAAGATACCCGATATACCGTCCAGCGCATGCAAAGATAGCCTAATCGAGGATTACGTTTTTCCGATCTCGCCGATATTTATCATGATAGATCCGTTAATTATACACCTAAACCTTCCGAGTGAATCAAACTATCTAATCGTGAAAATCTGAAAAAAAAATCCGTGCAATAGTTACAGGAAAAACCGCAGACAGACAGAAAGACGCGGTGAAGGATTTTATTTTATACTATTACAATTTTGGCAGCACGATCGACCCTTGCCTATAATTCGGGGTCTGAGACTGTTTTTGATTATTTCTGCTCATCCGATGAAGTAGACAAGCTCAAAAGCGGTTAATGTTTCGATCTAAAGCACCAGATTGATCTTCATTAGTGTGGCTACTGTCTGATGTCCCTGCCACAATCATGCAGATCAAATACCAGTCCCCATATATCTTACTAGGTTCAAAGACCAACTGGGAATTGCAAGCAAGGTAAATATGTAGCGATTTAGCTAAAGCTTCAAGATAGAATTGAAAAAATATTTTAAACTTTAAAATATTTTAAAAGTGTCTATCGATTGTTACTTGCAAAGTAGGTATTTAAAATTAATAATAACATGTAGTCCTAATATACATATTTTTTTAAAGATAAGAAAACATCTCATCATCTCATCTTACCCCTCACTAAAAACCAAAACCTAAGTATAATAAATATGACGCATTAGAAAGCCCGATTTAAAATTGTTGTTAGTAAACATGTAAAATATGTTTTGAAATGACACTTATATCCAATAGTTTAGATCTCCTTACGGTAGCTTATTATTGTACAATTCATATACAATGAATTAAACAATAAAGTATGAAAAGGTGGGGCAAGAAGGGATACTTATGATTACACGGTTAATAGAACTTCGTTCTTTAACCCTTTGCCTTATGAACTGAGTAACGATTATCGACCGATCAAAGCTTTTCTCATTCGTCGTGACCACAGGCAGTTTCATGACAGGCTATATTTTGCGCAATCTACTGGTTTGCTATTTACTGTCTACTAAAACATTTTTATATTACAACTGTAATAAACAATAACAATAAACATTAGCGTTCAGAAACAATCATGTGTTTGATACGAGTTTCTCACTTTTGGCACAGAAAGGGGATCACGTCTCCCAGACGTTGTTTTAAGACAAAGGATTTAATATATACAAAACTTATACCTTACTGATCAAACTTTTGGTTATCAGTCTTTTTATTAATTGCTTTAATAGGAGCATATTTTAAGTAGTTTGAGTACTAATAACTAAAATGTTCTTATTATGCTCAATACATGATACATCAATATATACAAAACTTATACCTTACTGATCAAACTTTTGGTTATCAGTCTTTTTATTAATTGCTTTAATAGGAGCATATTTTAAGTAGTTTGAGTACTAATAACTAAAATGTTCTTATTATGCTCAATACATGATACATTAACCCGGGGCAAGATGGGATAAATAGAATCAAAGTCAAGGTGCGATTTAGTATTATAATTTTGTAAACGCAATTTCTTGCCATTCTAACACCGGATCAAGTATAGAACATAATAGGTTAGGTTAGGTTACTGTGGCTGCCTAGAAAGGCACACACTTAGGCCAATTTTGGCCCATTGTGTTTACCACGTAGCGCAGGAGACCATGATTATTCGTGGGATTCGAACCCACAGCCTCTGGGACGGTAGGACAGTGCGCTAACAACTGAACTATCAGAGGCCCCTATAGAACATAATAAGAATTAAATTTTTGTAGAGAATCGCCCGATTATCAAAGAGTAAAGGGCATTTATTTAGTCATTTCTCTCAAAAGATGTAATTTTACACAAGTATTCAAACAAACTTTTACACTAAATTATGAGTAGTATTACTTAGTATGTCTAAAGTAGTATTACTTATTAATATATTTCAAGTTCACAATCATTGACAATGACGAAAATATGAAAACAGGGCTACATCGAAAAAAAAAGTTTTATCTTTGAGCAATTTAACTTAAGCTTAACTAAAATGAAAATGAATAAAGTTTAACTTAAACTAAGGCTAAGTTTTTTATAGATACTATTTTTATTTCAAAGAAAGACAAGTAGTAGTTAAACTACTGAGAAATAAATGTATCATAAAAATAATTACATAAACCTAGGAATAAAATATTTCCTTAAAACAGTACTGCAAAAAATTTACAGCCTTTTTAAATCCAAGGCTCTCAAGATATACATCCATCATGAAAGTAATTCCTTTGTGCCTGGAGCCTAGGAGCGCAATGAGCACAATTCTGGAACCAGCTGGCGATAAGTGTCCATTATTACCTCACAAATTTTCTTTTATGCAGTTGCCCCTGAGGTGCTTCGAAGTAGGAAAATTGCTGAAAACCTCTTATTACACCCTAAGCCGGTTAAAAGAAAAAAATTGTTGGCGTTTTCTTTACTTTGTGGTCGTTTCCCAGAACCAACCGACACTGGCGGTGTCGGTCATATAGGGCCCGAAAGCCGGAATTGGATGCACTCGATCAACATCCGTCGGGGTTAGAGAGGTACACGGATAGGTACTGAGTGGGGCTATAGTGGAGAAAGGGGATTTAAAGGCATGCAAGATAAGAGGCATTCAGACAGGTAAAAAAAGGTGAAACAAATTTCTTGATTACAAGCAAACAGCTGTCTGCATGACATGTGCATCTGCACCAAGAGGCACAGTCGATTCGAAGCGATAGAGCGCCTGGAGGTAGCTTCATTTGGTCCATGGGACAAGAGAAAACCATTCCCAGGAGTATTAAAGCTAAAGCAATTCACTACTCACTAATTATTTTAGAGACAGACGATAAATTACTTTAATGGCAAATGTGCATTATGTCATGATGCTTAAATTCACGAAACTTTACTATTCCACAATTGATTGAATACCGAAGATTTAGCATAGACAGTTTGTTATCTTTTCTCCCTTTTGTTTTTAGTAAGAAGAGAAAAAAACCAACTTCTAGAATCATAGTCGAGCTGTATTAGTGTTTACAAATTTATAATGAACGAAAAACTCTTATAAAAATTATATATAACTTGTTCGGGCAAATTTAGCCTACGTAAAAATCTCTTCTGATTTTCGAAATAATGTCACTTAGAAATTCAGGAAAGTCGTTTTGCTTACATTTAATACGAAGGTCGTTCGGTAATTGTTTGGAAAAGAAAACATAACACAAAATATCAAAAATTTTGTAAGCATTCTACCGACAAAATTATTTGTTAGTTAGCGACTTTCCAGAATTGAAAAAAGGGCTGTTAGAAGTTGGCTCGTCAACCATTTTCATTTGGACGGTGGTTTTTGGGACACCCTGTAGGAAAGATTAATTCAATTCGTTTGGTCTGGTAGCATAATTGTATTATTTTACCCTTTCCTCGAAGTGCAAAGAGCAAAATTTTTTATCTGGTCTTATAGAGGATTTTTCGAATTCTTTGGACCATGGTTTTATAAAGTCCAATTCATCGTAGTCGTATAATCAGAATAGTAGTTTTTTTTTCAATACGTACATATGTAAAAAGATACATTTATTAATGCAAATAACAGTAATGGTTTAAAATGACTACCTTATGGTACTCAATGATACCGCAGTACTTTATAATCGAAGAAGGTTGGAGATTGTCGATTTTCCATTAATGAGCCCATGTTGAAAAGGTTTGCAATGAAAATTAGAAGTACGTGACAAACACCGTTTAAATTAATAATTAGTACGTATTAGTAATTTATTGAAGCGGTGGAAAGAAAAGTAAATTGAGATTGAAAGGCCATCACTTATGCGAGGAGGTCGGAGGAAATATAAAGAAACCGACACACGACCTCCAGATCTATCGACACTGTCGTCGCGGAATACGCATCAAGTTAATTTGAAACGGCGAGACGTGCGTGGAATTGATGGGGCTAAGCATCTATTTGCTATTTACCTAATGTCGGCTGTGACGGGCTTTGTGCACATACCTACAATTGTTTAACGAATAATCGGCGGCGACAGCAGCACACCATGCCAACCAGACCAGGGGACGGACTTACCGGCGAACACACCTGTCCACATCGGCACAATCGAAACGGGTCTGTGCTCCTCTTAAACAGCCTCATCCATTTGCGGCCGTTCCAGCGAATGTCCTCGCTTTTACGATTCTTGGCTCGAGCGCCATGTTGTTGATACAACGAATACTTTTCGCATCTGACGCAGCCGCAAACTTCCCGCCGAATGGTGCACAATGCGCATGCGATCTGAACTTGACGCGGTCTACTCCGCGCTTCAAGTTCACTTGGCAGAAATTTTTGTTTATTGCCCCGCAATGAAAGCGGTTTTTTCATCCGGCATCGAAGAAAGTAAATATAACGGTGGAGTGTTTGCCGAAGCGACGGCGTCTTACTCCATCGGCTTTTGGAGTGAATTGGCAAAGAAGACAAGGTCACTGTCGGCATTTTAAGTTAATAGATTCATTAAACATCCAAGCAAAATAGGCGGCGGTCTTTGAGTAAGGAGAATGTAGGAAAATTATGAACTATACAAGATTAAAATAACAGAACGGAATGAATGATGAAATTAATAATTCAATAGGAAACACCGGGGTAAATGACACTTCGACTGATGTTATGCACCTCTTAAAATGATTGCATATTGCGATGAGTTACATTTTATCCGAGGTATCTTATTCTTTAGATTAGTCCACTCAAATTTCCTGTCGTTGTTCTTGGTATGAGAAATGGTTTATGAAAATAATCATTGATCTGAAACCTAGGTAAAGATGAAACTATGTTTTGTAGTCGATGATATTTAAGTATAGTCTACATCACTTAAGAATTTGGTATCTAATGTAAGTGGCCTAAAGAATTATATTATTGAAGTAGTTTAAAAAATCACCCAAGTCTGTAAAATTATCCAGTCAATGTAAAAGTACTCAGCTTTAGGCCATTAAATATTGTCCAACTCTTTAGAAAAGAAATAGTCTAAAATTTTAGAAGAACTCCACACTAAAAGAAATTTTAGTACGAAATTCACTTGTTTATACATTATACCGTCAGAAAGTGTGAAAGCACTTGCAATTCATTCATTCGTCCATAAGACGGTTTTCCACTGCTCTGGCGTCCAGTGTTTATGTTGGCGTGCCCAATTTATACGTTTTGACCAGTTCATAAGACATGATGAATCAAAATTGAATGAATTTTTGGTACTAATAGAACAGTATTTGTTTGTCGTAAAGCACACGAAAGAACACTTAACGATTGTCTAGTGCCCTAAGTGAAATAAGGTGATGGTAACTTGTTGGTTTGGGGCTATTTTGCTGTTACAACTCAGTACTACGTATTGTTGGGAAACCATTCATGCTCCAACACGATAAGGATCCCAAACACTCAGTAAGAATATGTAAGGCCTTTGTAGAAGAGAAAGAAAGGAATTGTCTTTTGTTTGGAATTGATGGTGTGGCCCCACAATCCCCAAATCTGGCATCCATCGAAAAATTGTAGGATAAATTGGATCGAAAACCCAAAGATCATATTCCAAAGAATACTACTGAATTGTGGCAAAAATTTGTAAGAAGCTTGAAATGAAATTGAACGTGGTTATCTTTAAAAATTACTTGAGAAAACGCCTAAAATCTTCAAGGCCGCATTGATGATGATGATTAAATTATAAATGAATTTTTGGTTCTATGAACTAGAATGCATTTTTATTTCATAGTATAAATATTCTTCTTCCGTACTCAGTAACTTATTTTCATTTATTATCATTTTTCTTTCTGACGGTAGTGTATATCAGCGATTTTCGAACATTAATAGTTTACGGTAGGTGAAACCATAATGTATGGCACCCACGTTTATTGTTCAGAAAGCCATAGCTACTATGAATCAGGGGAAATATACAATATATAGGAATATTTGTATAAGGTGTAGTTATGTAAGTTATTTTGTTTAATTAGAATAAATCCTTTTACCTCAAAATAGGATTTGTGATAGTCATCTACGAAAGTAAAATGATCGTACCGCATCTATATGAATTTTCTGCCATCAACCAACTAAATCCTTCAATGAGCCATTCTATCTCCATGCCCCCTGATCTAGTAATAAATAGGTTAATTTAATTTAGTTAATTGGCTTAAGCATTAAGCGATATACAAAGTGTGAATTATAACGAAGAAAAATTTATACATTTACGCAACACAAAATGATATAGAAGCGATCGTTAAAAAGGTGTACATATTTACCATGAGCAAGGCAACGTTGTCTATGAATATTTTAGAATATAAGATAAAATATGGGAGTTTTCTATTATTCTTACTTACTTAATAAATTACCAAGTTGTAAGTTGTACGAATACGCTAAATTCAGTAAATTATTTCCTTTTCACTTTTGGTGTTGCTACGGTTGGGCTTATAATTTCATAATTGAAGTTGAACCAAAGTTGGGTAGGGGGTAGTCCTTCTGCAATAAATTATTAATCATTTGCCGGGACTGTGAGCCTTTGACTGCCCCCACCGAGAATTCTATCACGAAATAGGATAGAATATAAATATAATGTGACAATTTTTTTATTTTTCATAGTAACGAAACAAGAAAATATCAATAACTAAATAAAATATGTTGACCGATTACCCTATCATATTCAACATTTGAGTTTTAACCCATTGGCTGCCGAGATCATATTCAGCCACACATTCAGCTATAGACAACTACGAGATATCTCATAGTTGGCAGTGAATGAATTAACGAATTCCAACAATAAAATTCATAATTACTTTGTGAATGTCAATGACTTCAGAAATGAATAAATTCGAATAATGAATCGCACGAATGACCTTCACCTCGATGTAGATGTTCAAGAATTGTTAGTAATTTCATGATATCTTGATTCAACAAAAGGTATTGAGGTAGGTTAAATCAAAAATCTAATTTTGAAGTTTAATTCAATAGTAATGTAAAATATGAATCTAGGATTTGGGTATACTGCCTACGATCGCATTCTTATATCTGAGTATTTTATAAAGTTTAATTAAAGCTGATGGCTATTTAGAAATATTTGTACTTGTATTAAATTTTTCTTAACATTTACAGAAAACAATTTTAAACAGTCAGCCGCGTGCGTGTAAATTCGCTATCTCATCAAAGTGTTACGAGTCAAGTTACATCAACCTCGGGAAGAGTCGACGAGCCGACCATTGGGATGGGGAAGGGATTTTTCCAAGAAATCGAAATTCTCTCCGGCTGCACGAAAGCACAACCAACCTGCAGACGAAAATATTTACGAAAACTTCACAACAAAACAACCCCAACCCAGTCGAATGCGAAGATATTTCGAGCTAGACATATTCCAGCCAATAATAGGGTGAGACAGATGTCAAGTTCAGGAACTTTTTGGAGCTTTTGCACGGAATTTCCTATATACTTCCACCCGTACGGCGCACATAGTCGCGCGTGGTGCGGTATAAATATCACCACTTGTAAATAAATAAACGGGGCCAGGGACCGGGACAGTGGGAGGGGGGGAGGGGAACTCCAGTGTGGAATGGGCGCGAAAGAGACATGCGGGGGAGGCCTCGACAAATTCCGATATTTTCCCTTATCAAGAGCTTCGCACTTCGCATAAACAATAGTTGGTCGAAGAGACTCGTGGCCTAGATGCCCATGCGCCCCATTGGATCAATTCCCGGGCCGCTCGGCCTCCGTCGTGCAATTTCCGGACCCCCGGGTCTACGCATGTCTCGTGAAAGCTTCGCTGCTCGTAACGAATCCGAATTCTGGCTAGAAGCATGCCTTCGAGCTTCTCAGTCCGATGAGAATCAGCTGGAGTGCTGGTCGCTTATATTTATGTTTTTTTTTTAAAAAATTATTTTAGGCATATCTGTTTAATTAAAAGTCAACAATTTACACTCTCATTAATTTCCTACCTAACTCCAAAAAAGGTATTATCATTTTCGTAAATTTTCATAAATTCAAAGCTCAAAAAATAAATAGCTTAAATGAAAGTCGTATTGATGAGACGTTCAATTAGCCGTAAGGCATGACCTAGCTCTAGCCGCAAAATTAGGCCAAAACTCTTTTAGAACATTGACGGAGGCAGAACTTTTAAAATCTTTTTGTTTTTTTTTTTATACTTACTCTCTAAAAGACTGAGAAAAAAGATTCCGCAAAATGTATGTGGGTTTTATCTGTACGATTTTTGTATTTGCTAAAGTTAAAAAATGAACCTCAAAGTCCACATTACGTCTATTGTTAGACATGCATTTGTGGACGTTTTTTTTTTTTTAAATAGCAGCAGTTGCAGTAGTTTTTCAGGACAAAATTGGTGAATATCTTGGCACCATATACATTTCTTAGTTCATCAATTGCAATTCCACAATTTCATAAATTACATAGGCCAACAAGGGTCAGCAATCAAAAACTACAAGTCATTTCCGTATTTTCTTTATGCTAAATTCGAATCCGACCGCAAAAATGCTCTATAACATCAGAATTTCGAGATATCGTAGTATAATTTTTAGCCATAAAACATGATATGATAGTTGAAAGTAATAGTCTTTCCGTTCAACGCCCACTTTATAATTCAAATTGGGTTTTGCAGTTGAAATATTGGAAATTAATTTTTATTTTGCGGAAGGTTTTATGAACACTTGGTTCGATTTTATGTATTCTAAGCTCAACATGTAAGCTACCCTTTATTCACAATATAAGCAAATTTGTGTATTTCAAAATGGTGAAACTAAGATGGCGACCATCAATTGTAATTTCAAGAGATATTCATTTCGTCTATCCGCAATCAATTTTCAAATGTGGTGATAATTTCTTTTAAATTTAAGGGATTTTCTTAAAAAATAAGTCTAATTTAACTCGGTTATGCTAATTCTGAATCGAATATAATAATTTTGAAATTAAAAATGGCGGTTCCAATATGGCGACCAAAGTTTATGAAGTTCACCGATTTTTATCCAATTAGTTATATTAAAATCATATAGTTCACTCTATCGTAATAACTATAGAAGTATAGTTCCCATTTATTGTTTTTTAAAAATCAGTCATTTTGTAAATGGTATTGACATACCTTTCATTTGTGGCCTTTAATCAAAGTTCAAAGAGCCCCTTCATAGCCGCAAACAAGGGCTTCTTATAAAATAAATGAATATAGCACAAATAACACGAAGAATGTAAACATCCAAAGCAATATTCTTGGCCCTCCACACCACATACCTTCGAAGTACTTAAAAAACGACCAGTCGTAGAAAGCCCATTTCAGTTTGAATTTTGTAAAGTAGGAACAACTCTAAAAATCAAAGACCCTTCTTTTCCGACGGTTGACTGACTGAGCCCATCCTGAGAGCGAGCGACAACTAAACCAACAGACCAGACTCACTAATAAAAACACGTAAATGGAAAACAGTTTGCCAAGTTCGCCTCCGTCCCTAACCGAGGTGTCCTTTGAACACCGCAAGTCCATTGAAATCAAAACATTTTGCCCATTTCTGCGATAGTTTGATCACTTTAACCAAATGCAAATGGATTCCTCAAGTCAAACTTTGCCCTAGCCCTGCCCCTGTTTGACTCCAGACCTAAACGTGTACCGCCCGGGGCTGCGCTGTAATGAACACTTGGCACCTACAGCGTTCAGCTTAACTGGCAACATCGAGACATACAGGGAAAAAGCAAAAGCCGAAAGTCACAAGCGGCCCAGCACCCAGCTCCCGCCGAGGATTTTCAGTGGGGTCCCGGACAATCCCCAAAAAGGCCTCGTATCAACGGCAAAGCAAACTGTGCGAAGCTCCACCAGTCTAATGAAAATTTATCAGCGCGCATTTGTATCTATTTTTGTCAATCTGTAGACGGAAATTAAAGTTCTATTGGATTTGGGGCTTTCAGCCCCGTCGGTGAAGGAGGAGAGAGCCCTCTCCCATGCTCCAACCCTATTTAGTTGGTGTAATCGCACATTATTGATTTATCCTTGTAGGGAACTTTTTGGATGGGACTGTTGAAACTGCTGACTCGGGAACTGGCGGGATACAAGCGACGGCGATGGAAGGCAAATGGGGACTCTATTTATAGGACGAACACCATGGAAAAAAGAGAAGTTCTTCTTTCATTCGAGGAAAGTAATTTGTGTCAAGATAGAGTACAAGGAAAGTTTTCACAAAGGTAAGGAGTCCAGGCCGTCGGTCAGGAGCTCTCTTTTAAAAGGTAATAAGATAAAATTGCTCTTCTGTTGAATGATGTGACGAGCTCAACTATTACCCTATGATCAATTCTATTAAAGTCATCTAATTGAAACTGCATAAGAAATCATTTGTAATCTACTTTGCCATGAAACAATTTTACCAATATATTTATAAAAAAGAAAAACATTTACGATTCTTTACTCTTGAATACTTTAGGAATCGGTACTTCAAATTTCTGCAGGACAACTCTCTCTGTATCCTTGTAGCCGTTTAATATATAAAAACCGCAGCGAAGCACCGGAACTTTGTCAAGAAACAATCAATAGACGGTATTTAAGTATATTTGAATTTAAACCAAATTTGCCTAATATAACTGAAAAATTGATGAATTTTACAACACTGTGTAAATACGCTATCAATTACTTCATTATTAATTTATTTATTTATTCCTTCCTTATAAATTAATTCTTCTGAAAGAATACAAATCGAAATATTATTTTTATCTTGAAACTCCCAACGAGTAGGAGCTCCATTGATATGGGCGGTTCCCAGATTATTTTATTCATACAGCCCTGAACACGAGCACTTAACGGACGAAAGAGTGATCCTAAACATTTTAAAAATAAATAATGTGTTTTTTTTTTGTACGTTTTGGGCTATATCTTTATAACAAATTCAACAAATATTTTGGAATTCTCGAAATTAGGCCTTTCCAATGATACACCACACGATACAAAAAATTAAACTTTTTTTGTTAACGGGTAAAACTCACACTTAATGAAGAATTAAATGCCGAATTTTAAGATCATACCTTACGTAGTTTTCGAGAAAATATCTATAATAGAGCGACGGACGAACGGACGAGCGATTTTATAAGAGTTCCGCTGACGATGGTATAGAACCTTAAAAAATAACAAAAAGTATCCAGTGAAAACTCCTCCTTCCACCTCTTGTATTTCCTTGAAAAATAAATTAACCACGAATCCAATGATGAAAATATCCCCTGAGAAGTTTTTGGGAAGAAAATAATTTTAAACGATTTGGTACTTCTGTCGTGAAAGAGCCTCTGATTTATAAATCAGAATATACAGACGGCTCGGAGAATAATTTGGAAATAATATGCAAATCAATTCCTTGAAATCCTAATCAAGATTTATTATCCTGTACCCTCCCACTAAAAATTAATCATCGCAAGCCTTTAAAAAGATCTTGTAAGACTGCGAATTTGTGTGAACACGCCCGCTTAAATTTAATTTTCAAAAAGAATACTTACGGCATATAAACATACATACAATATACAGGGTGTCTCATAGCCTATGTCAAAATAAGTGGAATAATAGATCAGATAGACAAACAAAAAATTATGTGGGGGAGCATCTCAACCGTTTGGGAATTACAGGGCGATTAGTGTATTCCAACTCACGCCAAAAACCTACTATCCTTTTCCCAAAAATGTCACCAATATTGGTCTACCATCTACCATTGCTGGTACATTCACTGTTGAAATTGGAAAAAATGTTTTTCATTTTCTTAAAATTCTTATTAAGATTTTTATTGAAAGCGCCCCTCTACTTCGCCCAGATCCTATGTCCTCTCTGGTGAACGCGTTCCTTCTGTCACTTCCCTTTGCGATCACGGTGTCATATACGATAGTGAGCTCAACTTTCATTCCCATATAGGTCATTCATTAGCAAGCTCAATTCTGCTTTGGGCTTCGTTAAACATTGGTCTAAGGAATTCTGTAACCCTTTCGTCACCAAGTCACTCTTCATCTTCTTTGTCAGATAACTTTTTGAGTACGCCTGTAAGGTCCGGTCATCTTCGCAATCCACACTCATTAGCAGGATTGAATCTGTCCAGCGCTGATTCATCCACTTTGCCCTGCGCGATCTTCCTTGGACAGACCGCCTTATGAAAACCCCCTTACGAAAACCGCCTAAAACTAATCAACCTTCAGTATCTCACCCTACGTCGAGATGTTTTGGCATACGATATATGAAACACCCTGTATAAGTTAAATATAACGTATTTAGTTTAAACTCTCCTACCTCTAACAACAAAACTTACAAACTTTGATTTTTGATTTGAGGAAGAAGTAACGTACCTGAAAATAAAAGAAATCAATACATTAGATTTTGTTGCGGTATTACACATTTTGAATTATAATTGTGTTGTAATATAATATAATAATTAAAAACTAAACTAGATTATCAATGTAAAAAATATGAAAAGCAATCTATCCGATTTACCCCAAAAATTATTTTGCCCTCTTTTACTTTTAACGTCCAAATATATGTATGTGAACAAAACGAACCTAAACCTTTATGAAATGTTTTTAAATATCTAGTTACTGAAAACTATTAAATGAATTATACTAAAAAAATTTCAAACCCTCAATTTAAGCGATATTTTTAATGTACAACGAGGTGCAAAGCACCTGTCTGACTTGCAATAAAAATGACAATTTTATGACCCCATGCATCACGTGAATCAATACGAGTTCGTCTCGACCCAAACTGAACTGAATTCAAACAAGAAACTTCCCCTTGAAGCGAATGTGTACACAAATTGCACATTGTTTCGACACGTTATCGGCATTTTGTAGCGTAAATATTGAATGAACATATGCCGGGAGTTATATGCGATAGATATAACATTTAGGCATTTTATTTACTTTAATTTCAAAACCAATTGAATTCGACCCTTTAGGGGTGATGTTAATATTTACGAGCTTAACGTACATAATTACATTATAACGTGCCGTGATCAAAAACAATAATAATAAAATTTTGAACTTTGGATCAAAAGAAAAATGTTAATTAAACTGATGAGTCTAAATTTAAAAAGTATAGATGTAAATAAAGGGTGCATTTATACTTGTCGCATGTATGTGATATGATTGTGCTTATGCTGATAAATGATACCCGTCAATTTTTACTAGAAGGATTCATACTTCAGGCAGATAATAATTTAAAACATTTCTCCAATCTTTACATTTCTGAATAAGCTGTAGAAATCAGGAACATGGTCCAAGAATAAAATAATAAGTATAATAAAAAAAGACAATTCTCATATTACCTAAAAAAATTTAGACGAATTTATTGAAAGAACGAGAAAATTAAATTAAATATACATACAAGAGAGAATTCTCGAAAAACACCAGTCCAAACATAGATAGGAATTGGATTTACGACCTTCAAATTTGCGCTAAAATGCTCTAACCACTGTGCTACCGTGGAAAATTATCAGTGCATTCGAGTAATTCGTTGTATTAAAAGAAGTTCGACTGATCTTACATACATCCCGATAAACTTGTAAAATATATTCTTACAAGAAAAATCTTAATTTGAATAAAAAAGACACAGTGTACAAGAAAAAGATACATAGATAATTCAGTTAACTTCATCTACGTCCTTCAAAAATTTAAATAAAAAAATTGAACAAGTTCAAGGTAAGAATGATGTCACAGCCGCACTACCATTCCAAGTAGTATTTCTTTGAAAACGTCTTATTTAACCAGTAACCGGCCTAAAGATTATCCCATCTGCTGGAGCAGCATAAAAAGGGTCGTCAGTAGCCAACCGGGTCACGCAATAGCACCGGTCGGTTCTCCTTCCTAGAACAGCATCGCATTAACCGTCCGTCGGCCGTCTGCCGTCTTTTTTTTTGTTTATATAAATTATGTAATTCGACACTGCGTAAGTCCCACCTCGCATCCTTCGTCATTTCTTACCTTTTTTTCTCTATTTATCCTGCCAAGTGCAGGTTGCTATCATCGTTGGTTAGATTATGCAGCCGCAACGTCTCCGATTGTGCAAAATGAATAAAAAATATAGCAGCAACAGCATCATAAACATAAGAAAAGGCTTGCATTTAATTTAATTTTTTTTTATAGATCATAATTGCTGAGATTTGCTTATTTCGATTAGATGTAGAATTGAAAATATCCACTGTTTATAGGTTTAATCAGAATTATTTCTTTTATTTTTGAATCCAGACAACAATGAATGACGCAGCTAGACAACGCGTCAAACGATAAAGGGATCTCATTAACAATGAAAGGTGATGCGACAGCAATTATAAGGGATTGAATGGCTTTAAAAATTAGTTCTTGTATTTTAATCGCTTGACATACAATACTGTATATAAACAAGACATCGTACACTATCTTAGCAGTGTTATTATAATTTTGTTATTAAGCAGTTTACATTTATTTATCACGACTTTTCATAAAAGTTTGCTTCGTTGGCTAAACCCAACAGTGGAATTTTACTATTATACCTCAAATTCACTATCACTAAATAGTGAAACGATTAAACATTATCATAAAATAGTACATTGCATCGTCATTATCACTCAATGATGATGCACCGCAAGGTGTAAGTATTTTTACGGAGATAAAAAAAAACTTTTATACCGTCGTTAGTAGAGCAAATTGATATTATGCATTAAATTTAGTAGTGAGTTTACACCATTTAGCCGTATAGGACCTGCGTACGTTCTCTCAGACTGAAACTTTTTGAGCTTGCTTATTACTTATTTTTTAATATAATTTTTATTATATGTAGGGAATGTATTTAAATTAGTAAACGCAAAATTATACAATACCAAATATACCAGATTTATTTCTATATATTTTCATTTTACAGTAACAAATCAATCTAAAAATACAGGTGATCGTTCTAGCCGTCCTTAACTGAAGTTAGCAACGCGTCATGAATACATAAAAATGCATTGCACTAGCATTACATTTTAGAAAGTATAGCTATAATTAAATTTTATAATTTAATTGTATCATTAGCAACTTTTGTGGAGTAATAGCACAATTAAGCGATAGTAATTTACAGTTTAATTATAGTAATATATTATTTAACTTTTAAAATTTTGATGTGTGCAATTGATGATAAATTTCAAATTAAAGCAGAGCCTCTTTTGGATAGAGAAACGTTAACTAAGAAAGCTAAGAAATAGCAATATTATTGGTTAGCAAAGCACTATTGATGATCAGCAAATAATTGTAAATTTCCCAATAGTAATGCACACTCGCAATATATTAGGTCTACCGGAAAGTTCCCAGCAGAATGGCAATTTATAAAACCTATTTTTGAAGAAAATCTTTGGATGCGAAAAACTACAGCAACACTATTTCTTCATTTTTGAATTTTTTTCTCATCAAATAATTTTGTAAAGAAAGGAATAGGTGAAAATCTGATGGTTAAGGTCTGGGGAATATGGTCGATGCGAAAGAATTTCCCATTCTAGCTCTGAGATTTTCTGACGAGTCGCCAAAGTAGCATGTGGTCTAGCATTATCGTGATGCAGTATGATTTCCTTCCTATTGAATATTGTCACCCTTTTTTCTTGGAGTATTTTGTTAACTCGTCCATTTGTTGTCTGTATTTCTCCGATTTAGCTTATTCTTGGGTTCCAAAAGCTCATAATGGATTGGACCTTGCATGTCCCACCATATACACAGTATTCTCTTTTTAGGGCTCAAGCTCGATGTAGAGGTGAAGAAGGCATGTTTTCCGGGTTCACGCTGTTTTCTTTACGATGTTTTCATATGTAATCCATTTTTCATCATTTGATCAATCATGGTCTTAAAAATATCGTCATCAACCACAAATGACCGCCCAGAGCGTGGCTTATCACTAAGGCTGAAATTACCTGCTTTAAATTTTTCGAACCATCTCCTACACGTTCTGCCGAAAGAGCATCTTCACCAAAAACTTTTAACAAATTTCGACACGCGGACAATGACATTGGTTATCTTTGTTGTAGCTAATTTCGAAGGGCACATATTAAATGCAATTATAAAGACATACAGCCACATATAACTCAAACGAACATATCCAAATATATTCAAACTTGAAACGAAATTATTGGACAGAATTTTCCGGTAGACCTAATATACCATATATAATCCCTTAAAGCAAATTACGTTTTTGATTTAGAAAAAATTTGCTGACAAGCACGCATCGGTTTTAATAATTTAATAAATACCAATAAAGGAAAGTGAAAGTGAAGGAAGTGAGTAAATAATATAAGTACATAAGAAAGGCTAATTTTTTAGCAAAAGAGTTCGATGAATATTTCCAATCTATGTATTATTATTATTATTATATATAAATAAAATCTGTAATTAAATATCTGACGGACCACGTTAAAATTTATCTTGTAGCAAATTAACCATTTCCCTTCCATGCAAAAATTAATTACACTCTGAGTGTTCTCCGCCATAAATCTGTTATACCCGCCACAGGAAAAAGCCACAAAAAGAGGCCCTAAATCTCCGCCAATTCTAAACAAATTTGCATAGTGCTCGGAGGGAATTTTCAATAGTTCGAAGGCGTGCTAATGACGAAGGCCAAATGTTTACATAAAAAAAAAAACATTTTCCTGTGCGCTAAATTGTTAAAAAAAGAAAAAAGAAAAACGCTACTCTATACCAAAGAACTAGGGCTCTATGGCTCTATGGCTCTGGTAGAGCAAAACCGGAAAAGTGTTGCAGTATACTTTTCCCTTGTTTATTCAGTCGATATTTTTTAATAGTTTTTTATTTATTTCTTTTTTTTTTCTTTCTCAAAAAATAAACAAAAGCCAAGTCCAGTTGAGTGTAGTAAACACTCGCAAGGCGAAAAATATTCCCAGCGTGCAGTGCTAATTACATTCATAGAAGCAAATGAGATTGCGGACGAATT
This sequence comes from Philonicus albiceps, assembly GCA_963969385.1. Classification (NCBI taxonomy): domain Eukaryota; kingdom Metazoa; phylum Arthropoda; class Insecta; order Diptera; family Asilidae; genus Philonicus; species Philonicus albiceps. The sequence continues at coordinate 31,573,772 of OZ017773.1, read as the reverse complement.
TACACATTTTCCGCATTAACCGCGCACTGGTCGCAGCCACCTCCGTCGCGCATTCGCATTTAAGGCGAACAGACGGCAAGAAAAAAATAAAAATATGAAAAAAAGAAGAGAAATAATTAAAAAATCGCCACAAACCATTTTAAAGTTCGCCTGAAATTTATGGGTGCAGAGGAAGCGATGTGAATATGAAAATTTTAACGACACCTTGTCGAGCCGCGAGGATCGATTAAATCAATCGCGCATTGGGCTGTATCGGCGCGACATGAGATTAAGCTTTAATTAGCGTAACTCTATGGTTTTGAGAGGGCGGCAGAGAGGCAGGGAGCTCGTGTAGAAGGTGCCAAAAGGTGAGGCCACTCGCGTAGATCACCGCCGCCGTCTTGCCGTGCTCCAGCGAGTTCATCCCGCCACACGGCCACGGCCCGGTTACCTCAGCCGTTGCGTAATTTAAAGTCAGCGAGTGACATTGATTAAGTTCCCATCGAAGCGGTGCGGTAATGTGGAGCACTTGGCTGCCTGCTGCTTTACCTGCCCGACCCGCCCACCCACGCGGCCAGAGACCGTGACGAAGTGCACTCTCGACCGCGGAAAAATCACGACAGGAAACCAGCAAAATTGTGACGAAGCTGATTGGGGTGCAGCTAAAGGCAGTGGAGCCCCCCCCCACACCAGCTGCAGCCGCCAGGCCGGACTCCAAAGCAGGGATCCCCATCAGCCGAGCAGAAGGTGAGGATGAACATATTTTCCCAGAGTGCGAATTTATATTTATAGCGTCTGATGCAGCGTACACCATGCAACATTCCTGCGTCGGGGGAGCGCTCTGCATCCCTAATTACACTCCTCCAGTTAGAGCGGAGAAGGGGACCAACCCGGCCAGGAAAACAGTGCGCCGCCTCGAACCGTAATAAGATTGAGAATTTTCTCAGGCATAAAATGGTCCAGTAATGGAGTTAAAATCTCATTCTGTTCGCCGTCTAACTCATCTCTTGGGGATCCACTAAGTGGGTTACCTCAGGAGTCGTGAGTTAGGCGGATGCTGGTCTTTTGCATGCAGACCCAGGTCTCTGGGTGCCGTCCATTGCGGATGCTGTCTCAATATTAACGATACCTCACAGACACATGAAACTATCTGAGCACAGTTGCTTTACCACTTTTTACCTGGCGTTCTTAATTAAACATGCTTAATTTTCATTTACGGTTGGTGTAATTGCTATCCGCTTTTTTAACATCTTCTTTATGGTTACTTAAGAGGAAGAATCTATTGTACTAAAGCAGTAGATATAAATGTTAAATAATAAATCCTAAAATGTAAGCATTTCTTTTAAACAAGAAAAATTTAAATATCAAAATTTGTTTGATCTTCTTAGACAATTTTCCTCTCAAACGATATGCCTAGAAATTGCGAAAACTGATAATATTCGATTAATCGATTATATGTACTTGTTTATAATGTGTGAGATTAAATAGATCTCAACTAAATCTTTTATGTAAATTCTTTTTTTTTCGTTATATTGTTTATTATTCAGTAATTTTGATATTACATAAATAAAATCACTTAACTATTACAACTAAAACATCTAACGCAAAATATTGTCGTATATAAAAGTGGTAGATTTAAGTGAAATTTTATTTTAATCAAATGCTTCTATGCTAAATTCTCCTATTTTTAATTTCATATTCTTCATTGGTGGCTGTTTTCAGCATTAATGCCCAACGACTTTTGAACTCACATCAATGGTTTTAAATCCTCCTGCTTATCTTTTTCTTAACTTCCCTCTCATAACTACCCAATATTTTTCAATCAGGCGCACATTTGATGAGCATAAACAATACACTTAGGTATAGGTGTAGTTGGTTTAAGTGGCGACTTTAATTAGCTGAATCGGGGTCCAATTAGAGCTAGGTTGCCACGTTTAGAAACCTCAGAATAAACCAAGAATAAAACCCGAACGTTAAAGTAAGTTGATGTGTCCTGAGATCAGAGCTAGCCTGTAAAGTTTAAAAAGAAAACTAGCTTTCCGATCTTCGAAGATAGATCACTGATACTACTGAGGAAGTGCATGCCCATTTTCCGATACCTAGCCCCTGTTAGTGCTGGGCAGTTGCACAGTAAGTGAGAAATAGTCCCCTTCTCAACTGGATCCTTGCAACTCCGACCTGATGATCGAGGTCACCACTTTCAGCGGTCAAAACTTTGTTTAGCAAATTATTTCTTTTATTTAACCACTTTAGATTCTTCTTCTATTATATGCAATAGCGACTATAATAAATTTTGAGCTAAGTTACCTAGAATGCCATGGGTACTTTAATAAGAAAAGAGGGTTTTTTTATCAATAAATGCGTACATTGCGTAAAACATATACCTACATCTGATTTCATAAGATCAACTTAAACTTAATAAAGTGGAATTTATGGAGATTAAAATCAAAGTGTCCATCCAATAATTAATTTATACCCTACCTTGCCCAACCTTTCCTGGGTGGGCCGATCTTAGGAAATATAACGAGGTGGAAAAACAGAAAACTAAATTGAAAGTGCAATTACCCGATTTACGTTTTAAATGTGTGTCTCCACGAGAAGTGGATAAAACAACTTTTGATTTTTGCATCATTTGGTTCCCAGGTGAACATAAATCCGAAGCACCTAGCTGCCTACGTGAATCTTCTGAGCAACAGATAAATTCTTCGTTAGTTGGGTGAGCTGAGGTCGGGCTTCTCCGCGCATTCTTTGGCACGGGATGAAGCGAAGAATTGTTAAAATTCATCTTACGATGCATAATTACCACGAAATGTCATAAAAACCGCTGTCGTTTCAGAGTGGCCTCCACAAAGGAGCCTCATCTAGTGTTTAAATCGCGCAGTTTGACTCTGTGAACCGGCTGGCGGCAGCCAGGTGGAAGCTGCATCTAACCCATTTGGCTCTTGGAAGTGACGCAAGTATACACCTCTCGGTCGAACCAACCGAAATCAGCGGGTCTCGGCGGAGCGGTTGATTCATTTTGCGAAACTTTTACAGAATGACTTTGTGCCACATTTCAGTTCCCCAACTCGGCCGCCAACTCGCGGCCTAACCATCCGCTGCCTTCTGAGCAGGCGCAAAGGAGGAAAATTCATGTCCGCGACGGAGTGGATATGGCGCGATTAGTTACCCACCGAAGGTCAAATTTGAAAGTAATTCGCTAAAATGCATTCACAACTGCATACTGCCTAGTTACATGCATTCATTATGCTTAAGAGGATTGCGAAATGATTTGATTGCATAAATTGGCCGAACGGCTGCCTGCCTGCGCACCTATCTCCATACAGCCAAGCCAGCCCCATCTATCAGGCTCCGCCAGAAGCGGCCCGTGCCCATGCGCAACGACAAAGTTTGTCGTAAGAACACGTCCGTCCTCCGCTCCCTGTTGACTCATTCCGGACCGCTCTATTGATTTGGGATCGCCTTGCGGCCAGTGAGAATTGAATTTAAAGCGGAGATTACACGGCCAACCGGGGTGATTCATTAGCGCTCGGAAGCCGGTCTCCCATGCTTTCACTTGCTGATTCCGCTCATTCAAAATTTGGTCTTTTGCGGATCCTTTGTGGAGTCTCTTGCAGTGCTGCATAATAATGTCTCGGTGAAACTTTAACTTGATGAAGACACAATACAAAAATCGGTTTCACAGAATATCTACATTTTAGTAGGAAATACGGCCCCAAATATTGTCTGAAATGACCGTCATTTAAATATTTTATTTTAAATTATAGTATAAAAATCAATTTAAAGTGCCTCAGTAAATACTGCTATGAAATTTATCAATATCATAAAAAATTATATGTTCTATACGAATTTCATGGTCTGCCTCGCGTTGCCTCGACCAAAGTAGTTAGCCAGTACACCTTAATGAGCTAAGAGTTCTGGAATGGCTGTTTATCTCAAGAAATATACGCCAAGTAATACTAGATAGATAATAATAGACTAGCTGAATAACCCGATATAGTCCCGATCTCAAATACTATTTAGTTAAAAATTTCTCAAATTCTGAAGTTTGATATTTCACTTAGCTTAGGAGTATTACTAAAATCTACGGATGTGATATAAAGCTACCCATATTGGGTCCGCAATCTTGAATTATGTCTATATGTTAAGTATTTTTAGTATGTCTAGTAATTTCAGTCAAAAAATTAAAATTATCCCAGCAAGCATTTAGATGTGATTGAGCACATTAAACTTTTGATTTTATATAGATATGTTCGTATAGGGATAGAAAAATATAGGGATGTATATAACAGGACCGGAAGAATGTTGAAAAGAAGCCATAGAGTTCATTTGGCGTTGAAAATTTGCCACTTAAGTTACAAATAAATAATTTTATGTCTACTTATAGACCTTTGAACTCCACGCGTTACATGATCTCTGGGAATATAGCCTGTGACTGCCAAACTAGACAAACAGACAACTTCGGTAACTTAAAGCACTTTATCTGTTATGATGCATAACAATTTATCCCTCTACTTTTAATTAGTTTAGAAATCAATCATAAATTTACTGTTTTTCTCATTTATAATAATAATAAGACTATTACTGAACAATCTTTAACAAATTATAAAGGGGTTGCAGGAGACATAAAAGCTTTTCTTCGACTTTAACACACCTTTATTAAGGATTTTTTTATTTTACGATTAAAGGAATGGAGATCCATTAGATTGACTTTTAATTTCTTTTAAATTAAAAATATTTTGCTTACATCAAGGGTACCTTTCCTCTGTTGTGGCCATTGACGAAACCTTGGAGTCTAAATAGAAGAAAGATAATACCATATAACAAACATTTGTTATTACGAATTTTCTCTAAACTCGGCTGGAACAGAGATACATATAAAAGTTCAAAGAGTTAGTTTTTTGACTCTACATAGTGACCTTAACAAAATACGAGGGCAGTTTGATAAGTCAGTGACTTTTTCAATAAAAGATATTTTTTCGGCAAATAAGCGTTTTATTTCTCAACATAGTCTTCTTTAGCTCTATACATTTAACCAGCGTTTTCCAATTTTTTAATTCCTTTCAAATAATAGGTTTTCTCGAGGCCCTCAAAATAGGCATTTGTTTCAGTAAGGACGTCTTCCTTCATTTTCGTTAAAATTCACGAGATTGTCTGCTTTCAATGGCTGTAAAATACAAATTAAATGTCACAGCTTGCTCAAAATTTGACAGTAGCCTATTAATAGATGGCAACTGACGGGAGCAGTGTGTACATTTAAAATTACTACGCGGGAAATTCAAAAAGTTACTGACTTATCAAATTGCCCTCGTATGTTTCTCGAATAGGATCCCCAGATAATCATATCAGTTGTAGATGGCGTTGTAATCGATGAAAATTAAGATAACTAAATTTTTCGAATTATTTTCTACTTTTGCACAATTCAATCATAAAAAATATATTTTACTTTTACAAAACCATTTTTAATAAAATTTGCTCAATTATGCAAAGCACTTCAGTACATTCCTCATTTTCTGTTTTATTGTAGCAGTGTGGTGTGATATTGCGGCAAATTCTATAGGTTTGCTTCAAAGCCTTTTCCAAATTAATCCTTTTTGCTTTGTAGTACAATTCTTTTTGTTTTTGAGTTTTTCCTTTGCCATTAATTTTATATTTCCCTTTCAATTAAATGATATTAAGGCCGCTGCTGGCAAAGTACTTAAACTAAAGATAATTACATAAGTAGGCTCCTCTCCAGTGAAAATGATCGTGGCCAGACGAACTGAGTCACTCAACCAAAGATTTAATAAAAGTAGTAGCATTCGGAAAAGGTTTCCTCAAAAGCAAATCTGAAGTACAGCTAATAAAAACTCGGCAAAAGTTACTTTTAAAGAAATGAACGAAATTAGAACATCCATCAAGCCATCGTCGCAGAGGAGGCCATAACGAGTACTTCCCTCGGCACGTTCTCATGTTTATGTTCAGTTTTTCTCGGGTTTCACCGCCTGTGGCTCGAAGCACGCAAACTCGCCGGCACAGCACACACCCAGTCCCTGCGCCCCTATTTGTATCTGGGGCGGGACAGGGGGAATCCACCCTAGCTGCCGCTCAGCCCTGCTTAATTCGAGCCCCTCTGTCTCTCCTCCGCTCCGAAATGTCCTTTTCCGCCTTCACTTTAAGGTTCTTAAAGCATTGGGACAGAGGCCCTTTGTTCGGTGCCACCCTGTGCTACATAGCCCTGCACTAGCGACAGAGGGGTGCGCGACGGGAGGCGCAAACACTTCAAGAATGAAATACGACGAGATAAATCCTTTTTCGAATATGCTCCCAAATATGAAAATGGGGCTCATCGCTTTCAGCTCGCTCGTTATGGGCTATCTGCAATAAAACGACGTGTCGTCTCGCCCCGGTCGCTTCCTCGGGGGGTTTATCATGCGAAAAATGTGAAGTCGCCAAAAAAAAAAAAAAATATACAAATAAAACAATTCCGTACACAAGGCTGCCAGAGTGGTGGTGGTTGGACAGGATAAAGTAAAACCATTACCATTCCATAGGAAACTAAGAAAACAATTAAAGCTGTCCGCGATGTCCGACACGCACGGCGCGTACCAGTGTGGCCCGCTCCTCAGATTGGTCCATAAAAGGATGCGAGTGTAATTAATTGGAGATAGGAGTCACACAGCATTAGAGCTCGGCGGGGTGGAAATGTTTTTGCCACAATTTAACAAGGGTGCGACATGTTTGACAGGGAGACGTTCCAAATGGGACAGCCGACTTCATAAAGTGGGTCGCTTTGGCGCCTAACAATTAACAATTTTTGAGATTTCACACTCGGTCGAGTGTACACGGGGACACGATGAATATTTAATAATTCACCAGGAGGACCTCTTTGAGTGGATACCGTTTTTTTAAAGAAATTGTGCCCTTGCGCACCTCCATCCTAAAATCAAAAAAAGAATGGCAAGAAACCAAGACAACTAGAAAGACAGTCCACACTTTTGGTACAATAACCTGGGCGACTTGCATAAAAAGACAATAATAAAATTCTATAAAAACAGATCGCTAGAATTTTTGAAAAAATTCAAAATAGCGCGAATATAGATATAAGAATTTTGGCTTTACAAAGATCTGCACGTCTAAGGATTACAAATAATCGGACCGGCTAAAAGAATGAAAACAGATCCATATTTATCTGCCCCAAAAATACGAGTAAAATTACCTCAGGAAACGCATTCAAGAACTTGAGAGGTATCACATAAATTACCTGACCTAGAAGCAAAATAAATCTTAAAAAGGAATTACTTTCTTTTTTTCAGATAGTTTAGAATTGTGGGCTTGTTTGTAATAATTTTTGGAATAGGCAAAAATCGAAGACGAGCCAAAACACGTCCAATCAAAGTAGTCAAAAATTAACTGAACATTCAAAATAGCCGAACTTGTCAGCATAAGTGAGCAACATGAGTAGTTACTAACGTAACGCCACAAAAATATCAAAAATCGAATATACGTAACCCGCGGAAATTCAAAATTCGCGATACGTTTTTAACAGACCTCGTATATTAATATTTTTTTTACAAAAACGTGCATTGACTAACGAATGTTCCGTATAACTTCAAAACTGCTGAAGCAATTTCAAAAACATAAAACCTAAAACGTAATCGAATTAAGTAGCTTATGAAACCACATGAAAATCGGATCAGCAATTCTCAAGTTATAATGCGAAAGTGAAAAAAGAGATCGAAATTACGCCCTACATATAAAATAGACATAATTCAGTCTTTGAAAAAGAAAAAAGAAATATTTTCTGAAGGGAGCTTTGGAGATGAAAAGAGTATGGATTATTGCGAATAAATGTTTTCCGCATATTGGGATTTTAAAGACTTATAATGGTTAGAAGATTTTACTTTGATATAATTCTTAGAAAAGTACAAAACCGGTGAAATTTTTTAGATGCTTGATTTTTATGTAATACGACCCTCTTACAATTTGCAGTAATCCTCAGGTTCACTAAATGCCCCTTGGTGCGTCTCAATCTTTGCTTATGAATTTTCATAAAAAAATTCACGTATTGAGCTTTGTAATACTCGCAGTTCGCTCATGCAAATCACTCTCAATTCTTGAACGAATCAATCATCGATCCCCGTGGATTGGTTTCGTTTCAAAATCTACAATAGGCCCTCAGAAATTCCCATCAATGAAAGGGAACCGAAAAGTTACAGTCTCTTGAAATGCAAAAAGGGAAAAGATAACAAGAAAATCACATTAGGGGGTTCGGCTGAGATATAAAACCGGAGCCCACGCATTGCTTGTGTCCGCTGCGGCAGCCGCCGCTTCAGGAAGATTAATTTTCTTCGATTTTAGTCACCGGATGCTGAAAGTTGCACTGTTTTCCAGATTAGCGGAGGGCTCACACGATGACACAAATGCATCTAATTAAGGCCCCAATCAGTGGTAACGATGGTGGTGTGACAAGTGGGCCCGTCCTGCCGCGGCCTCGCCTAAAACCTAAATCGCCATTCACGTCTCGGCCGGGTGAGTTCGAACATGCAGGAGACGCTCGTTTTCGGCTGCTAAAACCCCGGGAAGACGACAAACGCGCTTCCTTTACAAAAGCAAAAGCATTTGAATGCGGCAGTAAAGCGATTAACCTTTTTACGTAAAGTGCACATCGGGCCTGCAGCAGCGCCGGACTCCGTGGGGCGGTTTTAAGCGCAAAATAAACAGTGGGGCCTATTTTTAGAACAGCACTGTAATGACCACCGGAGCCCATCTTGTTAGCTCCCGCGTCCAAACAGATGTCACCAGCTGCTGCACAGAAAGAGCAGTGCACTCGCATCGCTTACGCATATGCGCCCTGTGGCCGCCAGTTGCGCCACAGAAACTGAACTTCAGAGAGCAGCACGCACACGGGACATAATTGCGCCTGCGGCCTGCTGACATCTTCGCGATGTGCCTTCGACCTGTTTCCGGTTTTCTTGAAATCGAAACGACACACGAATCGGCCTTCAGGGCAGCAGGCTCGGCGGCGACAATCCACGAACGAATGGATATTTTTGAAAAAAACTGAGGAAAACTGGTGTCGCGATCTTCACCTGTCGCAATGCATTAAAGTTGCGAGGAAAGGCTTAATTTGTCGCCGTGTTTTTACGGCGCAGCCGCATTTCGTCTTCTCTTTTATTTCATTTTTTTATAACTTTCTCGATTAATATCAGACGCGCGATCGCTTCACTCACCTTTCATGGGAATCAAACGTAAATGGAAAAAACGTGTTTTTATCGATAAAATGTAAGTGGGATTTTTGCATTTCACAAAAATTATTAAAGCGACCTTGAATTGTTTTTTGCCCCATTATCATTTAAAACAGTGCAAAGTCAAGGTACTTGGAAATGTAACTAAATTAGCTAACTTACGTGATTTTAAGTTGGGATTGCCCCTGTCAGGGAAAACTACCGAAGCAAAATTTGATTTCGGTAAATTTCCAGATCAATTGTTTCCACGGCTTTGTTTTTTGTTTTTTTTTATAAAGCAAATATCCACGATTATACAATTTATTATTATTATGTACGTATTTTTTAAGACCTACCATAATTCTGATTCGAATTACCTATTGCGAGAACAGAAATTTGTAATCTTTCTAACTTCATTGGCATGTGGAAATTTTGAAAATTCAATGATTGAAACTCACAAAACCAATTTGAATTTATAATTTTTGGAGTGATTTATATAAATGAACCCCCTTTAAGGTGATTTTTAGAAGGAACTCCCCGTAACTTTTAAAAATGTTTCATCTGTTTTTCCAAGAGAACGAATTTTTAATATTTAATATCTTTTTCCAAAGATTTCGCTATCCATAGCTGCTTTATTTTTACAATTACAATGATTACAGCAAACATATGCCAATAACTAAAATACTATACAAAAACCCCATCCAAATAAACTAGTTCAAAAACCTTCCTCTTAAAATCGACCCTTACCCTTTAAATCATAGTTGAAACTTTAGTGAAATTAAGTTTTTTTGTTCGTTACGAGAATTAAACCCAGAAAAATCCTTATAACTCACTTCAAAGGCAATAAGAAATGATAATTCGTCGAAAAACTAAGCCTTCAGGACTTTCACTGATTGCTACATAAAGACAGTCGGTCTACAAACAACCAAAACTTCCAAAAGAAACTGTAATATCGGTCTCAAAAATTTAAATTTTCTTTTAGATACAAATTCTTTCTGCACAAGCAGCTGACAATTGATTGCAACAAAATAAAATGCGGACAAGCACGCATATATGTTTTACCCTTATGAATACATTAAATTTAAAAAAAAAAAACTAGTGTTTCTATTAGTACAAAAAAACCATTTAGTTAGGGTTGAAAAATTGCGATATTTATCACATAATTGGATTGTAATAAGTATATACAATTCATTTTTAGCGTTTTTCTTCATCATTTAAATGCAACTTGCGTTCAACATACATTACAATTAGAAATCACTACATTAATTAATCAAATTAAAAGCAATTTCAATAGAAAGCAGAACTTATCATCGTACAAACTATCGAGATTTGATTTCCAGATTAGAACAGGAAGCGCTTATAATAAAAATGTATGGCAATCAAATATGTTTGTTTTTCCAAGAATCGAGAACAAGGGCGGAATACTGTTTGCTTAACAGTTACCAAAAAAACTCATTTTCCTGTTTGATAGTGCCATAGTGCCCTACTGATAACTGCTGATAACCATCAATACGACAAAGAATATGGCTTAAAATTACAAAACGCCACGAAGTCAAGTGGTTTTAGCAAATAGAGGCAAACTCCACTCCTAAATTTTCGCGATAGTCCCACCACTCCGAAAGGAAAAAGCGCTCACAACTCCAAATATTTACGTTGCCCGAGAAGTGTGCCATTCATTTGCCGATTAAGTTCTTGTTCAGAATTAAAAACAAACAACTAGTGCGCTTTTAAAATCCCCTTGCAGGCAAACGACCCCCGAAAGCAAAACTCGCCACACCCCAACAAATTCACTGTCGATCGCCCCATTTTTTATCCCGGAGACAACACTATCAAAACTGGCAGCAACATTACAAAATCACCCCAAGTCCGGGACGGAAACCCCTAGTGGTCCTAAACAGCCTGCCGAGTGGCAGAACCAATTTTTGCTAACTTTTCAAAAATTTTCAAGTGCCTTCCGGTCATTGAAGTCGTCTCATTGGGATCAGAAATAGTGCAGCCCGTTTCACTCTCGAGTACCTTCCACGTCCACGAACCTTTTGCATGCGCGGTGGCGCGCATGAACAGTTCATTTAGGTAGCACGGAAAACATAATTTCAATTCTTCCCCAACCGGGCCATAATTGCATGATGACCATATGCGCGCGATGCGGGCTCCCGTAAAGCGCCTGATCCTCTCATATGCATGACGGCGAGGACTAGCCGGGAGTGGTGCAATCGCTGAGCGGATGGTCGCTTTATAGCGCGAATGTGTTCTGGGGAAAACGAAAAACGCGATTTATATAATGGAGGAAGTTAAGTAAAGAAGCTGCAACGAAGACGACATTTATTCGCGTTATTATAGGGGAGGTAAATTGAATTTGAAGTCAGACCGGCAGGGCTGCCATTAATGTTGTCGTTGTCGTTGTCGACGACTTCATTAGGAGGGTCGGACGTCTATTGTGAGAAGTGCTTCTACAATTCTTCCTCTATTTATCGTGATATTTCACTTTTCTTCATTAGCTCTCAATGTTTTCTTAATTAAAGGAAAGAGGCTGTTGCTTTGGTTACTTTGTAACATGATTCGTAACAAGTATGCTGGTTATTCGGGATCTCAAGCATTTTAAAAGTGTTAGTAGACATGGACTAACTAAATATTGAAATAAACCGTGTCCAGCCTTAAGTCTACTTTTCTCTATATGGTAAGTGATACTACATTTCAGGTGGAAGAAATTATAGTTATATTAATATTATAAATTAAAACATTTTGGCAGTGTACAACAACTTTTTTACCACGATTTCATTCGGTTTCTGCTGTGTAGAATATCAATATAATGAATGTAACGTACCATAAGTGCTGACTATAGTTAAAATGGCACTAATGTAGTTATTTTCATTAATGAGAACATTTATTCTCTTATTAATGGTATTACTATTTATGAAACCCATCAACTTCTCCCACACCAATTGTATTAGCTCCTCAATTCAGTTTAAACTCTTTCCTTAACCCGATTTTGGAACGTTCATATTGACGCATAATGGGGATAGCTTCAAACTGCTGGATTCTATTTTGTGAATGTATTGCCATTTTAAAAATGAGCTAAAGGTGTAAGTGAAACCTACCATAATAGAAACAGCTTTTGTTCTTTGTTACGTTATCAAGCAAAATTGGCTTATTTGATTATCATTCAACTTTGACCATCGTATTGCTTACAATGTCCTGATAGACATAGGATATATAAAAATTTAACAATTCAAAACTGTAATTGTATAAGAGCTTTTGTTTTATACTGTTAATTTTATTGGGGACCTTCTGTACTGTCCTTAATCAGTTAACTACTTAATTTATTTTTAAAAGGTTCCTCACCGTGTGCGTAATTAAAATCAAACGGTGACGAGTATACATGTTGAGCGCAATACAAACAGTCAGACAATAAATTTTACAAAAAAATCAAATAGAATTTTTATTGGATAAAAATGAATAAGTCAATGTTGAAGATAAAATCCAGCAAAAGGTATGTTAAATGTTATAAGTAATTTATTGAAGTTATTGCAATTTTTATTGGGTAGTTAGCAAACTAAACAATACAATACGAGGTACACCAGGAAAATAATCAACTAATATTGTAAAAATTACTATATTATTTAGGGAATAACTCCTATATCAAAGAATTTAACTTATTTCTTTTAGCAGGTCTACTATTAATATAATGGAAATATAATACTAAATGATTTCTATGTAATGCAGACTGAAAATTTGAGTTTTTATATTGAATGGTAGTTTTTTATTTTCCACGACGTGTTTACTCGTCAAATGTACCGTAATAGAGCTTTAAATTGACGTGATACACGTCAATTTAACGTCAGTTAAATTGTTAAATGAAATTAAAGACATTAGTCAAACTTATGAAATTATAAAGAAGATATGTGCTCAAAAATGTTTATTCTGACTAAATCATGAAGTTTTCATCCCTAGGTTATAAACTGTTTGCCCGTTACCTAATTCCATCGATAGTGGTCCAGCTCAGGACACAATTGGTTTAATCTCAACTTCGAGCCAATCAAACACCATATGAAATTCAACTGACTCCAGCCATAGTAAATAAATATTTAAGGTTAAGTTAAACAATGTAACTAACTAAGTAACGAGTTCCAAATGATATTTATTTGAAGTGGTCAGTAAGAACGAAGCAATTTATTCTTTGAGGCATTTCATATCCGGCGAAAAGGAGATTAGGTATAATCGATCGTATCTCTGCGGCAAATGGAATTTAACAATTATACGTTTTCCGCAAATCTCTTAATTATTTGAGGCGCCCATATCCATATAACCATTAAGTTTATGAGGAGTAATTAACTTTTTTTTCTCTTACCTTTATTTTTCCTATTTTGGGGTGCTTTAATTTCATTTTCGTCTGAATATCTCAGCTTTCAGTTCCCATGCGTCTTAAACTCGTGCACTGCTGCAATGCAATCCCGATCGTAGCGACGTAATCGAAACGCGTCTTGTTATCTTCTGTTTGCAGGAGAATGCACAAAATTGCATAATTCCAGCAATTGGAACTCAATGCCAGGCGAGTGTAGTGCAGCGCAGCATCGTCGATCCAGTCGAGGGCATTCATTCGCGTGTTTCGTTCGACTGTTTTGAGTTTCTTTCTGCCGGCATTTTTCTCCAATTGGTTTTCTTTCATCTTTTTATTCTTTAGTCCGGTCGGATCTTAGGAATACAATGAATGGTCTGGTTCGCCTTTTGTTTATGCATTGCAGCAGCCGAATTGTGCGAATTTGTTTGCAACCTGCCGCTGCTGCTTCTGACACCAACTGAAAACGTGCCTTTGACGGTGTTGGCCTCTTTTTTTATTTTATTTTATTTTTTGTATGCAGTGCACACTCTTCGCATCTGGGTAGTATCAGTTTCATGCAGAGTCGACTGCTTATGAAATAATCTCCCTTTTCTCCGCTTATCAGCCCAGAAAGCCGCAGAGCCCTGGCTCTTCCTTTGTTCGTTGATTGCTGAGCCAGTGGCGTAGAGCGACGACGAGAAAACTTTCTCTAACGAGAGTTAACAGCTGAGCTTCCCGCATAAATCAACCAGCTGACTATGCAAATTCGCGCATTGCAGCAGAGTCCGCCTGCCGCTTTTGTTTATAGCTGAGCAGCAGCAGCAGCAGGCGGCGGGCACAGTGACATTGCGGTTCTATAATGGCCCGAACGAGTGCAACAAGTTCTATTTTCATGTTCGCTTTCGTGTGCCGATTATTTCTTCATTTTTTCTCCACGCGTTCTAATGCTTCCTTTCGTTCGTTCGCTCAAGGCTTTGGCTGATCGCTTCGGTCGCGTTTGCAACTAGACGCGATCAGACGAACGGACACACAAGGGCGGCGGCGAGCGGGAGGAGCAGCGAAGCAACCAAAACTGCAATTACAATTTCAATGCAATATCACGGACCCTCCGTCCCGACGGTCCCGGGCCCAGGAAAGCGGTTATGTATGTGCCGCGAATGCAATATCCAATTGCATAACTCGGCAATCAAGCGCACAAACCAAGTGCTAGCCGTACCGTCCGCAACAATCGCATCTAGCCGGCTATCGTCGCGTCTCGTCGCTTGCCGCCACTGCCGTTTCTTCGCTGGCCCAACTGCAGGAGTAATTCAGGATTTTATAATGTTTCCCCCTTTACTTTACCAATTTTATTTATTTTTTCGCTAGCGGCTGCCATGTAGCAGCAGCGGACTAACAGCTAGAAGCGGGTTTCATCCAGCCTCAGCCGAAACGTTCTCGAATTGTTTCGCAATAGAAAGAGGTAAAAAGCGACAAAAACCTTTTCGTGTCTACCGAGGTTGCCTGCCTCCTCTCAATAGGCCAAGAAAACGAAAACGAGTACGACCGCCGCCGTCGTTGCCGCTGCCGCTGCCGCTGCTTGCCACTTCGACTCCATTCAGGTAACCTTTACTCGTTAGAGAGAGGAAACCGCTGAGGTGGAGATATCGATTAAATTCTTACAGATATTGAGTAACCGACGGTTGAATAATTTTATTGCACTGCATCCGGATAAACGGCTGCACGTGTGACTGCATACGGGAACTCTGCGAATCGAATGTGAATGGGGTACGGGGATTTGTTATCCGATCCATTGGTGGCTTTTCGAATATTTACGATTAATTATCGCCGCTTCGACAACTGCCTTTGGAGGCTTCGTAATCATCTTTTTTTTTTTTTGTTTAATAACAAGAGAAAAGTATCGTGAATTACACTGATGGACTGTTGAATGAGCTGTTTTACAATTAGCAGGCAAAATAATAATTGCTTCCGGTATAACTAGAAACGTTCTGACTGTTTGGTAAGGATGGTATTTTAAAGTCATATTCATCCATCCCGTATAAATTTATGCATATATATAAAAACGTATTTAGCAAGAAATACAAGAGTACTTCCGATTTAAGTTTTCGATATAACCTCACTTACCCACTTTTCTTCCACCCATAACCTCAGCCGTTCAAATTAAATAGGAAAATCAGGTTTAGAGCCTGGTTGACTGATATCACAAAACAAAAAATTATTGTATTAATGAAAATAATATGCTTACTGAGCATAAATTTAAGCACATATAAATTATTTTTACTAAATTTATGTTTTATAAGCCTAATTTTACTTCTAAAAATCAGCCAACTAGTAAAATGGCCTTTAACAAAAGAGAGAAAAAAATCAATCCAACAAATTTACTAGCCTATGTAAATGCATAAGTAGCTGGAGAAGTCAACTAAAAAAGTACGCTTCATAAATAGTTTTAAATATGATTAAGAAATCCAAAAATTTCCACCCAGTTATTCAGTGGGAAAGACATTGAACTACTTTTTCTATAGGAAGTTATCTCGACTTTTTAAATTCAATGTAAAATTGAAAGATTTCTCTAATTTTATTTATTGTATTGGGCTATTACGTGAAATTAGGACTTAGAAAAGCAAGAACTTCTTGAACAGGCTAAAAGGGCTTCTTAATTTTCATTTCAGAGCTAATCACTAACTGTCTTTAGGTTTATCCCTTTTCTATTAAAATATATCCAAGCTGATAAAATTTACCCTTCGGACAAGGCCTAATTAATTCTCCGCAGATAACCGAAGCCCTATTTAATGACCCAGCCGAATATGTCTAAAGGAATAAAATGAAATAAAATCAGGCATTGATGTTTGATTTGTTATAAAACACTGCATATATATATAAGACTTCCCCAATCCAGTTCGCCCCTTTGCTGTCGAATAACTGATTGAGCCGGCCATCTGTACTAACCCGGAAAGTAAGCAGTTGGCTTTCAGAGATATCGATTTCCATTTAACCCTCCACAAGTTCACCATGAAAACTTGTGTAAAACGAGAAGAGTTTTCGGGGTTCGCATTTAATTTATTCCCAATCCACCTAAACCGTCCATCTCGCTCCTGTATATGCTGACAGAATTTATAGACCATCTCTGGGTGTGCTTCCCCATTTTTTTTTTGTCCACTTCCTTTTTTTGTTGTTCGATTATCTCAATCTGATAACAGTCATACAATCCGGAGTCTTTCAGTGAACTGCGGTCGACTCTGAAGGCATCATAAGTTTGTTAACAATGACGACAAAATTGACAGCAATGTTGAGATGTGGGAACCGATTTTTATACACACAGTTGAATTCGACAGGAATGTAGCGATTCAAATAAATGATTATCGTTGCAAGCTAGGGGCACCCTCATTGAATGATTAATAGAATTAAGAACAAAAATGAAAATAAAAATGAAAAGGAAATTCATTTTTTCTCGTCGTCGCATCGTTCCTCCTCCCAATGATTCTAACTTGCCGAGTTATTTTTTTTTTACTACTAATTACACTATACTTGAATTTATCGAGTCTCTAATTGTTATTCACGAAATTTAGAAAAACTAAAACAAGGCGACTGTGATACATTGATTTTAGTAGGGCGTTTGACAAAAGCTGCGTTTCTTCATCGGGTTCCAGATCTAGTTCTGGACTATGTGAAAAGAACAACTCTTATTATCAATGTTTATAAATTTGTAGTTGATATACTTGCCGGACTGACATATGAATCAAAAATGAAAATTCTGTCTATTTACCAAAACCGCTGAGCAATAGTAAACATTCAGTAATTTTGTAAATTAAAAAAAAATATATAGTACAGTAGTAATTTTTATATTCTATCAAATCTGGCACACCAGTATATTAGCTATAGTGAACTTCTTTCCTCTAGGGTGGTAAAACTCAACCCTCTTTGAGGCATATGCTTTCAGAAAAGTTTTTGTATCATCATGATACAATCAATCAATATATCAATAAAAATAATATTAACCCTTTACGGATGGGTGCCAGCATATAGCCGCCCAACTTAGTTCATACCTGCAAGGCGTATAATTGTTTATTGTTCGTTTGTTGTTTATAATTTTGTTCTAATTTATGAAAAAGTTTATTTCGTATTAAATAAAGCTTTCGTTTTTATAACACAAACGTTCAGCGTACACATTTTACTTTACTACTCGCTCCAATACCTCTCATCCACAGCGACGGTCGTTTTTCGAGCAAAGGGTGTAAATCTCTCAATCTGTTAGAGCGACAACATTTACAAAACAAAATTCTACACCTTCGCAACCTCCTACAATATTTTTAAATTATTTATCGAGTCCTTTGACCAAGACTTGGATAAATAACTGGATTAGGAGTTGTTATTGCATTTCTATGTAAAATGCTGAACTAGAACCAGACCTCGGTGAAAAGAACGCAGCTAAGTGTTCATTTTTAGACTACAACTGTTTATTGCTTAACGTCTTATCTAATTCTGACCGTTCTTTTAAAATTACTATTTTTACAGCCGTTAAGAAAATATTACATCTACATAGGTCTATATATTTTCTTACTATATTTCAAATACACATAAGAATGCCAACAAAATGACTAATGTGTCTCAATTTGCCTTAGATCTTGACAATATTTTACATGCAATCATTCAATCGATTTTCATTTAAAAGAAATATTTAATAATGATTTTCTTTAAATTCTACATTCTACAAGAATCAGGCCCTTTCTATAACTTTTCAAGAAACTCTCTTAGAGAGTACAAAAATTGTAAAATTCAGTATTTAAATTAATATAAACCAAAGCCTATACTTAAATACGAAGTCTGTTAAAAAAGTATCGCTAATTTTG
This sequence comes from Philonicus albiceps, assembly GCA_963969385.1. Taxonomy (NCBI): domain Eukaryota; kingdom Metazoa; phylum Arthropoda; class Insecta; order Diptera; family Asilidae; genus Philonicus; species Philonicus albiceps. The sequence goes on along the minus strand of OZ017773.1, from coordinate 31,555,425 downwards.
AATTTCCGCGGGCTACGTATATTCAATATTCGGTTTTTTTGTGGCGTTATGTTGGTACTCATGTCCCTCACTTATATTGACAAGCTCGGCTATTTTGAGTGTTCAGTTAATTTTTGACATCTATTTTGCTTGGACGTGTTTTGGCTCGTCTTCGATTTTTGCCTATTTAAAAAAAAAGGAGGGATATGAGTACCAACATAACTCCACAAAAAAATCGATAATAGAATATACGTATCCCGCGGAAATTCAAAATTTGCGATACTTTTTGACCAGACTTCGTATATTGATCAATCCACAAAAACTATTTCGCTAATTATTGGAAAATGTATTTTCAAATTATATAATTTATCAAAAGCTGCGACTGTAGCATTCATTGGAATTGTGCTTTCAACTTTCAATAATCAAAAACACAATCACTCCCCACACATGTAGTAAAATTGTTTCATCACTCCTTTCTACTTTCATAATTAATATGAGATAATTATAATCAAGTGTCGATTCTACCAAACTATTTGATAATTCTCGTAATACACATAAGCTTTATAAATAATCTACTAAAAGGAATTAAATAAAAACTTTTCATTATGATGATTTACATGATGTATACCACAGACATACTCTAATTACTTTATTATCTAAAAACGTGAGTTTTCGCGTTTTCGTGAATAAAATGACTATCTGCTCATGTTTGTAAAAGCTTTTCTGACGTAAAACCGCCCTCTTTTTTTGAATGAATTGTTTGATTTGCATAAAGTTTCTTAACATTGTTTAATTCAAATCGATTTAAGCTACTATTTGTCACACATGAATAATATTTCTTAATCTTAGTAAAGCAAATAATGCAACTTTTCATAAACCCCACATGCGTTTAAAATTTGCCATAAAGGTACAACATATTTTAAATTCAATTCCTAATTGCATAATTTTTTTTTATATATAATAAATAAAGATGATTCTAAAACAAATATCTAAACGTAGAAATAGGTCTGTGTTTCTATCCAGGTATAGTAGAAATTAATTATCTTTTTCTTTGTGCTTTTTAAAAGTTCACCTCGGTATTTTTTAAAAAAAAAAGCAGAACTGTAGCTTTGAGCTTAAATTCGAAGTTTCTAGTTGTAATAGTGATTGAGATACCTGCAAAAATTGTAATGATAGTTGAAAATATTGGCTGAAGCTGGCTGAACCAAATGCAATCTTGCAAGATGCCAGCATTCGAACAAAGATAAAACATTGAAATCAAATCATCCGTTCTGAATCTACAATGCCATAGAACAAGCAAACAGACAAAGACATGCCAAAAAAATACCTTTATACGGTCGTGGGAAGTACAACCCTCCACTGAGTATTTCTAACTACTCAGAAAGAACAGAACTGATTTAGAACTGATACCGAACTGATTCTGATGAAATTTTGATTCTTTTGTATGGAGAATGTCCGCTTTTTAAGAGCTGTTATTGGTTGCGATACCAACCAATGAAAAACTTATTCTAGGAATCAAAATAAAATCAGTTATCCTTTGATTCTTCTAAACACATTTGTAATCAATTAAAAAACCGATAGTAATCAATTTCAATTTTTATTAAAAAAAAAATATGCATGTGGTTAATGGTTTGGTTAAGGTGATACCACTGTCATCGGAATAATACACTTAGGCCCTTTTACCCCATTGTGCTGCTGCTTTTTAACCAAGGTCATCTCTGGTTGGAATCAAACCCACAGGGGCCCAGAGGCCCGCCGTCCACACGAAACAAAATTCTACATCACCACCATCTCTTAGAACATTTTTGAATTATTTACCGAATTCTTTGATCAAGAACCGGATAAATATATGGGTTAGGAGTTTTTCTATTTTTTCCATGTAAAATGCTGAACTAGAAACAAAACTTGTAAGATTCCAATAAAACTGATTCCAATTTCTATCTTAATAGTGTTCTAGAGGTCTTAAATATTGATTTTTATAACGAAAAATAGGCAGACATAAAAGACCATTTCCCTTTATTATGCCAGGTACAGACGACTAGACTAACTAGTGAAACCTTTAAATTGCATGACTTTGTTCATTTCCTTAGTTACAGATGAGCCAAATATCTAACATGACCCATTTTCCGAATAGCCGCAGATAGTCTGAATGCCCGTTAAAGTTTAAGACCCTGCACTTACATCTGATGCATACAAAAAATTGAGGCTCATTAAATAGTTATTCCTGTTTTTCATAAGACCAGCACAACGCACACGATCTTCGCCTGGGCTAGTTGGCCAGACTGCCAGCGAGAACAAGCAAACTGTCTAGTTGGCTGCGTTCGCCACCACTCGAAGAAAATTTTCCTTGCGATCGTTATTATCTTGTCATTGACCTCTTGCGCGCATCTTCCCTTTTGTGTGTGCGCGCACGTTTTGTATGCTTTGTATTCCGACTGCAACTCCTCTGTCGCAGCAGTACACAAAAGTATAAAATTAAACGTTGGCCGCGCTGGGCGGGGAAAGGGAGGGGCGAAAGCAATAAAGTTAACAACACTCGTTCGCTTACGAGAAGAAAGCCTAGAAATAGAAAAAAATAAATAAATATGGACAAAATCGAAGTGGGCGCTACACCGTGATGAGACGTTCAGCTTGAAAGTATGACTGATAAATTGGTGGCCTCACACGGTCCCATGAGTTATGGACGATTTTTTGTCCGCTACCGCATCACAGAAGAACGCAATTTACCTGTAGGACCTTTAGGAGTGCGGCCAACAGTTCTACCCATTGAAGAATGAGAATAAAAAAATCAGGCGCCATTCTGCGCCATTAGTGTATAGTGGGCAAAAAACCTTACAAGATTATAACAAAATCTACAATAATCGCAGCTGATAAGCGTAACGCGATTGACCCATTACATATAGAGGAGACATATTTCTCCTCAGTATTGTCGTGGCGCTGTTGCTCTTCGTGGTGGCACAAAAACGCTTATCAACTCATGATAACGACTCCGTACCCGCCGTCCTACCTTCCGAGCACGCAACCATCTCACGCTGTCAGAGATAAATTGCTGAGAAAAATATTGGACGTCGGACTGTGCCGCTGACTGTAATCGATGCCGGGGCACCCGATAAAATTAATAACAAACCGCTGGGGAGCCCCAGCCAAGGAAACAGTCCCCGATAACTAGTAGTCTACTGGCGGAACAGCTTTCCATGAATGGCAAATGGATGCATACCTGAAAATAGAGAAATTACCATTAGTGCATGCAATTAACTCATAACGAACGCGTGCACGAAAATAAAAGGAATTCGTGCATATTTAGTGGCTGCAAATTGGACATACACATACATATACAGCGCCCCAAAGAATATCAAGAGACCCTCGGCCACAACACTATCGCGCACACTACATACAAAACATACATATATACACAGATTGGACAAAAACTGAGATATTGATCTAGAAATGGGCTGAGATATTATGCACCAGAGTGCACTCGCGAGTCGCGCGGGCTCGACAACCAGATCAGTTGTGGATCACGCATTATCTTTTGTGGTGGATCCAACCATGTAAACCGCTAAAAATGGCATTTTGTCGGACTGTTCCCCCCCCCCCCCCAAAGATCTCAGAGTGAGCCCCAACGATCATTTGTCGACGGCGGCTCTTTTCTTAGCGTTGCAATCTTAGCAGGCGTTCGAGTAGCTTCGCTGCGTGCGAACAATGGGCTGGCACTTTCCAAAAGAGCAATGCAATCGGATATTTGCGACTATAAAAATAAACCACAATCGCTGATGCGGCAGTGTAAATTAATGAAAAACACATTTTTTGGAGTATTAAGCATTCTCTGGCCTTATATTTGACAAACAAAAAATTCATAACGACCATACGTGGTAAGATCCTCAAGATCTCCAGTTCGATTAAAAGGAGGACACTGAACGTATTCACACCTTTTTTTTTAACTAAATTATGGGACGAATTTTCGAAGAAATTTTATCTTTTGAAAATTCGTATGGAAAGTTTTGTAATTTATTTAATTGTTATTTGAACTGATTTCTAAGCCATGTAAAATGAACAATAACAGGAAAAAGTCCGCCTTGAGTTCTAAGATGACAAGACAAAACTTGATGTTTTACAGTGGCCGTGAGTGAACGTATCGGCAAGAAAAAGAAAGGTTTACCGAGAATTACTTACTTACTAATGAAAAATAAAGAGTTACAAATTCATAGTAGCGGCTGTCAGTGAAAATCAACGACTTTTTTAAAGACTTACATTTTTATCCGTTGGTAATCAATTCCGAGTACATTCGAATGAAGTTACGGATAAAGACTAAAACGTAGATATGTAAAAAAAAATTATACATTTACTTATTTATGATTCTTTGTCCCAAAAGGTCCCTTTTAATAGTACATCCTCCCTACCATCGAACCAACTACGGTCTTTCTGAGCCCCTCACTAGAATGCTTCAAAGAGCCAACTCCTTCCCTTCCTTCGACTTTCACCTGAGTAAAAATTCCCTCAGGAACCAACTAAATAGTCTCCCCTAATCTGCCTTGTCCTCTAATTTTTAGTCTCTTAGGTTAGCGCTAGTCTTAAGTTCATTTAATTGTACGTAGCTTGTATTAAGCGTTAAATAAATAAATAAATAAAGACACGGTCACGAACTACCATCGTCGGTGCAGTTTTGCAATTTGTTCCAACTATCTAAGCATCATACATAGATATGTAAACGCAAACAATTTCATTTCATTACCGCACGTTCGAAAACGTAATAATCAAATGCATTATTAAAAGCAAATTTACTAAATCTGAATTTATTTTGTGCATATAAATTTTAAACTCACAGCAATTTGCGTACTGCTCTATTCAGAATATGTTTTGAAATCCTTACTTGAAGTATATATAGCTTTCCATCCAAATTTATTTTTGCGAGCAAAATTAATTGGGCATTTCCTTTTACTGAGTCACACATAACTTTGATGTGGTATGGCAATTTACTCAAATTTCTTTCATATAACATAAGCCTTTTTGCAAGAGTACCATTAAATTATCCGCTTATTGCTTTTATATTTGGAAAATTCCAATATCAATATACCAACATGATAATTAACTCGTACTGACAAACAAATCCTTAAGTATATATCAACGTTCATAAGGAAGACAAGGTCTGTTCAAAAAGTATCGCGAATTTTGAATTTCCGCGTTCTACGTATATTCGATTTTCGATTTTTTTTTTGGCGTTATGTTGGTACTCATGTCCCAGATTCTTTGTCATTTTTTTGGAATAGGCAAAAATCGAAAACGAGCCAAAACACGTCCAAGCAAAATAGCTGCCAAAAATTAACTGAACATTCAAAATAGCCGAGCTTGTCAGCATAAATGAGGGATATGAGTACCAACATAACGCCACAAAAATATCGAAAATCGAATATACGTAGCCCACAGAAGTTCAAAATTCGCGATACTTTTTGAACAGACCTCGTATTTTTATGTTCCATATTCGTGGGAAACTTTGCTTGGTTGATATATACACAAATTACCTAAAATAAAAGCGGCATAATCATTAAAAAATTACGACCACCTAAGAGATAACTATATTTTGAAATGTTCCTTTTTTACCCTTTGGCTGACTAAGCTTTACGAATTCTTCGAGTAAACCAAGATATAATTCTTTGAAATATTTTAAGACTAGTAAATTTATTAATTATTTTACGAATCATCCTTCAAGTATTTCCGGATTTTAAAATATTTTATTTATTTTTATAAGAAAAGTAGTAAGGTAAGTTATTTTAAATTAACGAGACAAAGACCCCATGGACGTTGCCTGCATTTATTTCATTATCCAGTGAAAACTCGTAACTCTCGCTTAAGTTCCAGCGATTTTATTGCCTCGCCTCGCCTGCCTGTAACCCGCAGCCGTGGCGGCGTGAAGAACACAAAAAAGCGCTAACCAAACACAGTTCTTCCCTTGGAATGAATTCCTGCATAGTTTCTGAGATCCTAATCAGCTAGAAAAACAATTTGAATGCTTCCGAGAAGGATGTGCTTTCGCATGCGGGCCCGGCCATGTCTACTGCATAAAAGTAAAAATGATGACCGAGCCAGAAAAAAATATGGCCCGAACTAATTTCACTCGCGAAACATAAAATCTCAGAACAGGTTTCGGTCGGGGTCCATTCCGGGCTCGATGGCCACCTGACCGCACCCGCTTCCCTGTGGCGAGCACCGGACTCGTCCTGTTGGAGATGGTCCGGGAAGATCTTGTTGTACTTTTGCCATGGACCTAAAAGGAGGAGTCCTATTCACCAGAGTGGGAATTAGCCACTATCCAAAAGTCTCAAATGTTGTGGTTTTGTTAGTTTTCGTCTCCCTGCGGCTAAATTTCGTCCAACATACGGAGTGACACTAATTTGGGCATAGTCTTTGCCTTTGACGGCGCGGTGCAGTGTGGTGTGGTGCTGTGCGGCCCCATCTCGGGCTTTTTGCACCGCCGACTGTACAAATTTAGTCGCACCGCGGTAGCAAAGTAATAAGATGCACGCGGGACTAGAATTGGAAAATAATCGCCGATGAGATTACACTTTGGAACGAATGCAATAAAACGAAGAGGAGCCCCCGTGGGCTGGGATGGGAGCAGCCAGAGAGCTTTTGGTCATTGACCTGGACTGATGGGTTGGTTGCGTGCACAAAATGCACTGAGCCCCGGCGCAGGCCAAGCACCCAGTGTCGGGGGAATCAGAACCAACCCATTCATACGTGTGCACCACGAAGGGGACGGAGGCGGCCCTGCTGTGTGGTGCACCAATATACACTTGCCCGTCTCATTACATTAGGTCAGCGCTCGGGCTGCGTTCATCTGCCCCTCGGGACCCCTGTAGAAATATCAAGAAAAAATTTTAAAAATGTTTAGAGCTCCACAGACTGTCCGCGAAGTACCGCACCAAAGATCGGCCAGAGGGGGGCACAAAGAAGACATGAACACGATTTCGAAGTCCGAAGTTGCACCGTTGCGGAGAGTGCCAGCGGAAAAATCCCGGGGTCCGGCACAGCGTCCGTGGCCGGAGCCCCGTCCCGTCAGCGTCGCACTTCTATGCGGAGAGAATCACCAAAGTCAACGGGGCGAACACACCACACCAAGAGACGACGGCAGCGAGATTCGTAAAATGTAGTTGGAATTTCATCGGGCTAGAGATGCACAAAAAACTTGATTAGTCGGACGTCTCCCTTTATCGGGATCCTTCATCCCTGGAGCGCAGCCAGTTTCATTTGTAATCGCGATCGCAGCCCGCTTCAGATCTTGGATGGACCGAGGGACCTCCACTGTTCGTGTCCCCGAGAGAGCCTCCGCCTCCGAATACTTTCAGTCCCTTAATATGCCCCAAAAATAGATCTTCTCGGGAGCGATCTCATCCATACTGTGTGTAGGCTAGACTTTCTCCCAATTCGACTATTTCTGGACGCACTTTTTCACTATTGACATTTTATCGCGACGTTGTCGTCGCCAGTTTTCAACGCCCGCTGCCGCTGCTGGCCTCACGCCGAGAAAACCCGTTCCCCTGCCCCTTCGATTGATGCTAAACAAGCGTCAGCAGTTGATTATAAATGATAGCGAGTTCTGGTTTACGTTTCTGACTCGATAGTGAATCTTTTATATTTAAAAAAAAAAAAAGCAGAATTTACGAGGAACCTATCCCGCTACCGCGCGTCTCTCCCCTGGACGTACTAACCACACTCGCGGAGTGTGGTTTTCATGTTCCACACCGTAAATTGTATAATTCGATCGGTTTAATGCCCTAAACCTTCGTGGGCGGGTGCGCATAAAGAGTAGGGTAGACCGAGGCGAATCGGATCACTTTTTCTTTGAGGTTAAGTAAATCATACTAAAGTGTTATATAATGTTATTTTTATTGTTGAAAACGAAAGAAGTAACAATCAGCTATGAAATAAACATTGGAAAACTTAAATCATACATATATTCGCTTCATTAGCTCTTAAAAACTGAAAAAAGAAAAATATCCGAATCGCCCCAATTTTTGGGGTGAATCGGATCGTACACAACATGTAACAAAATTTTAAGTTTCTTAACACTATAGCTTTGGAATCAGTAAAAAATTAATAATGAGATCAATTTTAATTATTGGCACATAATTCACATATATATGGTCCTTTTTTCCCCCCCATATTAGCACATGTTTCGTGGCACCATTCTTCGCAGGCATTGCAGGCATTCTCAGCAGCCTTACGTAAGGTCAACTCTTTGTTCTGAACTTTATTTACAGCCTCTTTCATTTTTTCTTGAGACCATTCTCCGGCATCAGTCTTTCTTTTGTACGTGCGAACCATCTACAATGAAATAAATATGAATCAATAACCTCAAACATGTAATAAATCAGTTTAAAAGTGTGATCCAATTCGCCCCTGACGATATGATCCGATTAGCCCCATAATCAAGACTTTTGAAATAAATATTTTAGACGTTAACCTCTAAGATCATACTTAAAAGCGAATTGGTTCTCTAATATAGACACCTTGCTTAACAATATAAACCAATGTAGTTGAGTTTTAACACAAATCTGTAATATGACACAAAGAAATCGTAAGTACGTACCTTAGATGAGCGCCAAAATTGCGACACACACAAACGACCGAGTCGCTAACGAGCGGCGTCGCCACTGATTCACAAGCGCGATCGAAATACTGCCCTGTCGGGAGGTGCGGGGTGAGAGGAGAGACGCAAAACGCCGGTTGAGTGCGTTCTATGTTAATGCGATATTTGAATTATCAACAGATTTCTTATTTTGATCCGATTCGCCCTGTGATCCGATTCGCCTCGGTCTACCCTATTCGGCCGAAGATGCCAGCAAACTGAACAGGGTGCCCAGAAATAACTAACAACTAACAATTTATTTTTACTTCTATTTTATTTACCGAAAATAATTTACTTACAATTATTTTCATTCTATTAAATGCGATATCCCAAAACATTTCAAGATCAGCTGCATCAGTATGCATCATTCAGTTATCCAAAAACGCCAATTTATTATTACAAGTCATTGGTTCCTTGTGTAACAAGGGAATCCCCAAGCATATCATTGATAGGATTTAATGAAATTCACATATATTGTGAATTTAGGCCTCCTTAGAACCCCAGCTTAAAAGAGTTGAAATGGAGTTTCCGATAAAATAACCATATTTGAAAATTTTTCGCGTATGCCCTATGCATGCCTGGGCCCCATACCGTATGCCCCTATATGCCCATAAAATTTCTTTCTTGCAATCCCTAAAGTGTATTGTGGAGTTTGAAGTGATAATACTCTTGTGAGAGAAAATTTTCTTCTGGAAATTTGAAAATTTTAACCATCTTTTATGGGTTTAGTGATTATGGGCATTTGTCTGGAAAAATCTGAAATGCACCAATAAGTTAAGCTAGGCTTTTTCGAGGCATTATTCCAGGTTTTTCCGAGACACCCCAACAGGTCGTCAACAGGTCACCCATGATAAATTAAAAAAATTACAATAGTGATGATGATATTCATGTAATGCAATAATAATAAATAATGATCTATAGGTATACAATTTAACACACGGACTGTAAAAAGAGGAAAATACATGAACGATAAAACAATTTTGTTCAGTTATCTAATGGAGCAAAGGCATAACATATTCCTTTTCTGCGAATTCTTCATTTATTGTTAAATGAATCATTTTTTGTTTTCTACAAAATTCAATAAAATAAATTGAATTGCTGGAACTGCAAGGATACTCAAAAATTGGATTTTTAGTTTGAAGGTAATAATCACAATAAGTGAGCAATTATTGTGATTATTACCTTGAAAATCTGAAGATAAAACATTTATTATTTTTTAACAGGAGAACATTATTTGGTAATTTTATAGTTTAATTGTTTATATGAAGTTTTAAAAATTTGTTTGTTATTGATTACTAGTTTTTGGTCAGCCACAATTTGTTTTTTGATTGACGCTAATAATCATACGATTGCGCAGTTGAGTCAAAGGTTTATTTTCTAATCTAACGTATCTTTTTAATTGTCCTAAATACAGCGTTATTTTAAGATAATTCTTATACTTCTTATACTTCTATACCTTTCACCTTTTAAGTCTCTCATGTACAGTTTTTGGTTATCGATAAATTTCGAAAAAAAAAGTACATATATACCGAAATCGTCTGTTTTATTTAACTATCCAATAATTCAGTACTGCGGGTGAAAAAGAGGGAATATATCAGATAATTGTCGGGGCCTTGAAAATTTCCCCTGAGGGTATGTTTTTAAGGTTAAGCTATAAATTTAGCAATACATTCTTCGAGTCTGCCTACCTGGTATGCCAAAACAGGACCGATACATTTTTAAGCCATTCCATTAAAGAACCCAGCGAATGGCAGGATTATTTTTACAATAGGGTAAATTTTACAGAACTGCTCAAAAATTGGAAAGAAAAAGGACAGCGCATGATCCAACTATAGGACGCTCGTTTATCGTACAACATACCATGGGTTCGATTTTTAATCGTGTCGAATACTTTATTTATTTCGTTTTAATGCAAATTATAAGAATTTACTATTTGTAAACTATTATTTCTATAAATAACACCGGTCTAGTGTTGTTCTAGTGTTCGCACGGACATCTGGTAGACTAATTTCATAAAATTTGCTCTGTAGATTATGAATCCAAAAATTAAAATGTTCAATTACACCACGTTTTCAAAAAATAGTTTTGAAAACTGAAAAAAGTCATATTTTGACCATTTTAGACAACTTCTTTAAAAATGGTATACTACCATTACTCAAATAAAATATAAAATCCTAAACTATCTATATAAAATCATTTTTATAAACATTATTAAAAATTTTTAAAAATGACGAAAATACGAATTTTTTCACTTTAAATCCTCACGTTTCTCAAAAACTATCACAGTGGGTATTTTAGAGTGAAATTAAAAAAAAAAGGGTTTTAGAAGATATTCCTGACAATATCCGCAATTCTTTTCTGAGAAATTAGCAACAATTACGAAAAGAAACAGTACACAACAAATAAGACTTTTTAATGCCTTTGTAATTATAGACACAATAATTTTCTAAAGTGTGAGGCTAACTTCTAAATTACCTTTCTTCTTATGCTAATGATTATTTATAACCACCCTGTAGCAATCGTTTTAGCGATCGCTCAAGCCCATTTTTACTATTCTGAAGGACTGAGTCTTTTTTTTTTTTGTTATCGAAGAAAATTTGTAGGCAGTAATATTTTACGCATAGCCAAGAGGAAAACTTATTTCAGGTGGTTTCAAGTTAAACAGGTTCCGCCGGGGGCCAACTATCTTCCATATCCACCAGGTGCATGAACGGGTTATGAGGCAATGCCTAGTAAATGTTTTCTGATAAAATGTGTGCTCGATTGCGCGAAAATTGATCGATAGCGGCAGAAAACTAATGGAATGTTTCCTCTGGGGACCGGCCCCATATTTCAAGTAATATTACCCTGATAGCATTTTTATCGAAAAATCCCTGCTGCCAATAACCGCAGAATGTGCACGAGTGCAATTGTGAATGATTTTGAACATAAAATAAGAAAACAAAAAAAAAACATTAAAAATAAAAATGCAACCCAAGTTAATGCATTGTATATGCCATGTTCAGTTGCACAGATTATGTTGCGGAAAATATTTAGAACGAATTGGAAATTTTTCAGCAAACTAACTAGTTTTTTTCTATTAACTACACACGCACGGTGTCAGTGTTTGTTTACCCTCTTGAATATGCTCGTAGCCTACCACATTTTGTTGCTGCATTTGGCAACAGTACTGCACCTTGTATTGAACACCGGCATATGCCTAGAAGGGTTATTTTATTAGCCAGGCTATTTAGGACGGTCGTGAGGTGAGTTATATCAACATATTTTTACATGCAACATGCATATAAATTATATAAGTGTATGTTCAATCCCAATTTCATTAGCCTTTATGGAAAATGAAACAACTTCAATCAAAATGATAAAAGCACATGCGAAAATATTTTGTGATTAAATTTCGGGAACATGATAGAAGGAAATCAAATTTTTACATGCATATCATAACAAAATCGAGTTCCATTGCAATATTAATAACTTTTTTAAATCTCCATTACATAGTCCATTCGTAAATTTCTGTCCCAAACACTATTATAAGAGTACGAAGTCTGATTTTTGATAAAATGGTTTTGAGTATTTATTTACTATATGAAATGGTTTGGAAGATTGCTTTAACCAATTTATATATTTTATTTATTTATTAAATAATTTCGGTGCAAAATATCGGGGATCTATTAATACACTATAATTAGCGAACGAAGAGCAAGTTTAGAAATATTAACTATATTACTATAAAGCTATTAACATAACTTGACAGCACTTAGTAAAGTAGCAAAGAGCTTAACCACGAAATAAGTACTTTACAATATCTAGCTGTGTTAAAAAACTGTACTGATTAAGAAAATATGACTGACGAGTACGTAAAAGCTTATAAAAAAAAATTGCAAATAGCAAAAGGTAGAAACAACTACAACACAGCTTTTGTAAACAGAAACCTGGTCTGTCCTACACAACGAGTAGAAGTGACTTTGGTCAAATTAGACTACTATAGGTAAACAAAAGGATAGTCATGTACTTAACTAACTTTAGGCGAATGCTAGTAAGGAGTTTAGAGACAGAGAACCATAACTGTCTTAAGACTTGTAACATTTTCAGAGCAGCGAATAATTAATTAATTAAACCTTACAGGGGTAAAATTTCAAAATTAGGATTTATACGATAGAAAGCTAAGCTTTTCGATTTATTTGGTTTAAAAGGACCGTTTCCTTGAGACCAAACCAGTATTTAACCCAATTCAAGATTAAGCCGTCAAACATAATCGTCTTGGAGAGAGATTGGTCGGTTATTGTAAGTCTTAGCTGTAAATCATCCGTATAGAAAGGTATTTTTTACAATCTTGGATAACACTGATTATGTCATTAACAAATAATATAAAGAGTAGAGGTCCCATTTTTTACCCTTGAGGAACTCTGCAAGATAGAGTTATAGAATTAGGAAATTTTCCAACGCGCAATTTTTGTATTCGGTTACACAGAAAAGACTGCATTAACTTAAGAAAGGAACCTATTATGGAATACAGTGGAAATTTGTTTAACAGGCGAGTATGATTAACACAATCAAAGACTTAGTGAAGTCAAGCAGACACAAAATGGTAAGGTCATCTTTATCCATATCAATCCTAATGTGCGTTGTAACCTTAAGGCAGCTTCACAATGGCATTCTTTCAAGAGCAAGGAAAGATGTTATACAAGAGTTGAAGATATGCAATACGTATTGACCAATAACAGGTAATAGGATCTAGGATAGACCGTGCTATTTGTTTTAAGTTATAAACAAAGGCAATCTCGAAAACTTTAAAATTGATAATAAACGTTGTTAGATTTAAAATAAAGAATGACCCGGTGGTGACAATGACAAAACAAACATTTTGAAATGCAGTTTGTCAAGATTGTTTTTCAATTATTTCCTATTCGAGGGAACGTTAAAATTGAGTGTAAGTTAAACTTTCTTCTGAAAAAAACTTATTCTTCAGAAAAAAAGATATGACATAAAGAATAAAATCTCCCAAAGCAATTTATGCAAACATTTTCTAAAACTATTTTTGGTATTTCAGTGATAAGCAGTTTGGATTTAAAGTTGCGCTTACAATCGACTGGTTCATATTTGGTTGAAATTGGAGCTATTTGTCAAGGAACTAGATGTTGAACGTCCACTAGTGCGTTCTACTTTCAATTTCCATTCTAGCCCAGCCAGCCATTGGCAGCAGGCGCTCGTATGTTCGGAATTCTTCTCTGAGTCGTTTCGTACACGTACCCCCATAAATCAGAAGTCATGTTCCATTCTCGAATTTCCTTCCTCAATTATTTCAATAAATCTACTGTGGCACGAACTAGACAGTCACCATCGTAGCCAGCAATTGCAATCCGAAAAATCCGACAAATCCATTAGGCTCGGCCAAGGAGTGCTTAGGAGCACAAGCTGCCCGGATCAGAAAACCCTCGACAGACATATCCAGCCTCTATCCCTGGCCTACCTTCTTCTAGTTCTAGCCATCTACGATTCGCGATCTATCTTTCCTTGTGCTCCGTGTGCGCATGCCTGTTGCGCCCGCCCCTCAGGAGAGCACGAGCAGCACAATTGCAATTTCTGCAATTGCGTGCGCAGCAACTGCGCACAATTTTTATTCTTACCTCGTCAATGCTCGCCTCATTACTGCCTCCTTTTCCGCTTTTGCTCCTTTTTTGGCTCTCAGCTGCGTTTTGGTCTCTTTTTTAGCAGCACACTGCAACTTAAACCGCAGCAGACATTCACCTCTTCGGAAACGTCGTAAAATTCTTTCGTTTTATTCATTTTTTGGGGGGCTGCGGCCGCTGAGAATCCGCACAAATGTGCCCACGGCGGAGGCGGGATGTTGGACAGAAGGACGGGCGAGGGGACGAACGCAACACGGTTCATATACAGCCATCCGTTAATGTCTGGTGCAAGAGCGCAAGAGCCCCAAAGTTGAATACTTTTTCAGCCCCACCGTCTCCCTTTCTCGTCAGTGTTTTGGCACCTTTTTCGTTGATTATTTTGCATTTTAGCAAAATTGGCCGCTTGTTGTCGTCAACTTGCATCGGGAGCGGTGCTTGTTTTGTTCCGCCCCACTCTAGCCGCCGGTCAGTAGCTCCGTTGACGCACCGCACCGCATCGGCTATTGAACCAAATTTGAATGAACTTTCGATTTTGCTCGATGACTGCGGATTGTCGCAAATATTTCTTTTTCTTTCCTCTTTTTTTTTCATGTTTTTCATTTCATCACCTCCAATATCTAGCTGTTTTTGGTCCGCAGAATTATTTTGGTACCAAAGTATTCGCGAATTTCTAACGAATGAATCATTCGTATGAACTGCTGGACTTAATTAATGCTTTTAGAGGATTCTACCTCCAGTTTCAATTCTAATTTATCTTCGAAATGAAAAGGTAATAAATTTCAGGAGACCGATGAAATCTAAAAGGCGAGCGAATGATAGACGACTAGCAGAAATTAAAACTTCATAAAGTAAATAACATTCAAAATTTGAATCTACAGAGTTAGCCTGCTTTAACCAGAGGGTGATATAAGCTGATTGAAGTCATAATTTACTCACAAGACATAAGGCCACGAGGGCCTATTTTATTGCTTGGCATTGTAGCAAAATACTACCGTCGGAACTTCTAAAAAATAAGTTAACATATAAATTTGCAACCCATTAGACGAATTGCTCCAACTCTTTATTTATTTATTTACGAGTATTATACTTATTTATTTATATACAAGTCTACAGACATTAAATTCTTACAGACTAGAAGAACAAGAAATCAATTATTCCCAGAATTGATATTAATTCAAATATATATTGCATTTCTAAAGACTTCTCAAGGCATAGCTATATCAGCAAAAGAAGAAAACTTATTAAATTTAATAATGCAGTTCATGACTAGCTCATGATAACCGTAAGTAGTTCGGTGTGATGGCACTTTAAGAAGTGGCCTATGCCTTATAGCTCTTTCCGGTACATAAATGTAAATTGAAGATAGTAGTTCCGAGGACTTAACTTTATAACTTATAATGTCTCTTATAAACATAACACAACCAATATATCTTTTAAAATTAAGTGTAGACAAACTTAGTAGTGCACAGCGAACTTTGTACGGAGGCATATTTTCACGCCAATATGAATTTCTGGCTAGATCAAATCTAGTAAATGATTTTTGTACCTTTTCAATGCGATTAATATATGTTTTATGTGCAGGACACCACACAACAAACGCATATTCCAAAATAGACCTAACCATTGTGTCACTCTTTCAGAGGTTTTGTTTTCAACTCTCACAATAAGAAGCAACTTCTACAAGCAGTTGTTCAAGTGTGAATTCAGCTCTACCACGGTTATGATCTCTAGTCTTTCTTCTTCGTGCTTTTTTTGCTGAAGCAAGTTTAGTACACTATCATTTTAAGGACATGAAAACACTATAAACGAAATTTAGAACGTTAGGAATATTCAATTTCGCAATTATTGCATTACTTTGATATTAAATCAAATTTATGTCATGATAGAATTCGTATGACACTTTTGAAACAATTTAAAAATTATGAGATCTTTTTTAAAATTAAGAAGCCGCGAAATTCTATGTTTATAGTTTGTCCAGGGTATAATAAACATTTGCTTGCATACTGTATAAAAAAAGTAAGAATAAAAGTATTATTTGTGGTTAGACTAATTTAGGTATTCAAAACTCGGGTAATATTTCCTAATAAAAAATAAGATTTATGAACCGCAAATTATTAACAAAAATATAAACATTCATGTTGTTTTTGTGCCTTGACTTTACAGCTTTGATAGTGGCAATTACACATTTAAAAAATCGTGCTCAAGTGTATTTTTTCCGAGAACTACTTTTGCGATCCAAGGTAACTCTATCACAGATTTACCATACATAGTAAAAAAGCAGTTCTTCATATCTAGAATTAAAAACGCTATTAGTAATTGAATCCATTTTGTACGAAGGCGAAGTTAACAAATCTTCCGAAAATGAAGTTTAAAAATCTAAGCGTTGAAACCTCTTTCGTTCCGACATATACATAAACCCTAGCATAGAGCATGACTTAGCCACGACATAGCCAACATGTCCGGAAAAGTATAAAATCAAAAATGACACCAAAGTCTAACTTTCGCAATTAGTCTAGCGAGCTGATCTATCCCCATAAGTGCATACTTTCTGGGTTAGATACGACGATAAAAGGATACAAACTTACACTTGGCACATTAAGATGTAAGTTATTTGTAAATCACAAAGCAGGACGGATTAAACAATTATCAATGTTTGAGAATATTTTCGACATACATAATTATTAAAGGATAGAGTAAAGATTATTTTATTAAGTATTATATTCAACTTGTATAATACCAATTTTTATTCAAAAAAACGTTATATAAAACTTACAGTGCCTCTATATTCCTCTCTATTGTACCATCAATATCTTGAAGGATTATCGAGAATTATCGTTTCACGTAGCCTTTTTTCTTTTGTTTTTATGGTTCCGTGCGTCCAAAAGAAAAAATGGAACCCTTATAGAATCGTGTGTCTGTCTGTCTGTCCCATCCAACTTGCTCCTAATCTACTGGCTCGATTAAGTTGAAATTTGGTACACAAATGAATTTTTGTTATACAAATACGGGTGTGTAACGTATATGAATGAATTTTGAATATGTGGGTCACTTTTGGGGAGTAAATTGGGAAATTATAAAAACAAAAAAAACTCCAAACTGTACCGTGTGGCTTGTTAAGAGGGTGTCAAATATTTTTTTATAATTTTAAAATTAAAATTTTAAAGTTATTTAAGAAAATAGATAAAAATTTACCATGTCCCCCATTTGCTGTGGTTGTCTTTTGTGAAAGCCTTGTGTAGTAATCGAGTGAGGATTCTAAGCTGTCGCGCTAACTGTTAGCGATTGTAACTCAGTCAATTTTCATAATTTTAACTAAAATTTTTACCAACACATTTTTAAATATGTTTACTTTAAAGAAATGGCAAAACAATAAGAATATTTTAAATTATCACAATGGCTTTCCTCTTTAAGGCCTTCTGCAGATTATCACATTCCATTCAATGTTTTTAAATCCTCCTCGAGCAATTGTAATATTTTATATAAGACCTAGTTTGGAAACTAAAAACGACTTGTTGGATTTTGCACAGATACCATTCGTAGTTGTTAATTAATATAAATTTTTAACATGTCTTTCTGTGAATTTCTACAGCTGTAGACTTTTACTTCCCTAAATAAATAATTCAAAATAATGTTCTCAAAATAACTTCTTTCTGGTTGCTAGCGCCGCTATACTTTGGTACTGCGAAGCAATTTATAAAACATACAAAAGACTGTCCACCCACACCCTCTCGGGCATTGTCTTAGAAGATTGCTACGGAAAAATGCAATCTCCAAAATGCATTTACTAGCTCGGAACGATGCCATCATAAATCAGTCGCGATGTCGCTAATCGCCAAATCCCATAAAATTATTTACTACGTCGGGGATGATATGATGCCATACCCTGGACCCCTAAACCAAACGAATATTCTACCAAAAAGTAATGCTAGATGGCAATTTTAGAAATTCCCTTATTCGCCGCCAACAGTAAAGTTGGCCCTTACAATGGTATGGTGTATCGTGGTGGTTGGTTTGTTGGCTGGAAGAAAGCAAAATCAGCAAAAATGGGCAAAAGTAGCGGCGCATGCAATTTTCGCATAATAAATTGTTTGGCAGCATGCGTCTGCTTGCATTAATATATGATGTGTCGTCGTGGTTGGATCGCTGGAGAGGCCTCCCAGTTGTGTACTGGCACCTTACCTTTCCCCGGCACACTTCTTTTGCATTTCCAGAGCCAAGAAACAGGTACAGGTACACAACACACGTGCAGGTTTCGAATTGCACTGCGGCTTTTTAGAGGTGAGGCGTTTTGTAATTACCATTTCGAGGAGTTGTGTGAAAACAACGAGAGTTGAGGATTGTGGGGGGGAATGAGAAGATGCTGATGATGCGCTAACGCGGACCGCGAACGGGTGTGTAAAAGAAAATAAAAAAAAAATAAAAAAATAAAATACGCCCCGTTTATACGGCGGTGATTGGTTTGGCGGATAAAATAAAACAGAAAATCAGCTGATGGATACTTCTCCAGTATATTCCTTTTGTTCGTATCGAACGATTCCATTCATGAAAATGCCTGGAAAATCCTCAGCCAGGCGGCTGTGGGAGAGCGCAATGAGGATCAATCAATCAATCTATCAATCAACAGTGTCTGTCTCAATATTATTGCGTAATTACAACGCAGAGGCTTGGCGGCGGCGAGGATTATTACAATTGTGAGCCTCGAACCCTGAGGAATCGCAAATCCTCTAAGGTGATTGCCCATCAGCGACACTGTAATGATTACACAAAATTGTTGCAACCCGTACGAATGGAAGTGCCCCGCAGAAAAACAAAAAACAAAAAAAAAACGAAAAACAAATTTTAAAAAAGTGGACAAGTAAAATGCCTTTGCTCTTCCAGGTAACAGCACGATCCAGACACGAGAAAAAAAAGAGCCATTCTAGTCCCTTCTTACCTTAGAAACCGTACGACCCAACCGGTTTTCGTATACAAAAAGCACAAGGTGTGCTCCGTCGTCTTCGCCAGCATATGTGGTAGATAACCACTGCGATACTAAGAAAATAGAAAAGCATACACGCGGCCTGTCCGGGGGGAGGAAGGAACGGAGACGTGCACCTTGAAGACGAAAAAAATATTTTTCTTTGAATTCCTTTGCCCTCTTCTTCTTCTTCTTCGAGAGTGTTCTTTTCGCTTCTTCGTTTCTTTCTTTTTTATTTTATTTATTTTTTTGCTGCTTACTTCTTTTTCAGCTATTTGTGTTTCCAGCCGAATACACCCAAACGTAGGCCTAGGAGCTGAAACTGCATTATCTGATCAGATGGGTATGGGAAAATGTGGGCAAAACAAGCAGGTGGAGGCCTCTTTTTATTTGTTTTCGGCCCAATGAAAGACATTCACTTCAAGGGAATTTATAAAATGTTCTAATCCGCTGTCAGTTGTGTGTGGTAAATATAAGCGAATGTATTTGTAAAATTATTAAAATAACCTTAAACAACGCGCTTTCTTCCACTTCCGTAAGGTGGAGCAACGTACGTAACGATTGACTTGGAAGTGCAATTATTTTACGCAACAATCTAACGGGAAATGAAGAAGCCCATAATAATTATTGAACCGGCCTGAACTTACACCTATACAATAAAGACAATCTTAACGGTATACAGGGTGTAGATATGATTCGGAGATCTCGAAGAAGAACAGGGTAAAAGAGGGATCATATGAAGCATATTTAGGAGGTTACACCTAGCCACATTTTTCCATATTCTTCAAGTTCAATATCTTAGGAATATGTCTTCAAAATTTTGAGTCGATCTGAAGAAAATTAATAAAGTTATAAACGTTTTTGATAAGCCAGATTAACGTATACAAAACTTTAAACGCGTTTCCCTCAAAACTGCATTTTTGTAATTGATGATCGCAATTACTTAAAAAATACTGTGTCATTATGCCATAGTTAATGTTTATAACATAAAATATACGTTTTAAATTTCGAAAAACCTCATAATTGCGTGAATAGAATCGAAAGATTATTTTAACTTCCAATTTCGTGCTTCAGCAAATTTGATCAATTTTCGTGACCGTGATCAAAAAGTAAAAACTTCAACAGCTCACAAATATTTTTATTCTCTTCCCCTTTATATAACCCTTATGAAAAATTTGAATAGAAGAATTTAAAATGTTTGTTGCATTTTGCTTGTTTCGATCAACTGCATTGTGAATCTTTTGAAATGTTTCTAAAAGAATTTTTATCATATTGTTAACATATGTTTCTCCTGTAGGATTAAATTTAGGGTTTTAGTACTTACGCATTTTTTATTTGCAATTCATGTTCAACTTAAGGTGCTCTTTCTTATAATCGAGTTTAAACTTACTTTTAATTGCTTTCGACGCATTAGAAACAACTTCCCGAACTTAAAGAAAGGAAACAAACATAAAGAGAGAATATGCCCTAAAATTTCAGGTCTTAATTTCAGTTTGAGAGAATCCATTAAGAAACTATAGCTGCCTAAATGGTGGTCGATTCCTAGAAAGAAGGTATAAAATTCGGCGGAAGATTCGACTTAGGTGTAATTAGCCAACCAACCAAGTCGGAGGGCCACATGTTGTTCAGGTCGGTGATGAGCAAAGTTAAATGGGCTTCCCGGCAAACAAGAAATATTTACGATTATAAAAAAATAGAAACTAAATAGCAGTTATAAAGCAATAAAATTTTAACAAAAATAAATTCGTCCACCAGTCCTCCCGAGAATAATATACCAAAAAGAGTACCCTTCCTGCTGTCCTCTAGGGAGCGTCGACAATTTCTGGATGGATAAATTCTATAGTTAGGCATTCGAGGAGATGATTTTCGATTATTTTTATTGCTGTAATACGCCCGATAAATTTAGCTACATTCCACCTCCCGCTGGTGAGGCGACAGTCTCACATCTCACATTCTATTTCGTGAGGCATGTTGAAAGCGCCAAACTGCTGGTCGAGCCGAGAAGCTGCACGAAATTATATGCCCCCAACTTGTTTGGGCATGACCCCAGGACAACATATCAATTCCAAATCGTAAATGCTCCCCGAGACGCCCCTCGATTGCTGAAATGAAGCGACAGACACACTATCGCATCTCTGGATGTCGTCTTTTTGGAATTTCTTCTTATTTTTATTTTTAGGCTCGTACGTGGCAAAGAAATTTATCACTTTGGCTGGAGTTCCTCCTCCAAAAACGTCCTCCGCGCCAAGAAGGCACATAATTCGGAATCAGAAAAAAAAGCTCCCCAACTGAGGTGGAATTCCTCTTTGCCCTTTATATTCTTGTTCATCTATATTTTTGTTATATGCCCCGATTGTACATGGGGCTCCACGGACCGCTGAAAAAGCTCCCCCAGAATGTGGAGCAGAGCACGTCAGCGTTCGTCTCGTTTCCCCCCCCAAAAACAAAAAAATTCTTCACGATGCTGCAGGGTGCTCCGAAAGATACAGAAGGACGGATCACTGTCTGTTACCCGTCTCTGTTCTGTTTCCTTTAAATTCTTCTGAGAATTTTACGGGATGATCCTACTTTAAATTGAGCCACGAAAAGTCCCAAAATGAAATGTTATTTATATGGATTTTAGGTAGGGGTGGGTAGGGAAAAGGGCGCTGGCTGCTGCTTTTTATAGGCACCTACTTCGTGCTTGCCATGCTCAAATTATGCCCGCGTAGGGCAACATGAGCTAAAGACGAAAAGGCAGACAACGGCTCCATTTTGGGAGACCTTCTCCTCCTCATTCCATGAATTTTGTCTTTTTTTTCTTATTCTTTTCCGACGAGGGCCACTGTCACCGTCTGACCTCTTTCAGCGGGGGGAAACAGACTCGCTCTAAGCGTGATAATCTCATTAAAGACTTTTTTCCGTCCCATCCTGACCATCGTTTTTCTATTTTTCTGTCTTATTTTTGTTTATTTTCCCTCTTTTTGTTTTCTTTTATTGCCGCATATGACTTAAGTGTCTCCATTGGAGGTGAATCCAGCGATAAGTGGGCCTTTTATTGAATATTACGAGAAGAATGTGGTTAAGGAAATGTTCCTGTATTTTTCAAAAGAATTTTCTACATTTGCCTTTATTGGAAATTTTATGCCTTCTGGCTGCCATAAAGCTTTTCTTAAGTCTAGAGGAATTGTCTGATTGAAGGTTATGTATCAGCAGTAATGTGGATGTTCTGATTAACTAAACGTTGAAATACGACTGCTATAAAAGAATTTCTAGATCAGAGCAATTCGTTGTGTGAATTGTAAAATATTGCAGCTTGCATTTCTCCACTGCCTTGTAAAATATTGTCCTTAAGATCAATCTTTTGTAGCGTGTATTATTTGCCCGCCATAATTATAAAATTAAGCCAAATTAGACTTCATACAGACACAGATTGCTTTTATACTGTTGAACTGAACTGGCCATAAAGTTTGAAATGAGAAATTTCAAACATTCAGCTTTTTGCAAATAGTTGCAAGGAGAAAACCGATGGTAAGTATAACTAAAATAAATAGAAAAGTCTTTTATTTGCAGAAGTTTTGCAGTCATAACTGGAAGGCGGTACAAATTTGGTGTGTTTCCACAAAGTTTCATCAATATTCTGAGAGGGTAAAAAATAAAAAATAAAACTAAGTGGCTTTTTATTTTTGCTAGAAAAAAAACAAATCGCAAACTTCACACAACTTGTTATTTCTGGCTCGAAAATATAAAAAACCAAGCTGGCTTTTTATTTTTGTCAAAAACATATTAAGCTTCTGAGCTTGTTTTTCTTTGTTTCTCATAATCGACTGAAAAGAAGAGTTAACTAGTATTGTACTCACGACTCTAATCAACAACTATTTTAAAAAAGAATACCTCTCAAAATTATTTTTATATCCTTCCGAAATTCTATCCGGTAAGGGCTACGGAAAAACCAGGGAAATCCCGCTTGGTCTTAAATAAGTAAATTAAAGATTGTAGCATATCTTCTCAGCAGCACGGGTGTTTGTAAGGACGAGCAGCAGTATGATAATCTGGAAATAGCGTCGAATGTCTGTGGTAATAAATAACTCAGACGGATCGGCACAAACAGTTTTGTTTGTAATTAAGTGCTGAAAGGGAAAAACAATAACTGAACCCCTTTTGACAAGTACGATTCACATTTTGTGCAATTCTAAGAAGGAAAGCATAGGTTCCCTGTGCATGGCCATAAAGTCCTTCGCACATGTGCAATGAACAAAATAGGAAACAGGCACCTTCTTAATTGAACATATCCTAGCATGCGCATAGTTTAAACGCCAAAGGATACCAGGTTAGAGGTATAAAAGGTTAGGCAAGATTCGGGAATGGGGATTATCGCGGAGTACTCGTTACTTGGACACCATTGGGCGTGCTGCTGAGTTGTGTCCTGCTGCAGTTTGAATTTAAGAGTTGTAGTCTTTACAATCCATCTACTTTTCTGTTTTTCATATCTTTAATGTTACAAAAAGAGTATTTGGTTCGGAGCAATCCATTTTAAATGTTTACTTTTTATTTTCTCTAGAGTCAAAATGACACAAAGAAGAAGTGGCAATTACCTGTCATCGTCTTGTTGCTTTTAGGTGACATTTTCGATAATTGTCATGTTATGGAAAGTTGATTACAGATAAGTGATAACAGTTAGCAGCTTGTGAAACTCGATCCTTGCACTTTGAAAATAATCAGTAAAGCATTTCAAAATAAATAAATCATCGCATTGGATTCCTCTCATCACTGAAAAATTGAAATCCTTATTGAATTACTCATCACACCGAAGTGTGTATGGTTTACAATCAGTAGGAAGAAAATAGCGCAAAAAGCAGACAAAGCGAGAAACGAGGGAACAGGGGCGAGCAGATGTGACAACCAGCGTTCGGTGGCATTCACTCTCATTGTTTTTGCTGCGGGAACATGACAACATGCCCGCGTACGGGTAAAAAAAAAAAAAGCTAGTAACAAAAAACCCGGAGCAGAGTAGCACAGCGCAAAAAAGACAAACGCGAAAAAACAGTTATCACGTAACAACAGTCGACATTAAAGCTTGAGAGCATTCGCCAGTCAAAGCAGAAGCCGCGCCCCGCACCCGTGCCGTTGCACACCTCAGCCGCTGCCGTTTGCTTTGTTGCTACTGCCGTGTCGTCGTCGTCGTCGTTGTCGTTGACAGTCGCACCGCGCCGCACCGCTGCCGTAACCTTGCCCCGCCGCCCGTAGCGGTGTGCAACCCAGCGTCATTCCTCATTATGGCAGCGTCGGCTCGAGTTGACCGACTATGCTATGCCGTGCCGTCATTAAATCCATTTCTCTTCAATGCCATTGCCAAAAATACGCGAACTCAACCGCATTGGAATTTTTTTGCGCTCGCGAGTCGCCTTTTGTTTCCCTAAAGAGCGCAAAAGCTGCTGCTTGGGGCGTCATCGCATCAACTCAGCACCGCCAGGCCGTTGGCCGCTGCTCCACACCGGTTGAACTCTGCTCGCATCGTAAACACGTAGAAGCCCCCCTCCCCCGACTATGCCGAAATCATTCCCAAAAAAAAAAATAAATAAATAAATAAATAAAAAACATAACAATAAAAACTCCGTGTCTCACCGATCAGTGGCATTGTGCCGCGTACCTCGTAAAAAGTTTAATTTCATCTGGAGCACAGCGAGCGGTGGTAATCATTCCCAGCCGCCACCGTGCCCGCAATTAGCGCGTTGAATAGAACAGATCCGCGGCTCAGTTCGCAGCCTCCGCCCGGCCGGCTCTGGAAGTGTGTGCTGTTGCATAATTAAGCATAGCAAAGCGAGACAAGGCAAAATCGCGCAAAGCTCGCAAAATGAAAGTGAAAAGTTTGCGGAAATTAGCTCCTCTCCGCTCGCGTACCGCTCCTAGGCCGGCACCTGCGGCATCACAACCAAACCACCGACTAGGTGTGAGCACATCGTTGAGAGACGACTATTTTTATTCGCAGTTACGTCAATTTTTTTCTACTCTCCTCGGCGGTTGAGTAATTCGCCAATTTACGAACTATAGCCAGGCCATTGATACCGCGATGATTTTCGCTTTTCAAACACTCCCGCTGTTTACCTCTAGCGGGAGTCTGTCTAGCCGGGTGCATGGACCACGGCGGGACAGAGGTCAAAGCGGCCGTGGGTGGACCTCGATAAATTTTGAAGTTGCACTACGGTAGCCGTTCGACAGTGGTCCGTGATCTCAATTCGGCTGACCGAACCCTTTCCTCTATTCTGTATTATATAAATAAACTATCAAATAAAAATCCCTTATTTATCCTTGTGTTTAAAGCAGTTGAATGCTTTGCTAAGATTATCTTTTACCTTGGATTTGAAAGAATGAAAATAGGCGTAGTCCTTTTTAGGAAATCATCCTATCCTCTCATTATTCATCCCTTTAAACTATAGCTCAGAAATTTACATCTCGTTCTTAAAAATGCTTGAAACAATATGCATGTTACTTTTGTAGATGACATGGTTGAGCCTACCTCACTATTTTTGCCCCTTCATCTACAAAAAAGTATAAAATCCTTTTTAAAAACAAAGAAATAGAACCTTGAAGCGATCACCGATATAACTCCGGAGATTAAACCCTCTTTAACTAAAAACAAGAATAATTAAAATAGGTAAATAACTTATTACTCCCCCTATTTTCACCCCTTCAACTCACCACCCCAGAAATATATTCAGCGGAGACTTCGAATGTTATTGTAAATTGTTTCTAAAATTTAAATTTAAAGATTACCCGGCCGACATTTTAGTTTCGTTTAGAACCCATAGATCTTAAAATCTTTTATTATTTCTTCTGCCGCACTTTAATTCTATTTTGCACTTTTAGATCAGCGAAATTGTTGTTAAGAAAACAAAATAGAATTTCTTGGTTATCACCTTACTTCTCATTTGAACTTGTTTTGTCCTTATAGTAATAATTTTTAAACGTTTCTAAAAATAATTATAATTTTTGAGAATAAGTCTTGTGTGGGAAGATCTTCAAGACTATATTGAATTTTATATGAAATTCCTAAATTAGGATATCTCCGGGATTAAATTGGAAGTAAAAGTTTGTTTCGAAATCAGGAGATAAAAGACCTAAATTGGGTTTATAAATATCGATAAGCTTTCGAACCTCTTAAAACGGGCATAGCTACCGCCTTGGGTATCCAAATAGAGTTCAATTTAAATAGAATCATTATAGTGTTTATCGCTATTTAATCCTCTTTGGGTTTACTGGAATAAAGTGGATAAAAAAAAATAAAATTTCGCTCGAATTTAGAAGTGTAATTCAAAAATTGTGATAAATATGCAAAGCATACCAGTTCTTACACACACCCTATTATTATTTTATTTATTATTATTATTTTACAAATTTAGACATGTTTTATTGTTTTAACAATAAATAATCAGACCACTGCATATGGTAGTCATTCAATGCGCCTCCGCGGTTTACCTGTAGAGCGTGGAACGTACAAATTAGCGCTCCCACGCCGCTTAAGTCATGATAACAGACGCAAACCGTATCCGCCTCCGCCTCCCGCCAATCGTTATCTCGATGGTGCTGGGCGTGTTACATAATCTTGCTACGAACGCTTAATGACTCCAATTAGTGGGAGACCTAAATGTAGACCCGTTCGAAGTGCAGCAGCTAATTGTATGGATTCACACAAAACTGATGCTTTTGTCCATCCAATCGCGAGAATAGAGAAGGGCTTTAACACTGCGTGTTTTAAAATTTCTAGTTTATTAAAAGACCGTTCTTTTTTATGATTATGTTTTTTTATAAAATATCATTTTTAGAAAATATTGCTTTGGTGTGAATCATACACCCCCGACCTATGTCTTTGCTCTTCGATGCTCTAACAATGAGCTATTTTAGGATATTTACTGCATTTCTCTCGAAATGCGAATACTTTTCCGTCCCCATTGTTTGCAAAATTTTTTAATACCCAAGAAAAATGTGTTTTTTCACTTTTAACATAAAAAAATGTTTCTTTAAAGATTCATTAAAATCTGTTAGGAAGCCTTAAATTCAATTTAATTACATAAAAGACAGAATCAGTATGGTAATTTCAACTCTGAACAACTTTTATTCTTTCTTTAACTCATTCGAGACTAAAAAATTTTTTTAAAACGATCATCAGGATCGGACAACTTTCTTTACGTTTTGCACTATATTTATGCGACCTTACTTTCAAGATTATTTCCTGCATTGGCTTTTTTTTTATAACATAAACGATGTCATCCACCTTTATGTCCCTTTTTTTCTTCTGACATTCTAATTTTCTTTTACCAATATTTTTGCGATTTTCATTCATCGAGATTTGAAAAACAAATACATGTTTAAAAATTGTTGCGATGCTTAATTAATACTTTGGTGGGTCATCAAAAACCATAGGTTAGATTTAGGTTATTGTGGCTGCCCAGAAAGGAACACTTAGGCTAAGTTTGGCCCACCATTTTGTTACCACGTAGCGCAAGCGACCATGGTTATCCGTGGGATTTGAATCCACGGCCCCCGGGACGGTAGTCCAGCGCGCTAACAACTGAAATACCAGAGGCCATAAGACCTAAGAGTGAACACATTTATTATTTCTGAATACTACTGCAAGTTCCAAATTTAGAAAGCTCTTCTTAACTTGGGGTGCCTTCAGGGCCTATACTCCAATTCTAAAGCAGTTGGTGAAAATTAAATTTTCTTTCCTTACAAAGAAAAACTCCTTACCCATAAAAAATCTAAGATCTTCCCGGACAAGCAGGAAAACTTTCAACTTCGCAGCAGCACCTCCTTCACAACAAGCAAGGGAGAGTCTTTGAGGCATCCATCACCTGGCCAGCGAACTGCATTACCCGTCGCATCGCTGCTAGAAGTGGATGTCAGTCGCACATCGCCTTCAGTCTTTCATTTTATATTTTTCCCCCCGTTTTTCCAAGTTTGTTCGTGTTCTCATTTTTTGACAAAGGATTTTTACATCCATCGTTAAGTCAGAGCCTATCCCACTCGTGGATCCCCGGGAGCACTGCCGCGCGACCGCAGCCAAAGGAGTTCAACAGCTCTGCACACTCCTCTCGCATGCCGTTGCCGTCGTATCGGACTCAGGAATCGGAGGAGGTTTCTTCTTGCTTTGCTCCCTTTTCTGTTCCTGCAGTTTCTTTTGAACTTTTTGCCTCGCCCCAATCTTTCGCTTTAGAAGCTTCAAGAAAACCGGAATTTGTCGGATTCTTAGATTTTTGTTTTCTTTCCGTGCCACAGCAGCCTCTCCAGCCTCAGACAGCGCTAACGCCAAGTTGCACTCCATACACCAAGCTTCCCCGCCTGCAGCCAGACAGTTATGCAGCGACAGATGCACAACGGTTCCGATCGAAGCGCTACCTCGCGATCTAATTCAAACCTGAAGCCTGCTGCGTTTACTTTCTGGTAAGGAATCTTATTTATGAGAATAAGAAGTTACGAACGAGCAATGTGGAGCTGTACAAACTTTCAAAAGCCACCTCCACCACCTGCGGTAAATAGAATCGAAATCCAGACTCAGTTTCCATAGACCTGGAGCTCAAAATCATATGTAAGCTGACGCGACGTGGTTAGGCTACTTCCCGACCGGACAGCTTCGACGGAGCCCTACCTCCGCGCTCCGCAGGCTGATCACCGGCCGCTGCTTTCGTGGTGGAATGCAAGAACTCGCTGGTATGAGTGAAAGTTATATAGCGATTGGGCGCAGCGGCACAGGTTTCCTCACTTTCTTGTTTTCCGTGATTTAATAGAATTAAAACTTTAGCCGAGCCAAGCCGTCGAGATTACTGCAACGAGTCGTTTTACAAAAGTTCTCGTGGGAAAATAATGCGGCCGCCTCATATCAATGGAAAACCCCGACGGGCATTAGCGCGTCAGAGGAAGTCACATTTTGCTGAGACCGCAGAGTTTCTAGCGGTTCTAGCGCGTTATCAGCACAAGCTAGGACCGCAGTTACAAAATGATATCGCCTCAAATGCTCGCAATTTTCGCTTTATGAATTGGTAAATATGGGCAGGTGTGGAGGAATTGATATGACGATGATAGTGAGTCACTATCAATCTTGGAACACTTTACATCACCGCATATGAAATTTTATGGGATTTACTATCTTGGTTTAGTAAGTATAGCGGTGATTTCAGTAAAGTATCTGAAAAACCTTTTCGATATATGAGATATGTAATTCCCACACGGAATTTTGCTTATACAACTTGCATTGTACCTCAAATATTGATGCTTAAAAATCTACATGAATTAAGGCACTTCCCAAAATTAAAAAAATAAAAGAGCGTTTAACTTTTTACGACATTCACCCTTTGCACTATAAAATTGCATATGTTTTACTTCAAAGTTATTTAAATATTGGATGTAATTGGATATAATTCTGCCTCTTTTTAAATAGCTGCCACTATATCCTGCTACTTGTATTTGTTATTTTGCAGGAATTGTTACTAATTATTTTATTGCAGGAAGAAGTGCGGCGCAAACGTATTACAGAAATTTACGTTAATCATGGTCCATTAAATAAAGTTAATAAAAAATGGTTATGCTCGGTATAAGAAAAATGTGATATATTGTGAAGTGCTGAAACCGTCTGAAAATATTACTGGCAATAGCTACCGACAATTAATCCGTTTGAAGCAAACTATAAGTACAGCATTAATAATCAAAATATGTTAATAGACACAACAAAATAATTATTCACCATTCCAATGGTGGTGTCCTACTTAGAACAGGATTAGGAAGTGTTGTCCAACTTGCTGTATTCACCAGAGATTGCACCTTCAGATTAGAATTTATTCCGATCGAATACAGTCAGTCCTTTCTGAAACACAGTTTACTTCTTTCGAAAATATCGAAATTTGGCTGAATAACTGGATCGCATCCAAATAACTAAACTTTTACAAAACATTTTTAATAGAACAAACAGATTAAAATATTTTCATTTATTAATTATCTCATAAATGACATGGGACAAAAATTTAGACTATGTCAATTATTTATGAATCATAGTTAATTTAATAGTCACGATTATAATGGATCAAAAATTTGTGAACATTATAATTTAACCCGAAAAAGTTAGTTAAAACTCACCAGGGTACTGTTGAGCGAACCGGCGCTTACACGTTTTCAGCTATAGCCAGTGATAAAACGTTCATAAAACTCATAAGATGACGCACGATCGCATATTTTGGCTTATAAGTTAATTTCACGTCAGTTGCGTTTGGTTAAACTGATGATTGTTATCTGGCTTAGCAAATAACGTGTTTCTACTATTTTTACTTTACACTTATTTGCATGAATGAATGAAAAAAATATGATGGTGTAGCATTCTGGGATACGTCGGGGGACTGTGTTTTGACATGATTAGAATGGTAGAATTTCATATTGATGGCGAATTTTAACTTCATTATGTTTATATGAACAAATTTATTAGTTACCTTTGATATAATAATCAAATTATTTCAATAACATCTACTACAATACCCAACCTCAGCAGAGAGGTTTTCCAAATAGCAAAGAAAGACCCACCTAGCACTTATCAATCTCTTAAACCTCGCAGCGTCTAAACCGGAGAGATTTGCCTGTTCACCGACCAGAAAAATAACAACATTGAAAAACTCATTTCATTGTTTTGTAGACCTATTTTATGTTCCATAAAATATGGAAAAAGAAGTTTTTAATGCAATAGGTATACTAAAAAAAAAACAAACAAAATGAAATGGATGAGAACTTAATTTCCTTTTTTTTTGGAACAGTCAGTTCTTGACGAAAACCGGCTTAACTAAATTCATGTATGTTTCCTCTAAGATATTTAATATTGTGTGATAACTTGTGAAAAATAATTAAACCCAATTTAATTCCTTGGCTTACGATTTGTTCTGAAAGAAATGCTCGTTTACAGATTATTTATGTATTTAAATTACTTTTAGTGAAAGAATGTGTTAATGACATGATGATAAGTATAATATCATTTTTTGAATTCTAGTTTAGGATAGAAAATAAATGCGGGTGAGACTCGTCATTTCCATTTAAGGGGTTAATGAATTTTAAAGGTTTTTTTTCATCCATACAACATCCATCAGACTACATACAAAGCAGCTTGTTTTCTATATATTCTAAGAAATATACAATTTACTGTTTATTCTGTTGTGACAACTTGGATAATTTACGATATTTACTATATGTAGATGTATTAAAGGTTAAAGAATGTCAATGTTGGTTCATGAGATTTATTGCTGGTGGATTATGACCTCCCTGATAGGTGTCGAAGAGGACGTGTAAATGAATTTGATAATGACGTCTTAAAAACTCTAATGAAATCTGATCCGAGTATCTAGACAAGGAATATGGATACCGCATCAATTATCCTCGGTGAACCTATGCAGTAAAACTTCCCCGAGGAAAAAATCAAACAACTACAATGGGAAGTTTTACCTCACCCGCCGTACTCCCCAAATAATCCTTTGTCTGACTGATTTGTTTATATTTTTAGAGCATTCTTAAAAAAGTAAACATTCATTTCTGTAGCAAATGTAATGAATTAAAAATATGTAGGAAATATGGCAAACTGCTGTTGATAATAATGAAGATTGTAACATAGACTGAGAAATAAAAGTTTGTTTCACATGAAAATATAACAAATTTCTTATTATACATATATAAGAAATATATTCAGGTAATTTTCCTTTTCAAAATATGCGCGTCATGATTAAAATTTCATTTTGCGATGAACTTTCTACTGTTAAGATCGTGCCTTATTTTATAAACGTTTTGAAACTGTTTCTCTGCCTTCATCCGAAAGGACCTAAATGGACTTATGCCCAGGCAGCGAGATATATTAAAAAGGTTGCGTCTTTTGTATAGAAGTGGTGTAAGAAGTTTTCTGAGGAAAAAAACGTCGACGACTTGCCAGGAAGGAGTAAAACAAGAAAGACATAAAAAAAGACAGCTATTTTAAAGCTTTTTGAAAAGGATCCACAAATGACGCTGAGGCGAGCTAGAAGCATATTATCGGAAGAAGATATTAACCTGTCTTTCTATACAGTAGAGTAGTAGTACGCAGTACTACAATCAAACCACTTTTATCCGAAAAGCGCATCGAAAACCGTTTGAAATGGTCTAATGAAAATTTGAACCGCGATTGGATAAATATCGTGTTCACTGACGAATTATCGTTTTGAGCATATCAAAGACCTAAACGAGTATGGTTAAAAAAACGGAAGGCCATTACATCATACGTACTATAAAACACCCAATAAAAGTTCATGTGTGGGGATGCTTCTGTTCAAAACATTTGGAAAATTGATTGTTTTGGAAATTTAAATGCTGCAAATTTACAAAAACGGGTTATTAAAGTCTACAAATTCTTGGTTTAGAACAGGAAAGCGATCGTGAGTCTTGCAAGAAGACAACGATCCAAAACACAAAAGTCGTCTTTGTACCGAATGGAAAGATCAAGAGGATATCAATGTCGTGCAGTGGCCTTCACAAAGTCCTGATGCTAATCCAATTGAAAATGTGTTGGCCCTTATGAAGTCAAAGCTGCAGAGGAAAAATAGTTTCACTTTGCAGCAACTTAAATCATCGGTGGAGAAAGCCTAGAAGGATCTACCACTAGACTATGCTGAAAAATTAATTGAAAATAAGACCAATAGATGGATAATTAGAATAGAAAATAACGGTGATGCATTGTGTAAAAGAAAATAAAGTAAGTAATAAGGAATTCTGAGCGATACGCTCTTACCAAACAGACCCTACCAACTTTTTGAGAAACAAAAGGAAAATTATCATAATCATAAAGAATGGATAGATTTTGTTGAAACATTTGTAAAAAAAATGACATGCGATATAAAATAAATAGCTATCGGTGATATATGCCATAAGAATCAACGTTCCAAAGTTTTATAATGTGTCAATATCAAACATGAATTTAGTCTTTCAGTTATGATCAAAATAAAACTTTTCAGCACGGCAACAATTTTACAGACTCGGCTGAAAAGACGTTGAAAAGTTTATTGCATACAATTTAAGCACATTAAACATGCAACGCAATAGCAAAACATAGGGAAAAAACTTATTAATTTAGAAATAAAAATATAAATAAGTTTAACAGCACATCTTATGTGAGTAAATCGAGTATCCTCTAATTAACATAGTCAAATCGTTAATTTTCCTATTTGAATTCTATTTCAGAAAATAACACACTTTTGACGAAAGAAATTACTTCCTACTCCTAAACATCGGAGATTATAAATTTCAAACACCAGCAAGCACTTAATTACCTTGAAATCATTCTAAATTTAACCAGCATTTTGAAAAAGACATTTCCTGAGTAGACAGACAGAAGATATCACTCATGCTGTTTTGAATCAAGTTTTAGTCCCCTCAAAATAATCCAGGCAAATCCTGAAAAATCGGAAATATCTCTATTTTCTAACAGAAAACGACGGGTAAGGCAAGAGATCGAGACAAAATTGCCATTTTCCCTCCCGAGGCACCGAGCTGGGTTAGAAGCACCCGGAGAATACGTGAAGTAATCAAACGAGACCTCGAGCACGAAAACCGACGAGTTTCCACGTCCCCACAACATTTTTTTTTCCACTCGTCCGGTTGCGTTTTATTTATACAAACTATCGAGTTTCTTCGAGCCGCTCTTAAGTTGGAGGCAGGAAAAAACGCGGTATAAAATCCGTCTTTATTTTCGGGTACACACCGGGCTTAGGGCACGACAGCAGGGAGCCCCTTGAAAAACATTCTGAAGCCGCAGCCCGGAGTGAGAACGATTTATTCTTTTCCAATACTTTCGGTTGGAATATGATTTGAGGAAATTTAAAAAAAAAAAAAAACAAATTCCTTAACTTTGGTTTTCCCTCTCAATGCCGATAAGCTGCCAGAAGCATAAAAGTCCATAGAACAGTTGTAAGTAGGAGACGAATGTTAATTTATTATGACAAAAAGTGGACATTTCTCAAGTCGAAGAATGTTAAAATGCCGTCGGCAATGCGATCGATTTAATATCTCGCGTATGAAACAGAGCCAAGCTTTATGAAGCTCGTAGGCCGGCAATTTTCAGTTCGATATTAAAGTTCTCGCTTGTTGAACTGCTGCACATTTGCATGTGAAGTGGCCGTAATGCACGGGCAGTCAGATAAAAAGCACAAAATGTATGTAATCGACGCGAAATGAAATAAACTTGATGATTTATTACCGCCGGTAGAGGTCTGGGTCTCAAGAAAAGCGTGTCACTACTTTGTGCCAGTGGACATTTCCTTTTAACCCAGAAGCCATAAAATCTATTTTATCGCTTACAAACCACAATTTAACGAAAAAAAATCAAAACTCAATTAAGTTGAACAGCCTATTTCTTATTAACGAATAATAAAAAACTGGCTGGAAAGAATTTTGGCCCCGACAAGCGATAGAAGATCATAATAAATTTTCTCCAATAAAATTTATTTATAATTAACCCCTTAACATACGATTTAACTTCCAACAACTTGCACCAAAGTCAACTCTTTGATCAGCCACACTTCGAGCCATTTCATTACTCTGCAGAAGATTTTGTGCGGACAATTCCCTAGGAAGGAAATCTAGATATTTTTGGCTGCGAATTGGCCAGGCTGGTCAATTGATTAAATAGGATTCGAAACCACAGCCTCAGTATTAGGGCTAAGCACATGGACGCCCAGCTACTGAGATGTATACCTCTCAAAAAGACCTCGGTAATGATAGCTCTACAAGGAACGGTTAGTTATATTAATTTAAAACAGTAATGCGTGCGGGTCTGCATTGAAAATATTCTAAAGCTTATACTAAAGACTTATTATACAAAAGTTGTTGTAATACTTCTTAAACCAATTCTAGGATTCTATTGGCCCAATTTTGATTTAATAACTGCTCATAAGTTGCTGCCCACATATTAATTTTACCATCAATTATAAGCAAATTTTCAACACAATGTTTATGAAAGCCCAGTCTATACGAATAAAAAATACCTGAGAATATGATTCGACGATTATCCATCATCCTTGAAAACCGAAAATCGCAGATATTGTAAGTTTAAACATTTTATGCAATATTGCAGTTGGATTTAGGTATACGTCCTACCAACAATGTCTTCAAAAAATATTGATCAAAATTTCAATCTTTTCAAATTAAATGTCTATTTTGAATGGTAAAATGACTTTTTTTCAAATTTCTTGTGGCAGAATGAGAAAGAGCATTTCCAGAAATATAACATCCAGCAGATTTAAACTAATTCTTTGCGCAGGCGCACCGGCATACATTGTTTAAACTTAGTCGCGTATAAATTTTAAGCGTTAATGGTTTAAGATGTAAATTCAAGAAAAATCAGCCCATTTCTAGTATCAAACTATCACTGAAAAACGCTGTCACGAAAATATTTAATTTAATAGTAATATTTTTTTCCTTTATTCATTACTAAACGTTTAATTCGCTGCGATATTTTCGATAAAACTATAAAATTACTGAGTTAATTATCATCCGTGTAAAATAAGTGGCCAAAAAATCGCTTCCACATATTCAGAACTTTAGACTCTAAATGGGGCGCTTTTACAACGTTTCATCGAAACTCGATAGAAACCTCAAACTTATCTATTTTTTTGTTTTAAGAGGAGACTTGCAATTTTCTTAGAAGAATTATTAACTGGCCATGAGGACTTATAATATCCAACGTAAAGAGGGGGAAAACTTCATAAAATGAAAAGCTCGTTAGCGGAAACTTGAGTTTTCGAGTGCATAAGGCAAAATACTTCAGGAACCGGTTACAAGTCTAGCCAATTAAAATGCAACACTTCCATATATATTGTGGTGAAAATTTAATCAAACGGGCTGTTAGAATGTAGAAAAAAAGCATTCGTGTGTTCTGTGGCTAAATCCGAAGAAAGGCCAAGAGACAACCGCCAACTAGAGGGAGGATAAACGCTTCTCAGCAGGGCAGATCTCGGATTCATTCGTGGTCCGAAAGCAGCAAAATTAAATCCACCAACTCAATAAAGCAACATTTTTTTTTTCCTTATTTTTAGGGAAACAGGATTTTTTCGTTGGGTTTGCTCAGGCATAGGCGAGCACCAAAACGAGAACGAGAACATCGGGAACCGACCCTTTCTGCAGTACCCGCAGCACGAGGGGTGTACCCCACAGGGAGACTTGGCAACGTTGCTCCCGGCAAGAGAAGTAGAATTGGTCTGGTATACACCGAAGTGGGTGGAACACATTAACTTCGTGTTTGCGCCTTTTTTCTTCGTTTTACATTTTTGGGAAGAGAGGAAAGTCCCGTTTCGAGGCTCGCCTATGGAGAAAAGTCTCAGGGGAGGCATTAAGGTGTCTGTATACAAATTATGCCGCCGATTACAACAATACAACTCTTGTCGAAGCAGCGGTAATAATCCAACCGAACGCGCTCTTGCAGCCGAGCTACCACTAAGGCAACTCCACCGGAAAGGGGCCAGGAAGTCGAAGGCAACGAAAACTAATTAACGCAAGCGATAAATTTTCACCTACTCCAAACATTGCGAAAGGGGCTTTTATTGCAGTTGCGGGCTGTGACCAAACTGGACAGCAAGAGTTTAGATAAATAACTATCAGAATTTAAAATTTTCTCCATTGGCGCCCTTTTCTACTCCATTGGAATTAAGGTTGACTTCACCGAGTTCAGTGATTTGTTTTTTTAGGAAAAGAACCTTTTCTATGTTTTGTTTAAATATTTCCACACATTCCACCATACAATTTAATTATTTGCTTCCCATAGATTAAGCAAACGTGTACAATTTGGTTTTTCCATCTTTGATATAGTTTAAATTTAGTTGGATTCAGAAGTAACGAATATGCAAAATTGTATTATTTATTTATATTACATGGTTTTACGCTTGAGATTTTTTAACATTGCTTGGTGGAGTTTTACTTCAATAACTTAAAACCCAGTTGCCCAATATGCAGCCACGAAAAAAGTGGTAATTTAGTTAAAAATAAAAAAAAAATGCCCCCTTACCTGTCAGACGATTCAGAGGAATCGTATCGATCGGAGCATCTCTTCTTCTTGGTCCGACTGTCATCCGCTTCCTGGCCTGGCTGAGGCTGGGTAGTGCCGGGGCCCTTGATTAAATCCACATCGGGGCCTCCTCCTAATCCTGGGCTACCGCAGCCGTTCTTTTCGGACGCAATCGACGTTGATTTGCCGCTAGCATTCTTCCTTAGCACCACACTCGCACCAGAAGAAACATTTTTCTTATCATTTACAACAATTAATTCACCACTGACGAGAGAATTTGCGCTGTTTTTGTTGTTTCCGCCGCCGCCACCACCGCCACCGCCGTCGCTATCACCATCACTTATTTTACAAACATCTGACAACTCCGGATCGACTTTGTGTTGCACTTGATTCGCACCCGTCGTCATGTTATGATCGCGCTTTATTCCCGTTTTCTGAGTTTCAGACATTTGAAATTTACCATTAGCACACGCCACACTATCGGCACTTATTGATTTTCCCCGGACGACAAGATCTGCACCATTTTCTGTTGAATTTTCATTGATTAAACTTGAAACTGTTTTGCCATCTGAGCACAAACCGTCTGCCATCTTGTTGTCGTCCGCATATCACACGGCCCAACAGGAGAACACAATAAATAAATAAAAAAAATAATAAAAGAACACAACAAAATTTTGAAAATTTATGTACGCGGGCTTATGTATGCATTATGGTCTTGTACATACATACAACGGAGGCCCAGCGCCTTATGTGCACATAAGTTACTGTATTTTCACGGGGGATTTATGTGCCCCAGTGCACATGTGAGCGCGCCCCAAACCGAACTTTTGATGCGGTGGTGCGCCGGGGAGGACGAGAGCAGCGGATAGACGTCGACGGTAATCGCGCCGGGAGCGAACGTACATAAAACAAAGCGCTGGCGTGTGGTCCTTTTTCCTATTTCTGCTCGTTCTGCTTGGTGTTCTTTGAATTATCGGGAAAATAAAAACAATTCGGCTGCTGCACGGCGACGCCCGGTGGACGACGATGACGGGACGCACGAAATGGAAACTGATTCGAACATAAAACCGAAGAAAACTCAGGCAACAGCACCACTCACGAGACGAGACGACGCACTGCTTGTGCTCTCCGGCGTGTTTGGTTCTACAGTGAGGAACGCGACAGCCGGTCCCCGTTGCGATCATCGCGGCGCACTCGCATACTGCCCCGGGCCAATCCACGCATACTCGGCTGCTTCATATGTGCCGCAGTATATTCGGCTATTTACTGCACCCCAGTGAGCGTGTGTGCTACGCAAGGCAGCGCTGCCAGCAGTCCCGAATGGTTGTGCAATGAAGAAATGTCAAAAATGAATTCCATAAAATATGTGGAATTTGTATTAAAGCTTTTTCCCGGGAAAAGCTCACCACCTCTCTTCGATATCCACAATGGGATGGCGCTGATCGCGGCTTGTATTTCTCTAAATCAAATCAGTCATTAACGAACCCAAGTAGTGGAAGGTTGTCAATTAATTGGACCAACCATTTTTCACAGGTATTTGATTTTTTCCCAACTATTCGTAAATAGCCCTAAAGGATATAATTTAATTCGGATTAAATCGAAAAGAGCTTACAAAATTTCCTTCTGAATTGAAATTTTTTAATAAAATGCCTAAATTTGTAACAAATCCATTTCAGTTACATCTTCAATTCATTTTTTCGTGTAAAGTTATTAGAATAATTCGACAGAATAATCAAAACCGAATTATTTTGAAGTTTTTTCCGGAAATACTAATTAACCCTTTGCGGTCAGTGCCGCCATTGTGGCGGCATTTCGAAAATGTCGTAGAAGTCGATGTCGCCGCTGTAACGGCACGATCACGTCTTGAAAGAGCAATCCAGAAAAATTTAAATTAACAGAAATCTATCCACTTCGGACGTCTCACTCTTACCTAAAGTCCAAAAAGGACATCGGTGCGCTACCTTTCCCAAACAAGTCTTGCCGTACAGCGGAAAACGAGACAATGCCAAAAACGGCATAAGACCATAAAATGCATCCTATGGTAATAAAGGCTTTCAACGTTATCAGGGAGGGGAGGAAGCAAATTTCCGGAAGCGGTACGAAGGTACCTGATGACGCCGACTTCCCAGGCTCCTGAACGTTCTTCAAAAGAGGCATATCTGACTAATTTTCTCGGGGTAACCAATTAGAGGCCAAGCCAAGCTATATTTGCCCCGACTGGCTGGTACTCCCAGCCGAAAAATTTGCCGACCGCAAAAGGGTTAAAGCCAAAAGTAATTGAAATGAATTTTATTACTCTTGAACTTTTTATCCAAAAAAGACTTTTATAAGCTCCTTTCGATTCGATCCGAAAGAATTCCAAGAGTACAGCCTGATTTCTCTTTAACAAAATTCAATTTTTGTGGGTAGCGTAAAGTGGTCAACAGTGGAGCAATAATTCTTGGTCTTGCAAAATCACAAAATTATTGCGAAATTGTTGTAGGTACATACTTTGCTTATTTATAATTCTAATGATTTTAAACGAGTTCAATCCTCAAAACTTATTTCTGCTTATTTGAGGAAGGCACGAGTTTTTAGTTCGCTATGAATTTAACTACTTCAAGCGTAACATGTTCCTTCAAAGGACTCGGCATATATGGAGTTTGGTAGATTCAAAATTTACTTTCATATAATTTTTACTTACAATTTTAAAGTAATAATTGTAATTGTAGGGGGGGGGGGGGGGGGGGGTAGGGGGCTACCTTTATGGCGGGTACTGCGACCAAACGGTCTTTTGTGCCAAAGCCCCATTAGTGGAGTAGACAATCAGTTATCCTAAGGAAAGCTAAAAGGTTACCCACAGAAGAATTACGGACCTCAGTTAAACTTAAAAACCCTTTACCAAAGGTCCCACTTCTAATCGGTGTCAAAGCCGGACAGTCACACAAAATGTGAGCTGTTGTTTCCTCGTCCTCTAGGCATAGCCGATATTCCGCCTCGACTGACAGAGCTAATTTATGAAAGTGAAGTCTAAACCGGTGATGGCCAGATAAGTAACCTACCAGCAGCCTTAGATCGACTTTGCTGAGGTCCAAAGTCCTTATTGGCATACTTGACATATAGACATTTTGCGGTCACATTTCTGCGAATATTACAGGAGGCGCCCCATATGGTGGGCACTTCAACCAGAAACGGTCTTTTGTACCAAACTCCCACTAGTGAAGTAAACGATCCGCTACCCTAAGGAAATCTAGAATGTTCTTTAGACAAGTTTTTCGGACTTCAGCCGGACTCAGGCTCCTCCTCCTCCCTGCTGGAAGTCCCTCTTCTAGCCCTAGATAGGGCCGAGCATTCACGCACGATATGAGCTATGGTTTCCTCATTCTCTAGACATAGTCGACATTCCATCTCAACAGAAAGACCTTTTTTACAGAGGTGATATCTTAAACCGTAGTAGCCAGACAAGTGGCCCACCAGAAACCTGAGATCGCTTTTGCTCAGAATGGTGATGTTGGAGTATACATATGTTGGGCTTACCGTAACCCAGTATAGAGTTTACTGTCTTTCCACTACAGCTTTGGTCGAAAACCAGCCAATACTACAGTAAGGTTCAGGGTCTTGGTACTTAGATCCTCTTCTAGGGAGTTCATCGGCGACTTCGTTTCTCTCAACATCAGAGTGCCCCGGTACCCAAACGAGTGTAACACTGTTTGACGCTGTCGAAGCACCCTTTTGACGAGTTTTGAAGAAAAGCATCATGATGAGAGTGCCCTGAGGGCCACTTGGCTGTCAGAGAGGATATTAATGGTGGCGCCCTTAACTCTTATGTTAATACCCAACTTTATTGATACACTTTAGCAGCCGGCGTACCCGAGTACTCATTTACTAAAATTTTACTTAAATTTTTAATATTTCAGTAAAAGTGCTTTTAAAACTTTTTTGATATTGAGTATCTAAATAAGTTGTGCGTGTTGTCGATACCCGAGTTAACCGGGTTAAAAATAAAAAATAACTTAAATTCATGATTAGCTTGCTATTCAGCTAAATAAAGAGGATCCGGAAGCTCAATAGCAAATTTAACACGGTGGGCACCCGGGTATTAACACAAGGGTTAATCAGCACATGAAATTCACTTTTTTCCATTTCCGTTAAAATTCACGAAGTTGTCTGCTTTCAAATGCTTTCAAACATAAACTAAATGATGCAACTTGCTCAAAATTTGACATAGACTATTAATAGATAGCAACTGACGGGAGTAGTATTGCATTTAAAATTACTAAAAGTCACTCACTTATATCAAACTGCCCTCGTAAGTATAACAAATTATATTTACAAATATTATCTTGAATTTGTGTCTCACAACTAATTGTCAACTGTTGTACAAATGCACATTTATCCAGGAATTGCTTATGCCACAAATAAATAGTTAGGGAAAATGGTTCGTACAATTTTTAAAGAATTCACGATTGTAAGAAAATCTCCAACAAGATCTCAGTTCACAAAAATTAAATAGTTCACCCTATATACATATAAGGCAACGTCACTTAAAATTTTTCAAAACGAAATAAAATTAGGGGTATCCTGTGTAAAATAAACTAAAATGTTTACCTGATCTTTTATGTTCATTGTTCCCATTAGGAAGTTCTGTGCTGAACTAATTCAAAACTCCACACTTTTCAACTAGTTCAAACTCTCATTTTACTCCATACAAAAATTTTAGAGAGAAAAGGTTTAGCTTCTAAGAAAAACGTTCAACATATTAGCAAAATCTGTTTTATTGAAAAGTTGTCAAGGTTTATATAAAAAAAAAATAAATACAATATAAATGAGTCAGCTATTTGTGTGCGTCAATACTGCAAAGTAAGGCTGCATATTACAAAAACCTGTCTGGGACAAAACAAACATTTGCCCAAAAGATAGAATGGCTTTAATACTTGCATAGATCCCGATTTCTGAATAAAATTTTGATCGTACAGACAGAGAAGTGATCAAAATTACAAATACATACATATTTACTAAATGATTAAACGAAAACTATAGACGAACTTTGTACAAACATTATAAATACTGCTATGTCCAAAGAGACGTAGGCATGAGGCCTTCTCTACTTGCTCCTGGGGGAGTTAAAGTCTCTTGACACAAGAAATCCAGCGGTAAATGCACCAAAGAGCCCTAAAATTTAGTAAAATAAATAAATAAATAAATCGTAAAGTAAACGGATAAAAACAAGACATATGTATTAATTTAAAATTAAAATAAATTTCAAGATACCTACCTGAATATTTTTAATTCTCTCTATGGCAAGCTCTGGGTCCACTTTACACAACGGTTCCTCTTGATATTTGCGGAGAGAACTGAACGTTTGAACATTATTTGAAGGAATACATTTAAATACTTCATCAAAAATTTCTGTATTTCGATTAGAAGTACGTTTCCAAACGCCATTCCAAAAACCATCTATAACAGGATCAACAACATCTACAGGAATGCGATCTGGATCGGGTTCAAGTAAACCTAAAAATGTATTATAAAAGAATTAAATACATTACATACACCTTCTTAAACAAATTGTGGCTGAATATTATCTTGGCAGCGAATGGATTAAAACGTATTGAATTTCTCAATAGATTCAAAGAAAATATTATTTAAATAGTCATGGGTCAATAGGTATGTAAAGAAAGGGTCAAATGACTCACATATTCTATTATTATTTGAAATGGTCGTTCCATATGATGGGCGCTACGACCAAACGAGCTTTTGTGCTAAAGCCTCGTTAGTGAAGTAAATGACCCGCGACACTAAGGTAAGCCAAAAGGTTGCCTACAGAAGAATTACGGACGTTACCAAGCTCAAGAACTCCTTGCTGGTTCATCTCGATCGTGTTAGAACGGGTTAGAGCCCGACACAAGATGTGAGTTGTGGTTTCCTAGTTCTCTAGACATAATTAGTTTTCTTTCGCAACTAGCAGACCTATTTTGTGTCGATAATATCTCAGCCCATGATTGCCAGATAAGTAGCCCACTAGCAGTCTGACATCCGCTTTGTTAGCATGACATAGCCCTAGAGCATTATCGCTGTATAGGGATTTCTGAGTGTCTTTGCATCTTTTTACCATAACTCTGGTCGAAGCCAGCCAACCAATGCTACAGTAGGGTACTTGGTACCGAGATGGCAAACTTTCTGTCGCTAGTTCATCAGCGACCTCACTTCTTCTGAGAGTGACTCTGTTTGAGGCAACCAGGCGTTGAAAAGAGTCTAAGCACTCCTGCACGAGTTTTGAACAAAATCGCCACGATGAGAGTACCCCGAGAGCTGTGTGGCTATCAAACTATTGAGTATATAGCTCCGTTAAGTCCTTTATTAACGTTAAGCTGAGAAAACGCTAAGCCACTTGTCCATCGCAATCGATATCTTAGTGTTGGGTCAATTAGCCATCAGCTCCAGTGCCATGATATGTTTTTGAACTATCAGTGTCCAAACTAAGGTTTATGGGTTCCAGATTGGAACTCTCGGCACTCCAATCCACGCGTTCGAAGATAAGAACTCCTTGGTCATGTAGCCAGATAAGAATCGGACCCTTCTGTGGTTCATTTGACCTTTGTCAGCAATATGTAGATAGGACATGTTCGCATACTTCCAATAATTGACATGCAACTAAGCTGTTTCTATTTTATATAATCTTACCTAAATGCTCCTTGAAAAGATATTTGCGCATTCTTCCAGCAAAAATACCACTTGGAAAGGTTTCTCCATTCATTCTACCATCTTCAAACTCTTCATCCTAAAAGCGAAAGATTTTC
This sequence comes from Philonicus albiceps, assembly GCA_963969385.1. Lineage (NCBI taxonomy): Eukaryota > Metazoa > Arthropoda > Insecta > Diptera > Asilidae > Philonicus > Philonicus albiceps. The sequence goes on along the minus strand of OZ017773.1, from coordinate 31,511,432 downwards.
ATAAAAAATGTCTAATATTCGATGATCGTTTTCTTTACCGTTATAATGGTGGCCACCTCTGAGTCCCTTTTTCCAATAAGAGATCGATCATTTATGTTTGCAGATCCGCAGATAACGACACGATCATCTGCAATTAACAACTTAGAGTGAACGTAGATGAGTTCAGTGATGGGAGTGTTATTCAGCAAGTCATAAGTCCGCAAGCTGTGGAAAGAGATGTACTCGCTAGGATCTTCTATGCCAACTTCTTTGAGCCGTGACAGAATAGACGCCTTTCCCCTGATTCAAAAGTTATATGGGTCTTTTAGAGATTCACCTCACCTTTAAAGGACATTTATACCTTGAGATTGAGACATAATTCCAATGAGTAATAGCTCTTAAAGAATTTCCAGTAGTTCCACCGACGTCCCCTTCAAAACCTGGTAAAAGCGGCATTATTACGAATACCCTAAACACCTTCTTTTCCCTGATATAGAAATCATTATAAAATTGTTTTCTTAAAAAGTTTAGTTCACTCACTTGTGAGCTCTGACAATCCGCTTGAATAGAGTTTCTCCAATTTGATTCCTTACACTATTGCTACCGTAGTTGCCAAATTGCAGAGTAATAAAAAACTGGTTCTCAATGTAAATATAATGCTGAGCTTTAGTTATCGTTTGAATATAAGCGTCATGAATGCTCTGCTCGACTAAGTCCTGTTCTATAAATCCACAACTCCAGCTAGATACACTTCGCAGTATCTTTTAAACATGGTAATGAGTAAAGTTTGAAAGAAATAAGATTGTTTTTAAATTTACCTGACATGTTACTCGGTTTAGTGGCACCTTTAGAAATTTATCTACGATGTGAATATCAACATAACTCTTTGGCATTAAGTATGGATAAGACTGAAAAAATAATGTAACTTTCTTCAAAAACTCTAAAGCCTTTAGGAATATAAAACAATTAAGCCTTTTTAAAGATTTTCCACAAAAGAGGTTTTATATATAAAAACCTTACCTGATTATCACGAGTTTTCTCTAATTTCATTGCATTCCAACGTTGAATGAAATGTCGCGCTAAATCTCTTGCAGCGGCACCCAAAACTACGGCTCCCACATCATGCCAAGGCATTCTAGGCGTTGTGGTTCTATCCACCAGATCTTTTCAAAAAATAAAATTTAAATACTTAATGAGACAAAATTTTTATTTAGAAAAACATACCAACATAAGGAGCATCCAAATTCACAAAATCCTTCATAATAAAATTAACATAATCTTTTCCAAACCAAAATTTAGCTTGACCGCTCAAGTCGGTTAAAATTTTTGTTTGAAAAGGTGTTGGATCCTCATACCCTCCCTTTCTACCTTCCTCCAATTCACCAGCAGAAAAGAACAGGGTTTTTTCCTTGTTCGCTTGTTTGCTATCGTTTGGACTCTTTTCATCGCCACTGCCGTCTGTAGAAGTTAAACGTTGCATTAAATCTTTTCCTTTTCGCATATTCTCTTTAATTTTATCAAGAACCCTCCTCCGTTCCATCTCAGGGGTGTTTTGCTTAGTGTGCTCTGAAATAGTATCAGCGTCGGTGTAGGTAGGCATGAGCAATTTGTCACCGGGTTCTAAAGTAGGAATTCCACTTTCTGCCTTTTGAAGGTCCAAATTAATATCCGGCGCTGATCTTTGTGACCCCAAAGCAGAGTCATCATCATAAACGAATGCTGACCTAAAAAATGTTACAGGGATAAAATAAAGTTGCCTTTTTATTTCAATACTTTATCATACCTTCGTTTCTTATCCCCTGAAATTCCGCCAGTAGTTATGCTGCCTAAATCAGTCAAGCGGTGTCTGAAGTCATCCCATCGTCCGTAACAAAGATCTATTCCGCCCAAAAATGCATATGTTTGATCTACGACCACAATTTTTTCATGATGGGCCCAGAAAAATACCCCCACTTTAGCATGGTCAGGATGACGCATGACCTAAAATTTATTGTTGTTTAATATTCTGTGCATAAAATAATAATAATCGCGTTAAACCTTAATGTTTTCATGAGTATTAACTAGCCTTTGTTTGCTGTAGTAACTATTAATACCAAGAGCCATTTGAACTTCTTTGTATAGCAGTACATATACCTTAACACCTTGAGACTGCAGTAAAAGGTAAACTTAACGCTAGATTTAAGGCGATATAGCTCTTTAGACATACGTACCGCTTTTCGGTGCAGAATTCTGTCTAGTCTCCAATAATCCCCGTCAATTGCTGGTCGCTTCATATAAATCTCGGGACTTAGCCACCAGTCCGCGATGTAAATTTCTTCTTTGGCTCCTTCTAGGGCATCTGCGACTGCGCTCATGTAACTTGAGCCGTCCACAAACCAATTGGCTTGAATAGATGATCTTACGGGAGCGAAAGACATGTGCGGATTGGGGCAGGTAAAGTCTCTTGCTGAAAATTAAAGATAACGTAATTAAGTCCATATGCTATTGGTACTTCAGTTATTATTTTACATGTTTATATTAGCAATCATGTAACTTAACGTACATATGTATGTGTGTACTTATTTTATGGTATCAGCTATGCCAACATATTTTTATTATTTTAACTATCTGTACTTGCGAAAGCTTCTTTTGAATTGAATCCAAAGGCGACTGAAATGAATTTGTTTCAAATTTAGGCAAGCTTTTGCAAATTTGGGTTTAATTTTTAAACTTTTTACATGCTTTCTGTTCTTCTCAATCGATCTAGATCAGAACAGAAAAAGAGATCCGCGTTCAATGAGAGCTGTAATGGTTCTCTCCTGATCTGTTTCGCATTCATTGAGCCTGACTTACGTTGGCCTAGCACTTCTGAATTACACTTGATATAAAGATGCATTGACACTAAATCACACTTTTTCCCTTACCCGAAAAAACAGATTATTTTTAAATAAACGGCAAACTTTACATTTTCACAGGGTGGTCAGGCAGGTAGGTTTTGTACAAATAGTTTAGGATCCTAGGATTAAATGCATAGTTCAAGAGATAACTTACCCTGATTATTGGCTATTGCTTTCAAGTAATTCATCCATTCTTTGCACTTCCTTTTAGTCCAGCATTTCAAGATAATATGTCGATTATTAGTGATCAACTGTAAACCATTTCTCATACCAGTACTGTAGATTCCAGTCGAAACATCAAAGCCCTGATCAAACAGAATCACACTCCTGGTCAATAAAAAAATACATGTGTAATCCATCACATTTACGTGCTTTTCTCACCTGATTTCTCCATCACTGGGTCTGATGTATCCGAAAAATGTTTCCTTAATCAAAAACCAGCGACTCCTCCACTTTCCACACAAAACATCCGAACAAAAGTAGTTACACCGGACACAGCATTTCTGATGGCAACATCCAAAGCAATTGCAGCCAGCTTGCCCCGGCCTCGTCGATCCTGTCCTCTTAAGAATAGGACCTTCTTTGCCTTTGTCACCCAATCCAGCCACGAATGAGAGATTTGAAACCTCTAAAAAGTTTATCTGCGAAGTAAAAGTTGCAAAAACCCTATAATTATTTCTCACTGTACGCACCGTTTCATGGTGATTCCGGTAGAGGCTGATAGTCAAAAGATTGTAGAGATAGTCTTCTAACTGCTTGATTCTGATGGGTAAACCCTCTACAGTTATTAGTGTCTCTGGTCTATTGGGAAACCTCGGTAGGGAAGATTTTTTCTTTTTCTTACTCTTTTCATCACCTGTTTTATTATGCATTTCATAGGCGTTACGATAACTAGCCCTTCTCTCTTTATGACTCCGAGTTGGAAAGGGAAAATTCAAAGATGCTCTGAAAACCCTGAGTTGCTGGTGAAGAGCGTTAAAGTGTTTGTACCTTTTCTTAATGGTCCAGCTGAAGCGCCCGTGCGTAAGTTCAATTGTGTATCTTTAAAAAATTTAACTATAATTTTTATTAAAACTATAAATCCGAAAACGTTCATACAAATTCGGGTTAAGTAAGTGAGTTGTAATGCTTCGTTCATTTTCGATGATTTGTACATTTATATCCGCTCCAGGTATAAAGATTTTTCTGTGAAATGATGTGAACTTAACCGGTGCATTGTAAATTGTTGTAAATGGAATGTCTGCATTAGGTATAATATTGTCTGTTTCTTCTTCGTCATCGTTGCGCTCAACTAGCACAGGATTTTCTCCGCCAACTGAAAGAATTGTTACAGAGTCGGGAAATGCTAGCGTTTCATCATATTCGGATTCTACTGAAAACGGGCCTTCGGAAAAGCAACGCGACGCATTTATCGATTCAGTTTCACTGTCCCTCGATGTTTCTGCGTTGTTGCTGGTCACAGTATCGTCATAAATTATGGCGGGATTTGAAGTTCCTACATCGGATACCGACATCTCATCTAAAATAAAATGAAATAAATTCGCATTAAATAATTATAATTTAAAGTATACACAAAACAACATCCAAATTAGAACTTGTAATAACGTCCGATTTCACTACATTTGTTGAAGAATTTCGGCGGAATTATATTCAGCTCCCTGGGCAGACGCCGTGTGCGAGAATGGTCAATTCAGCTTAAGGAAAGCAATCGCTGAATCGAGCTGACGATTACAAAAGGCAAATTCCTTAAAACGGGGATAGATTGCCGATTTGACCCCTTTATACGTTGCTGTAATTGCTGTTCATACCGAATTAAAATATCTTGGAAAACTTCAAGATGTACATTGCTAATATCAAAAAACTTTACAAAGTAAAAATTATCTTATATTATACTTTCTAATTCTTTAACTAACATCATAGTCACCATATATGGATGATATGGAATTGCTGAATATGTGGCTGAATAAAATCTGGTAGTTAATGTTTTAAGGACTCTTGAATATACGAAAACGGTGTTCTTTCTTACAGTTCCGTATATCAAATAAAAATATAAGAGGGTTCAAAATTAACGCAATCCATTTTTATAAGACGTTTTGGAAGTTATTAACAAGAAAATTTGATTTTGATTTGATTTTGTGGTGAAAATAATTTTCTTATTCCATTTACTGTTAATCTTTTTCCTGTGACCTTAAAAATGTTAAGATAATTAACGAATAAATTAGAGGTATATCAAAATATCCTGAATAAAATATTGTTCAATATCAGAATTTTAGTGATATGTACTGCATAGCTAAATGCGTTTTGCATGTTTTTGGAACAGAATTCGAAAATGTTATATGCTTAGTTGTCTTGTAAACTAAAAGAGTTGTCGTGAGTGAAATTCATTTTAGACTATGATAATAATAAAGGAATTTACATCAGATTATTGTTCAAGTTTAAGTCAGACCACTTCGCCCATAGATGTGTGCGTACGAGCATTCCACTGCATGAATTTTCGCCTTGATCAACAATTTCCTGGAATTACCACCGTCTCAGTCACCGGATTTGCCTTTTTTTGTTGTAAGCTGCCACACCTGTCAGTAACATTCCCTCCAAATTTCAGCATCCTAGTCTGATATTTGTGAAAGTGACGCAGTGTTGAGTACATCTGTTTTTGTGCGATTTGTGCGTTCCCTACAATGGTTTTTTGAGTCGGATCAAACAGAAAAAAATCGCAGGGACCTAAATCAGGTGAATTCGGCAGCTGCAGAATGGTATTCGTTAAGTTTTTGGCGAAATTTAATGCTATAGTATTATTTTTTTATTTATATATGCTAGCCTGTCTCTAGATTTAATACCTGTAGACATTTACATAAATAAATAAATAAGTGAATAAAAATGCCCGGAAACATAAATCAGCTAGAGATTTAGGTGTGACAGAGGTAGTTATAAAAATTATTGCTTCTGCCTTTGTCTAACCTTCATATTTCACATATATGCTAACATAAACTAAAAGTTTTGGCAGAAAATACCATAGCCATCTTTTGTTCATCGTTAAATTATTGTAATAGCTGATTGTAATACAAAGTAATGAAATTAAATAATCTAGTGGTCGTTATTCTTTAAAATTGACGGACTGTTTTTAATCGTTGTCATTCCGAGTGATATGTGCAAATAGCTTGTGGATAAGGAGCGAACACTCCAAAAAACGCAGAAAAAACTTTTTCTTTCTTCTGGGTTTTCTTTGGCCTTTCCGAGAGAACTGTCTGTCAAGCGGATCAGGGTGGCGCCATCTTCATCCGAATGTTAGAATGAAATTTGATTATGTTGTCTCCCTGCGGAATTTAGGTGGGAACGAGATAGAATTCTGCTCAAATATGGTCTAATTTTGAAGGGTTCTTATGCGATATCAACAATCCAGTTCTTATGTATATAAGAAATTTAAAGGGGTTTTCTCTATTTATAGAATTAAAGGACCAAAATCCCTTCAAACTTAAGAAAATATACCCAAAAGCGAAAATATTTCCACAGATCTTCAGTTTTCAAAATGTCCTATCATCCTCAATTTTTTAAACTATGTACAAAATTTGATTCATGTATTTTAATAACTGACTTAATGCTTATGGATAAACAAATTATTGCTTCGTGTTTCCATCATTTACAATACTGTTTACGAATAAATATTTCAATTAATTCTGTTCGTCCATTCCATTTGCAGCAATAATTATTTACGATTGTATGCTTAACAAAGCTTTAATTGAAGGGAATTTGAGTGGCCTCTTCCGCGATATCGCATCTGATAACGAAAAATGCCCCGCAAAAGAGAGATATCGTTTAAAGGAAAGCAATTATATTAAGCAAATTTTCAATAAAACTATTCATAAAAGAATTAAAGTTTTCGGCATATTATCCAATTCGCAACACCCGGCATTTAATCAATCGTAATATCGTTGGCGGTTACAGTTGGCTGCATTGAAACGGTCGAATTATTTTAATATTTCAAATATTTTGATATTCCTTATGTACCATGATGCCTCTCAGATATTGCTCAACATCTCAGCGGCATTTAATGACCTTGTTTAGCAAGATTTATTTAGGCGCCACGATATGTAAATACAAATGGTGCTATCAATATGACAACTTGCCAATAAATGACTCACTCAATCCCATGTAGGCACTAAACAAAATGTTGTCCATATGAAGAATTATTAAATCCATGATTTGTAGCGATGAAATATATTTTTGTAGAGCACAAATGAAATTCAAGATGCGGTACACTTTTGAACAAAGGCATTTTATTTTCGTTGGAAACTACTTCACTGGGAATGACGGTTGCCTGAGATACGTGGTCGGCACACAAGGTGGATTTTATTGAGGAACCTATCTTTATGTGATATTACCCGTATGACCTATTAGCTGGGAAATACTTCTACGATGATGAGCCACACTTCGCAGAGATTCCATAGCTTATTATAATTTCACTCTGGACATTCCACGGTAATCACAAATATAAAATATCTGAAACTCCGGCAAACCCGTGAGACTATTTTTTGTTTTTGCTAGCACATTACTATAGAAGCGAAAAGCGACTGCACGTCTCAGCAAAAATCAGTGAATCGCGCTTATCACAGCGCCTTTCACTTTTTAATCAGAACACCACCGTGACACTATCACAAGATAAGAACTAATGGTTTAAATTGCTAAACAAACACAATATTTACCTGAGCAATTAGTGCTCGTATGGTGCTATTAAAACGTTTCACAGACCCTCGATTCCAATTATCTCATCCAGACTCTTTTTCGCCCTTCACCATAGAGAAAACATGCTCAGCATACTCCGCACTATGTTGAGATATACACAAACTGAAAGTTTTACTAGAAGTATGCTAGTCTATGGCATTCCCTCTCTCAGGCTCAGACCCATCCCGCCACAACAAATCAAGAAATTTATTTATAATTGCTCGTTTGCCTTCCTTCGGCACGCAGAGAAATTCCCCCTGACCTAGATCATCGGGCTGGCTGACGTTTGCCACAATCGGGCGTCATCTCAAATCCCAGAAAAACAAATCCGATATACGGGCCATGTTTCGTCATCAAAGAAGATCTACTTTAATAAGAAACATTTTTAAGATTTGCCTAACAATACCAAGGTCGAAAAAATATAAAGGATAACGTCAATTGTCACTTCTGATTGCATCTATTCCTGGTCATAGTCAGCTTCCAAAGTGTTCGGTATTACGCAGCTCTACAGCTCATTTTGATACTAATCAAAATGGCCTCGAATACCGACCGAGACCATGTTAATCCGTGTATCATAAGACAGTAAAAGAAGAAAATTACAACTCTAAGATTAGCCCGACATCTTCAAACGCTAGCACGAGTAATAATTTTAGAAAGCTTTCTAGCTCTGCAAAGCTTTTTGGGTCTGGAATTGCAACAGATTAATAAAATTCTAAAATTGAATAATGAAATGCTAAAACTTACCATTTAATGTAAATGTCCACAGAAAATTCACATACAACAAACACTGCTCTATAAATGGGAAATAATTTAAATACATAGCAATCGATAATTGGAAGTTGAAGCATAAAAAACTCCAATATTTAACTTGATTTTAAAACGAATTGTGCAAAACTGAGTACTGATTTCTGATGATTTAAAAAATTAATTCATTTGATATAAAACAGTGTTGTGGAAGATTTTTAATGGCACAATTTGAAATTGCTAAACATTGTTTTTAGTAAAGACTGTCGACCGTACAGGTAAGAGTTGATATTTTTATTATCATCAACTTAATGTTAACATTTGGACAACAAAGACAACACAATAGGAATCTTTTACTTACCGCACCAGTGCCACAATGTCATCCCCAAAGTGAAAATTCTTATACTATGCTTCAATTAGGCTAGAGCGGCCTGACATGGTCCAGCAACAGAGAGCCATTTCTCAAGTCCAAAAACTCTAGTCTGAACAAGTGCGCATTTCATGTTTTTATAATAATTAGAAATATCCTCGAGTAAGGAACGTGAAATCTACTGCAAGTGCGTATTTCACATCCCAGCTTCCGCCATGGGACATTGCCGAAAGCTCTCCGCTTAAATCTCAGTTTTCTTTCAGTTCAACCTTTGCAAGCCCCGTTAAATACGCGAAAACCCCAGATTCTTTGAGTAGCGCATGGAAACTTTCCATGCTGACTGTGAATTCGTAAGAAATAACATTCAGTAAGTGATAAATGCTTTAAATTTCAGTATAATTGCAGAATTTACCTGTTGCGAATTGCATTTAAAACTAATTAAAAATTTCACTATTGCGCAAGCTCCCATTCGCCGAGATGGAAATAACGTAAAGAAAATAAATGTAAAATAAAATCTTCGTTGTCATTTCTCTTACCGTTCCGCCAACATTGCATATCAGATTTTCTATTTTTTGTACGATCCCAAAATGTACAGTTACAAAACGGTTGACCTAGAAAAGAAAAATATAATTCGAATAAATTTCCCCTTCGAGAAGGAAAATGTCCCAAAATGAATTGCCCACTCCTTTTGGATTTTATCCGGCCATCTTTATTAACTTGACACATCTCTGATTTCAGTTTCTCAGCTGCAGAAGTTCGACGATTTGGTCGCAGGGTACTTCTTAAATTAAATTAAAGTGTAGTGTCAAGTGTGTGACTCTTTAGTTTTTTCCTAAATTTCGTTTCTACAACTAACAAAACAATCAAATCGAATCAATTGGAGGAGGCATTCTAAAAGTTTTTGTTCGCACGAGTGCTTGCAGCAACGTTTTTCTGTTTGGGGCCACCTGACGTTCTGTGGGAATTGCTGAAGCACATGGCATTTTGTTGTTGTTCCTCCGCCATTTTGTTTCTCACAGCGGCCATTTTGTAAGGTAAGTGTGGTCTCAAAATGTTTAAATACTTTATTTATGCCTATTTAAATTTAAGTTTGTCTTTTTATCATTTGATATAAAGCGCTGAAATGAGTGCAATTGCACATTAGCCAATTTCTATGCAATGCTCAATTTTTATATATTTTTTTATGTTGTAATTTTTCTACTTACACAAAAAACCTCTCGTGATAAGGGCGGTGGAAATGGCTTAAGGGTACGTTCTGTAATGTTGAGAATTGTGTTGTTTTTTTACAGCGGTAAGCCATCTCGTATATAATTTTGGTAGAGAATTTTATTACCATTTTATGTAATGATTTTTGAATTATGTTTGCTTTTAAAGAAAATGTTTAAAACGATTTAATTTAGTGAATTGTACAACGGATTTACCACGGATATACCAAATGTCGGATTATTGGAGTTTCAATTGGTGATGTTATGCACAACATTTTTTTGTTTGACTGCTTGACAAGTAGGTTTGGCCTTGAAATTGTATTGTATTGCATTGTTTGCTTTCTATAACCATTCCAATATTAAAAATTTAAACATAACCTAATTCTATTGGACCATCTTTAATGTTAAATCCTTTCTCATTTTTAATCTATTATTATTTTTAATTTTTAATTTATTCTAATATTTAAGTAAACTTATTGTCAGTAGCTTGTATTAAGCGATTAATAAATAACTAAATAATAAATTAAAGTGAAGTGTATGCCTTTTGACGGTGGTGCTAGAGCAAGCTCCCTCAACCAAAGCAAACTGAATGTGGTGACGCTGACTGTTCGGTCAAAACATCAATTTATCTAATTGCGGCTTTTTGATTACATTTAGATGTGATTCAACAAAAACTTAACTTTTTAAAAAGAATAAAGTTACTGGACTACATTAAAAAGTATAAAGTATATAATTTCTTAAATTTAAAATTGTTGTAAAAGCCAAAAGTGCAAAATTAATTAAAATTCATCACAATATTGAAATCGTACCGTCCGCTTCAATAAGAATTTATACAGTCAAGAGTTCGTTAATTTGACAATCAGTATAACTCAATAGAATTTAATAACATATTTGATATGTTTTTTTTGCAATGATATATTTAATTAGAATATATCCTGGTAATGAACGAAGCCGCCGAAGTTATTTGTTTTCTTATCAATATATATTTTTAATATTAAAATCACATTGATGTTTCACGTTTGCACTTCCTTTAAAAAGTGATCAAATGTGAGTCAGGCTGAGATTTCCATACTATGGAGAAAAACTAAGCAGTAACAATCATAATTAAAATATGCTTCAACTCTTAGATTTGATCGTAAATCACAATTTGTTTTCTATTACTATTTGTAGTATTTTAGTATTTGTTGCAATACTACATATACCATGCACTTAATATAAGTAATAATACAACAAAAATTTAACACATGTCTGAGACTCTCCTTGTGAACGAAATTGAGAGAGTTATTACATCGTCACATACAAAACGCGACACTCTTTATACAAGCCCATAGCTCTAACCCATATGCAATTTCTAAGACAGCCTGGGGAAAATTTTGTCATTAGATAAAGCAGCAAAGAACTACTGCTTCCCATGCCTTATCTAAATGTCAATAAGAACGAAAGAGATAAGAATATGCTGCCAAATATTTTCATCTACACCACTTATAGCGTAGAGAATAATATGCAGCGTTTTTTTACCACACATTTTTAAAGGCGGGCCAAAGTCTTAGCCTTAGTCTCTCCATACATCCAATGCTCAGGCAGAGAAAAATCCTGAATCGAGAATGGGGAAAAGGCAGACAACACACTCTGAGCATATATACGGATGCGGGTTGTTTACATTTTTTTTACTGTACATTTTTGAAGGCGGGCCAAAGTGTTCGAACGTGTATATTGCTGTGGGTGGCGAAACGTGCTTTCAATTTTCGTTTCGCCTTCCCCTAAAATTTTTGCTGTAAGACCGATGGGCTCGAAAAAAGATAAGGAAAAATGTCACGAGTGTCACATCTTGTATTAGATGATCCTTGATTATTACCCTTTGTAGGTAGTATTTGAACTCACAAGAACACACAAATGTACACAATTATCTTAATTTTCAATACCGCACTCGCTCATCCACCCTACATAAAGTTCACAAACATAATTGAATGTAAAACTGAACGCCTTCTAGTGGTCATTCATGGATTCAATGATTTCTCTCATCATCTTCCTTTATAGGATCAAACCTAATATACAATTATAAAACAGTTGACATCAAAAATAAAAAAACCGACAAATTTCCCTTTCTAGAAGAAGAATTCCCTAAGATAAATTACCTAATTCTGTTGAGTTTTATCCAGCCATCTTTAATAATTTGACATATTTCAGATTTCTCAGTTGCCAAAGCTGACCGATGTATTCGGTACTCCTTAAATTAAAGTGAAGTGTACGCCTTTTGCAATTTTTCAAAATCTCTTGAACTGACAAAATAAAATAATCAAATGGGGCTCAGTTGAAGTGAAATTATAAAAGCTTTTATTTGCTCAAGTTCTTGATAGCAACACCTTTCTTTGTTTGGGGCATCTAATCTTCCATGTCAATTGCTGAAGCATATGTTACATATTTTGTTCTTGCGCCATTTTGATTTTCAAGTGGCCATTTTGTAAGGTTAGTTGAGGTCTCGTTTCCGATCATTTTAAACATAATCATAATTAAATTTTTATTCTTCGATATAATGTAATGTAAAGCACTAAAATTCCAGTATAACTACATATTGATGGTGCGTTCTGTTATGTTGAAACACCGAGATGTCTTTCATGACAAAAGCAGGAAGTACTTTGAAAATTCGTAAATATGTAATTCGTTTTACATCGTAAGGAATAGAAAAATTAAATTATTAAATTATTTTTTCGCCAAAAATTTTATTAGGCAGGAATTATTTTCTTATGTCTGATCTCCAATACAGACACCAACCAACTATGAACTAACCAAAATAACTCCATTTCATTCTCTGGTTCACTCTTTACATGTGTGTGTTTAAATGATCAGCATCATCTTGCATTATACCATAGAAAACTAACCAAAAATCTATTTGACTGAATTTGCTGACAAATACATATAATTAGAAATATAGTTGTTGACATTACATCAATTTGCATTTCTTGTAATTCTTCTAAAAATACAGAAAATTTAAAATACATAACAGCTATTCAGCTCCATTCAGTAGTAAAATTTCACGATGTTTTGACATTGGCTGGCACAACTACATGCATGGGATTGCACCTTTCGAGTGATTTAACCAATTCATCAAATTTGTTGGATGGTCTCTGCATTGGAGGACAGGCATTATATTTGAAGCATATCATTATCAGATTCTCTGCCTTCTTTTGTGCGAGCTACAGGCAAAGTGTTTGTGGCAGTTCAGCCAAAAATGTACCTCATCTTATTTTACTCTTTTGAGTAGCAACAAAACTTATCGAATTTTGATATGTTTGGACGATTTCCAAACGTTGTGGCAACGTGAACTTGTTCATGGTGAAATGGCAAACTTTACTAAACACAACTGGCACCAGATCTCAAAATTTCATTCATAAACATGGTCGCTATGAACTGTCAAAATCCTATCATCAATATTGGTAAACTCTTTAGTATATAAATTAATTCATACAAATTTAATTAATTTATTTAAATCTAAGGCGGAGTGCGACAGTTATCGCAAAACCGACTATGCGCACTGCGCAATATTTACGCTAACCATTTCGAGCTTTTTTCGACCTGCCTCTTAATTTTCCGAGTTTAGTTACATCATTACAAGACTGAACTTTTTCAGGGGGTGGAGATTACCAACAAGGACAGTATTTCTTATTTTCATTTCATGGCTTTTGGGTGGAATAGTTTCCAAAATAAGTGTGACCAAAAATTAAAATTCATTCACTGACTCATAATTCATAAATTATCAATGGAGCTTCAATATTGCTCAGTTTTTTTAATAAAAACTTGACAAATTTGGTTTGTAAATTTATCAACATGTTTTTGCTGGGATAAATATTTACGCTGCATCGTTTACTAAAATTTTAGTCAGCTTTTGAAATTTGATGAAGCACCCTTTGTATCTTTCCGTCAGAAAGCTCTCCTAAAAGCAAGCAAACATAAATAGATATGACGTGCATCGGAGTGCTCTCGTCGTGCAGATCCCTAAAAAAGAGGATGAAAAGTACCGCTGCAGAAACACGTGCACACCGCCAAGACCCAGCCGATTATATCCCTGAAATGTAACTGCGCAGTGAACTGTCCGCTGTCACTGACCTGAGAATTTGCGGCAGTTTAGTCGAATTGATGCGCTAGAATCAGATTTTATTTTTTACCTGCGGGATAGTAGGTTCGTTTTTGACACAAAAGCTTCCAAGATCTCTAGACTAGATTTAGCCGATCTTCAGTTAACTGTCATATTTTCGATTGGGTTTAATACCTAATTGATAGAGTTTGTGACTGTTTGATGACATAGCCTTCCCCTTATCTTCCAGAAAAGCTGTTTACGGGCACAAACAGCTGTAAGGGGCCGCTTCTAAAGAGCCCCCAGCTTCGAAACAAACCCAAGCCAAACAGCACGTGAGAGGAATTAGCGTGGCAGTTTGAGCTGCGGTGCGTGCTGCTGCCACTGAATGCGGTAAACGAAATGAACGCCACGCTAACAACAACATGAACGTGCTTTCCGCGCCTGCGCATTGTTTTCCTTGTGCGGTAGCTTGGAGTGTTACAGAAACAAAATATTTCCGCTCCAAAGACCTTCATTTTTACTGAACTTGTAAAATTCAATTGCTTTAAACGTCCAAAATTCAAAATACCTCCCAAGCGAGATGCACAGACAGATGGAAAGAATTCGAATTTTTTCAAATTGCTCTCATCTAAATAAATTTCCCTCCGAAATAGCCCACCGAATTCCTGTTGAGCATCAGCACGGCAGCCATGTTTATGTGCTCGTGACACTTCTAAGATTACTTTTTTGTATGGCGTTGACCAAACACGCGGCCACTTTGCTGCTAATATTTGACGATATTTTGTTTTTGGAGTAATTTTTAAACTTAGAAAATGTGCCAGTAAGTGTGTGAGTGAATGGTTATCGGTTTAATTTGTATGAAACCGTAATTGGAAAGAGTTTAAGGGTGAAATTTTTAATCATCGATAGTGGATATTGCCAGCTAGACACTTCTGACAGGTACGCCATTTTATAGGATAACCGCCATTTTGTTTATCGTTGATGACGTGTTTTGTAACTGTTAAAAAGTTTATGTAGTTAACTAAGAAATGTAAAACATTTTTAATTCTTTTTCAAAATAAAAATTTGATAGTTTCGATCGTGTTCTCGTCACTTGTGCAACTGCAAGTGTATTGGTATAGAAAAGTTTTAAGAGTGCATCAAGAGTTACACGGTGGGGCAGAAGGGGCTAATTTTTTTTTTTCTTTTTTTTTTTGTATGCCTTTCAAAGCTGCATTCGGAGGCAGTGGTGCTATGGTTTCCGCCATGCGCTTCCCGAGCCTGAAAATCTTAGTGTATCGCAGCCATTTGTGATTTGTGGTCCCGCAGTTGTTTAGATTAATTTCTTTTATATTAAATTAATATTCCTTTGTGCGCTGCTCTTGCTGAGAAGAGCTTTAGGGCATTTTAAAAGCAAACTTTGATTCCATGTGAAAGGTTGCATGGTTGTTTTGATAAAAAAAAATCAGACCGCGAAATAAATTCCCTGGTTGAGTTCAGATTTGTGTTTACTGTTCTCAAGTTCAGTGGAGCCGGCGGTGTGCTTGCGAATTTGTATTTGATACACTTGTGCACTTGCATTTGCAATTTATAACGCTAAATTTTAATTGATAATGGTTCATTGCCCGCTTGTAAATAATTTGATTGAATAAAAATTGCAGGTAATTTTTCTTATGTCACCATTACTGTTTATTTATAGCTACACAGGTGTTGATCTTATTTCAATTATTCCACTGAAGTTGTATGATAAGTGATTAAAATTATTTTTAATAATGCAAATTTTCACAAAGAAACCTTTGTGTTATGGTAATTTAAAATTTATAATTTCAAAAAAAAAACAAGTATTACATTACGTTTAAACGTTTTGCGGACGGAAAGCAGCAAAAACTCCGATTTCATAATTTCAACAACTCGTTGAGGGAGGGTACTTCCCGGAAAAAAAAGTTTTCTAAAGTTTTAAAAAATATATCATTTGAATTTTTGCAATACTTACAGATGATAAATTATTCTGTCTTTAATAGATTTTCTTAAATTTAAGCAGATTTATGAATTGAATGAATAAAAAAAAAGTAAAGTTAATAAGCGACATACATATATAAAAATATTTAAATAGATATACATTACATAATTAATTCAGTATATATTTATCTAAAACTAATGCTTTTTCTATAGTATTGTAATATTTTATGCAGTGTGATTAGGCTTTTACTAGAGAAAAAGATAGTGAAAAGACTTTCTTAAAAATGTTAAGTTACTGATTTTTCGAACATTTCCGCTTTAAGAATTTCAATTTTAAAATATTGCACATTTTTGTTAAATGGGATTATCTTAATCAAACTAATTTAAAACAACAGAGAAGCCAAGACCAATTAAATCTTACAGCTACCCTATAAAATAAAACACTTTAGCAATAAAGTAATAAAAATTACGTTTGTTTTGTATTTACTATCAAACTTTGTTGTAAAATTGCATTTATAGTGTCCATATTATGAGTAGAATGGTCACCACGAAAATAAGCTTTCCAATCACCCTTGCTAGTTTTAGAAAATCAATAACATTACATAACTAACTATACCTGTAATTCCATTGAAAAGGTTTAATATAATTACTAAAACTATCATAATTAATAATTTAGTAAAAGCACCATAAATTCAGGTCAACCTTTATCCCGCATATTCTGCGTCTCATCCCTTGGCATCCTGAAAACCCCTAAAATATTATTCTTATATTTTGTTGTTGCGAATTTAAACTTGTTTGCGTAATGCGATTAACATGAAGCAATAAATGTCTCGCGTGTCGTCTATGCCAGGTACTCGTTATTAAATTGGATATTTTTAATTATTATTTAAGCTTTTTGTTTTAAGTAATTATTAATCCGTTAACCAAATTTAAGAACCAGTTAGAAATTCAATATGGCGGGTCCAAAATGGCGACCTTAATATCTCAAAATCAAGAGATTTTAATAAAAATTCGTGCGATAATTTAACCCTTATCACTCCAAGAATATTATGAAATAGTTTTCAAATTTCTAAGCAAACATTCTGCTTAATTTTAATAAGGAAATTTTTATTTGTAAGAACATTTATAAAAATTGGGTAAACAAAAAATAAGAGTACAAAAAGGAAAGGGTTATGTATAATGTATTCTGGTTTATAGTAAGCTTAATGGAATAAAAATAAAATTCTAAAATGTTAGCAATGATACAGCCGGTTGGAGTGATAAGGGTTAAGTCAAAATTACGGTTTCTATATAAAGATTAATTACCACTCTGTGATTTCCAGTCTACTATCAGCATTTTAATTCAATTTCAAATGTACTACCAAAATTTTGAAATTCAACAATCAGATGACAGCTAGAAAAATATAAAAAAAAACACCTATAGGTGCATACATAAATTTAATTTACAATAGAGGTATATTTTATCGTTGGGAATATTTTGAATTAAATTAAAAAGAGGAAATGGACGCTACTTCGGTAGAGATGTACTATAGTAGAAAGTTAATTATTTTTTCGGCTTTGAAAGCTTTGCTTTTTCGTCGGGATTTATTATGTTTTCTCAGGAATTCTGCTTTCAGGTATATAATCTTTTATATAGCAAAAAATTTGTACATGTTTTGGGGCACAAAAACTATACTTAACCAAGTATTGAGCTAATGTAAGTCTTTTGAAATAACAGAAAATAAACAAATGAAGGATTTGACGGTCAAAAATGTTTAATGTTCAAAGAAAAACATAAACAAAAATTAATTTCTTTAAAAACACACAAGAATGTTTGCAGACGTAAAATACGTAAGTAATCACAACAGGTACCAGGTGTACCGGAAAGTCCTTACCGGTTTTTCTAACATATGTCGTTAGTCGTAATAAAATAAATATGGAATAAAATGATATATGTCATTTAATTCCACTGTCAACAACAACAACATAATTCCGCCTAGGTAATAGCGTCATAGTTTTGTAGCTCGATAAATATGTTGAATTTCGTGACTGAAAAAGAGCATTTGCGGCATGGATGGGAGGGATTCGTAAGATTACATCTTTACTACAACCCACAGTGGGATGAAAGGGGAGCGCTCTAAAATAATAATAATAATAACTTCCAAACCGCTAGAGATAAGTGAATGAAATTTAATGGGTAAAAAAGTAACATTTGTATCTTCAAACTATTGTAGTAACAAAGTAATTTTAAACTTGTATGGCGTTTATTGAGTTCAGAGGGTTTAGAATTTTAGAATATTTTATGTCACGGGCTTTTAAAAAATTAATAGAAGAAGAGTATAACACCCTCCATGTAAAAACAGTTAGAGAGAGACATATTAAGAGCTGCGAAGTTATATTTAAATTAGAGACTAACATTCTTACTTTGCTTTTGTAGAGAAAACAGATTTGGTTCAATGGTTTTCGCGGAATTTATGTTACCGCATACCACTTTCAAAATAAACGGCTTTACTTTGTACATACCTAAATGATATAAGCATTACTAAAAAAAAATCCATCAATCTTTCCATTAATTTTAAGAACACTTTCTCTGCGAAAAAAGGTACTAATATAAAAATTTTCATTTTACAGATTTCGTTGGGCATTGAGTGGAAAGAATGAATATCGGCAAAAACAATGTTAAAAGAATTAATCGCATTTTCCAGAAATATAAAGTTTCATTTGAGTTTGTTCTCCTCAACTTTTCAAAGGTGATTCAATTGTATAAATATGTAACAGGCACTCACGTTGTTATTAAAAGAAAATTAGTGAAAAAAAATAAAAAAGTTGTGATAAAATATAACACGCTCAGAAAGAGTTTATTTTCGTTAGAAAATAAAAAGAAGCGTCAAAATTGCTTACGATGGAGTACAAGAGTTGTACAATTCATAAAAAAGCAGCGGATTTTAAAAAAGAACCAGGATGAAATTGAAAATGTTGTTGAAGTCCCAAGTGATTCTTTATCCCCGGAGGAAATTCAAAAGAAGCTTAAAGAGCAATTAGAGCTACTTAAAAGTGGTAAAAAGACTGTACCGCTCATTGGCGGTAAAGATGATGAACTTATTAAGACTGATAAGATTGCCGTCAGGGATATAAGAGACACCAATTTAAATGATGATCTCAATGAAACTCAGCGAGGAAATCCTGAACTCGAGAGTAATGATGAATTAGAAAACATAATTTATTCGCAAAATCTGGAAGGAAGCAATGAAAGGCTCATGGTTTTGCCTGATTATGCTGAAGAAAGCAATGGAACACAATCAAGTCCTGATGAAGACCCTTTAGATACAGACACATCGGCCAGCGTGCCGTTTAAAAGTATGAAATTTTTGGACTTGCTTATAAATAAAATGCAAATAGCCGGAAGTAAAGAAAATTCCAAGGGTATGAATGTCACAAATACAACCATTCAAGAAATTGATGAAACATCTCAGAATTCTCAAAACTTACAACGCAAAAATGAATTCAAAAATCAACCTACTAAGAAGGATAGTGTTGAATCTTTAAATGATATTGAAAGTATGGATTACTTGAACTGTGAGGAAAGTGAAAATATACTTAAAGTAGAAGTTAATGAAATTCCTTCTACAATATCTAAAGATAATGAAAATACAACAACAGCAACGGCAACCGGTGAAGAGACTTCTTCGAGCTCGTCTGAATTTTTGGGCTTTACAGATTATGAATTAGTTCCTTCAACTATACCGGGAATGCTTCCCACTCCCGTAGTGGCTAAATCCAAAAAGGATTCGCAAAAATCAGCCTTTATAAGCGAAGATCTCGATAAATTTCTTCGTGAAAACTCTTTACAAAGTGTTGTTACTTCTCCTAGGGTGGAAGTACCAAAACGATATAAGGGTCACGAAGAGGGTTTAATGTGTGATGGAGCAACCCCTCCAAAAATGATAATGCCAGTGATTCCAGAAGAACTAACTAAGCCGAGGACAGTCGCCGAAAAAAGATATATCCTACAGAGGAAGCAGAGCATAAAATATTACATGATTGAAAATGAGAACACCATCTACAGAGAATTAAAAAAACGTACAAAGCATGGAAAAGCGAATACATCTGTTGTTCGTTGTATCCAGAATTTAGAAGTACCTTGTACAAGAGATTGCTGGAAAGCGAGTGCATGGTTGTGTACTGACAACGGTCGTTTCTATTTTCAAATGCTGAAAGTGGACGATGTTATTGTAAAATTGGTAGGCGGTTCAGGTAATCATGTAACTAAGTACAAGCCACCACAATTAAGCAGACCACCTATAAAACTTCTTCCGAAAGTATGTTCACCAGGTTGTAGGCAAAATGTTGATTTTAGAAATATCGTTATTAATTTGTCCGACGATGAGACTGAATTTGAAAAGAAGAGAAAAATAGAACACGATTTAAAACTTCAAATAGGTTCAATTGATGAAAAGCCTGCACTAAAGCCAGGACCATTGTCGTCAAAATGTATGTACGCCCCATTTCAACCGAACATGGGAGAGTTGGAGATTTACAAAATGCCTAAAGTTAAATTGGAAGTATTTCCGGAAGTGGACAAACCGTTGGATGAGGCTGTTAAACCATATTTAAAATATATTCTGCCATCAAGCTGCATTACAAGAGAATGGGCGGAATTTGCTGTTTCTACCGTTGTACTAAAAACAGAAATAATCGAAAAAGATCACCCGAAATCATTCACATTCACAATTCCATATCTTAATAATCAGAATAATATTCTTGTTCGAAAAATGTACAACAGAAAAGAAAAGATGGAAAAATTTTCCACAAAAGATTTCGAATTTCGGAAAGAAGTCGAAGGTCATGATGAAATTGCCACTGAATGTGCTGATATCCTGTCGGAAATGATTAATAGTGTGGCAATTGGTTTAAGTGAGGATTCTTTGCTTAAAGATGATCCTGATATTGATTACTCAAACAATACAAGAGTCAATGAGGAAACAGTTAGAAGGGATTCCAGCGAAGAAAAGGTCTCTGGGGTATCTGAAAAAAGATCTATTAGGATGAAAAAAAATAAGCTTGTGTAAGTATTACTGATATTTGCTGCTTCTTTTCTACATTGGTATTTTTTTTTATATATATAGGCTGGAATTAAAAAAGCTTAATGCGACAGTTATAGATGCTGAAAGCCTCTGCTCAATGGGTAAGATTTTGATATTCAATTTACATCTATATTTTATATGCAGCTTTAGAATTGGCATGAAGTTTCAATCTTTTTTCGGAAATATTTTATTAACAATTTTAAGAGTAAAAAAGAAAAAAAAACTTACATTTATATTTCGAACAGAACAGCATCGTTGAAAAATTAATTTTATTTTGAATCAGTCGAACCTCTCAAAGACTTAAATGAGCGCACCTTCTAAAAAAAGCATTAATTTTCAAACGGGAGGAATACAAAAGTGTAAAATTTTGCTCAGGAAATCCCAAGGAATCGATGGTTAAAGCGTTTCTTACGTAGAATTCAAATACCCTGTATATTAAATAAATATTATAAAGACGTATTTTTAGTTAGAACAAGTAGGCCAAGTTATCACATCCTGGATTTCTTAACACGTTCAAGCCGGCGCACTTTTTCGAAGTCTCTATGATCGGCGTGCGCGAGATAATAAGTTGATTCTTCTGGCGGTGCTTGTTTACGTTATCATATATATGTGAACCGTCGGTGGTGTACGCCGCCAGACGGAGCAAACTAGATGTGGACCACCGGTGGTTTACGCCGCCAGATGAATGCAATGCCTGTGAACCATCGGTGGTGAACGCTGGGTTGAACGTGTTAAGCTTTTTCCCTTGTTTTTCAAAATAATTAAACTGTAAATAATTTTATAAATTTGTAATAAGGAATATAATTAAAGAAAAGCTTTTCACTTTGTTAAAATTGTAGTATTTCTTGGTTTCTGCATTTCATACAGTGTCTTCAAGGTAACATCCAAAACGAATGACAACAGAAAAGCAAATAAAAAAATTTTAGTGCACAATTTTTTAACTTACGTCCTCGGCATAGTTGTGGGTAGAAAAGTAGGGGTTTTCTTTATATTCAAATGAAGAGGGTTAATTTAAAAAAAAGTTATTTGAATTTTTTGAAAAGTAATTAGATTATGGGGTTCATCGTTAAAAATTTACATTTGAGAATCGGTTACTAATTAACTTTTAATTTACATCCTTATAAAATAATTATACTACGAAAACAAGTTTTGAGCATTTAGGATAATGAAAAATTTGCTTTGTTCTTGAATATGTAGAATAACGATAAAAATTTCAAATTGTTGATCCTTTTAGAAAACAAGCGATGCAAGATTCCACACTGTAGATATGGTTGCGTTTGCCAAAGTATCTCAGGGAAACTAATTAAAAGAAAGTATTGTAAAAAGAACGAATGTATGTTACTATCAGGTTCATGCAAGCATATGGCATCTAGTGATATTGGAAATCTAATGGTAATTAACGACTAAATTAATTTAGTTAAGCCTATTATACTCATTAATTATTTTTAGAATTCATCATTATCTACAGAAAACGCCCTTTTAATAAGGCGAAAGGCCACTGAAAAATTGGCAAAGGTAGAGAAGGATTTTTGTGCTACCGTTGTATTAACCGACAAAGAAACATTTGTGTTAAATGAACCAACCAAAGAAAGGAAGCGATCAAAAAGAATACCAAAACGTTTTGATGACTACCAAACTGCAGAAGGGAAAGAAAATAATACGGGTAATGATGAAGAATCGATTGCATCTATTCCAAAATTGTATCCGTTTGACGATGAACCACCTCCAAAAAAATTTAAGCATTGTACTGTGGATTTGTATAAATTGGAAGGCTTGGAGTATATAGAACCCTGGTGTATGATACACTGCTTGTATAAATGCTTTTGTAAGGGAGAGAGTACAACCGGAGTACCCTTTAAAATTAAAAAGGAAGAAACAATTGTATCCGAAGAAATTGCATATCCTAGAAGGCCAATTTATTCATTTGATAAAGAAACTACTCCAAATAAAAGGAATTTTACAAATTCAGAACAGAGTTTGTTGAAACGCAGAAATGACTCAATTGATACCAGTGATAGATATGAGTCCTCCTCCAAAATGCAGAAAATGGATGTTGATGCAAATACTTGTAGAAGAATTATACCTGTTTCAGCTAATATATATCAAACTGAAAATCGTAGAAAAGCTACACAAGTTCGAAGAACTATAAGAACATCCGAAAATGATAGTACGAAATTTATGCTCATAAATAAAGTGCAAAAGAGTTTACAATTTCGTACAATTTTACCGAATAATCGATCTTTACTTAAAACAAATCAGAGTTGTAAGAGGCTTAGAAATGATTCAGAAGAAAATGCAAAGGAAATCGAATATACACCAGAAAGTGAATCAAATATAAATAAGGCTAAATTCCCTGTTATTTCATCAGTGTGCTCCTTGAGTGAGGTTCCGGAACTAAACTTAAAGTTACACAGGCAAAGTAGCATGCATCCAAGCGAAACATCATCCAATTCTTCTATTATTGAAAATGTTTCACAATTTTTGAAAACAGGAGAAAAAAGTAAAGATAATACTGCTGATTATTTAACAAACACACCAGAAACATCAAGTTTTATAAATCATTTGCCCGCTACTGCCACAAAAGTGCATTCTAAACTTCATAATCAAGTAATTAGTAAACTTAATTTGGCAGTAACGCGATCAATGCACAGCATTTGTAAAATTCAATTAAATAACACGAAAAAAATACCAGATCCTGTTCCAAATACATTAAGTTGCCACCAATGGAATTTATTTTTACAAGCATACGTTGAAGGTACAATTTATATTTGGGAAATAAGAATTACCACCGGCTCATTTTTGGCAGCTACAGTAACAAATTTCATGCCAATGGTGCCTAATGCACTTAGTGTGATTAATATTAAGGCAATTGCAAAGCATAAATTGCCACTTGTCGGAAAAATGCTAAATGCAAGATTCATTAATGATAAAACGAAAACCCTCTCAGTGTTATTGACAGGGCATCATAGTTATTGGCGAATTATTGGATTTATTCATAGTACCTATGATTATCTCAAAAAAGGTGGCTATTTTAAACCCACACCACATAGTCATCCTTGTCTTTCTAAAAAGATTAATTTACTGTACAATATAATGATATTGCGGCAAATTCATAGCACTAAAAGATTAACTGGTGAAAGTGCTAGTGCTACAATAACTTCGCAACAATTAGCTTCCGAAACTGAGCTAGAGAGCAGTGAAGAAAATACTCGGCTTAAAGAGAGTGGAACTGAATCTTCCGTCACAAATATTTCGCAAAATACAAATGCACCGGAATTATATGCCATTACCTCTTCGGGACCATCTATTGTTTCAAAAAATTATGTGGAAGAATCAGTCAATCAATTACATATTTCTGAAAACAGAACTATACCGGAATCTAATAAGATCAGCTCTCCAGTCCCATCTATTGCAGTTTCAGAAAATTATGTACAGGTATTGGGAAGCGACAAAAGTCCTGAAGGTAATCCACTTAAGATGGACAAAGAAACTGTTGGAATTCCTATTACGCAAGTGCCAAAGTGCAATTTAGAAATCAAGCGAGTCTCTTATAAAACCATTGAGGGCATTGTTATCCCAATAGCAATTCCAGGTGACCATCGTTGGTTGGTATTAGACATAGTTGGTGATTTCTCCCACATTTACATACCTGATTGGAAAAATTTCTTGAACTATGATAAAATTAAAAAAGCAATTATGCTAACACAGCGAACTAGAAAAATTGTTCGAATTGGTCAAGATAAGAGTACTATTGATGTGTTCGCTGCTCCAGACAATCGAAATAGAATTTATTTAGGACCTTATGATATTGAAGCAGCGGAAGATATTGTGCTTTATCAAAATATTGATGGCAGAATGATGCTACGGGAAGATTTTGAGATAAGCCACAATATTTCAAGAGTGCAGAGAACTTGTGGATTTTGGTTATATAAAAAATTTGGAAAGCTTATATTTGATATTGACCTTAAATCTCTACATATTAGTAAACTTCCATTGGACGATGATTGCGTTATTGTAGATGATAAACTTGACCCTATAACCGAGCAAACTGAAACTGTGTATGCGGTAACAGAAGATGGAACAGAGGAGTCTAATAAAAAATTTGATGTTACACAGCAGCCAATTAAAGTGGAACTACCGCTCCATATAGATTTAGATTCAGTGAGAACATTACAGGAATCTGATAGTGGATCAGGGAAGAAAGTTGAAATTCCAAAAGTTACATCGTCAATTAAACCATTACATGTTACAAAAATGCAAGTTGCTAGAATATCTACAAAACTTGGTATAAACAATCTTAAAATAATTAAAGATATTGAAGCATCTTCAGTTCTTGAAAAGAGCATATCCAGTGAAAATTTGGAAACGGAAATTAGCAGACCTACTAATCCATTTCTAATTCCTGAAGAAATTGATCAACCCCAGCCAGTTGTTCCAAATCTAAAAGATCTACAACTTTGCGATGTTTCGAAGGAAAAGGAGCAATCCCACCCAACTGATCAAAAACTAAAAGATCTACAAATTTGCGATATTTCAAAAGGAAAGGAACAATACCACTCAATTGAGCAAAAACCAAAAGATCCACAAGTTTGCGATGTTTCGATATCACCAATTTCACAGCATTCTTCAGATATGAAGTGCTACGGTCCCACGACATCACAAGATAGTGCGGTGATAGAAAGTGCAACCTCAATATTTAAAGGCAATTTAGTATCCGCAATTTCAAAACAGTCGCCAGGCACAAGGTGTTATGGTCCTGCCTTAGCATCATCAGACGGTGAGATACAAAATCGAATGCGTAGAAATAGTTTAAGCTCGCCGATGTCGTTATTAATTCAAGCGTTGAAACCAACCACGTCTATTGCAACTAAAAAAACAGGTTTATCGTCAATTTCGGTATTACCTAATCAAAAAATACAACCAAAACCAGAGTTAGCTGCTAAATTAATTTCTGTGAGTCCTTCGCATATTGCCACACCTACGTCTAAGACCAATTTGATTAATTCCCAACGAGCATGCAATTCGTTTAATACATTTATAACAAAATCAACAAGTCCAACTCAGTCGATGTTTTCGATTATAAAACCTGGATCTTCAAGTAGTCCACAAATTAGCTCTGCTAATTCTCAAATCGTAAATACCAAAATCCAGAAATGGCCAAAAACGATATTTGTAAATACCCGGAAGGCGGATGCTCAGATTACGTCAGAGGGATCTAATCATCAAGAGTTAATAATTACGACCCCAAATGGTGATTTAAGAACGACACAGCTAACGAGTACTGGTGATAAAAACAAAACGCTGGAGGAAAGTGCACGACCCATGTGTGGTTTCATTGTATGCAAAAATCCGAAATTAGGAACATATTCTGCTAAGAGATTAGGTGATTTTTACTTCTTAAAAATACCTGGAACGAAAGGTGTCTACCGGTTGAGAGGCATGGATATGGTCAACAAGTATCTGAATTGGTAAGTGGGAATATTATTAAATTCTTTTTAATGTACAAGAGCACAATCCGTGTAGGCAAAGATTAAACCTTCAAGAGTAAGGTCAGGTATCTCATAGCAATATTCTTGGCAGATATTAGCTTTGTTTGTTGAGATCAGATCCGATCAAAGCAGATTAACTTATATCAAAAAGTTCAAAGAAAGCAAATCGGCAAATTTTGTATATTCTCTTTTTATATATCACAAAACTCGTTCTGGTTCGTTCTGTTCTATTTGTATATAGCATTTCTAAATTTCGAAATCGAACCATACAACCCATTTTTATATGGTAAAGCTCTGAATTGTCAGCCACCATGTTGGCTACGCTTTCTTGAACTTTATCGATTGCTTTAACGTCGAAAGCTTGGATTTCAAAATAAGCAATATAAGAAGGATGTAAGAATTTTGTATTTAAATAAAACGGAATAAATGAGATATCAGGCTGAAATTTATTCCAGTACACATATTTCATTTAACTATTTAATTCGATCTCGTTCATATGATCACCGCGAGCGCGTTTGCTGTGGTCGATTCTTTGGAGCCCATAATCCACCACTTTTTCACACATATCTGCCGTAACGTTGGCAATTTCGCATTCGATATTGTCGCTGACCTTTCTCTAGCATTGTTAGCTTGTTGGCATAAACCAACGACTTAACGTAGCTCATAAAAAGAAATCCAACGGCGTTAAATCGCATGAGCAAGGTGGCTATTCGACCGAACCATTTTTCGAGATTAGACTGTTACCGAACTTCCAATATCCAATAACGCATAGTTTGCTTATTGCGAAAGCCGAAAATGAGAAATTGATTTTTCGATGAAATTCAGGATTTTCTTCAAACTTTAGCAGAGCCCTATTGGAAAAGTTTCGGCACTTCAAATGATCAAGAGGCTTCTTGAGTTAATTTGATCTTGTAAGGGTGTAACTCAAAATCTTTACGCAAAATTCGCCACAATTTGGTTTGAGAGATTCCTAATTCTTGTGAACGGCGTGGAATCGACTGATTTGGCTCATTTCAAACTTAAGGCTGCAATATTTTCAGTACTTCGACCGGTGCGTTATCTCACTGGTACAGGAACATCCAAATTGGTTCGAATTTATCCACTGTAGCGCGCACAGCTAGTCTAGTGAGACGGTTATTACGATCGATAATTGGAGTAAGCACTTTTAAAGTTGCACTGACTCAGAAATGCAGTAGTAATTTTTAATAATTTCTAAACGTTGCTTGTTCGGGAACTTCGCCAATGATAAAAATCTTAATCTTGACTAACGTTTGACAAATGAAAAACGTTCAAGAGTGTGTTCGTATTAAAATACAAAGTTGTTAAGTTCCTATTAGAAAACCCTTTATACTTACCATATATATGAGCCGTTATATTTGAAAGTGGTACAAGTCCACTCATTTTAACAACTCTAAGTTTTAGCGTGTAGATAGCCCTCATGCGAATATTGCAAAAAGTTGATTTATACCACTTTCAATAACGGCTCATATCTTGTGAACATAATAGACAGATTTTGATCAAAATTTGCCTATACATTTTTTAAGCCAATATTTCGGCTAAGTTCTAAAGAAGAATGCGGCAGAGGGACACGAGCTACGCTAACTTACGTGAAAATGGTTTAGAATAGTTATCAATATATCCACAATGGCTTTTAGTGGTATTTTTAAAGTAATTATTTTTTTTCTAGCCATATCAGCAAGCAATTGGATTCACAGGAAAATATGTGTTGGAAATTTTTGCCTTCAAAAGTTGTTAAACACGGGAGCATGCCAACCATAAAATCGGACAGAGGAATTTTAAATGGTAGCTTTACAAAATCAGAAGTAACATCAACAATAACATCTACAACCCAGCAAGAAAACCTATCGCGAAAATTAATTTTAACTATGGCTAAAAATACAAATGTAAGTTATATTTATTTTTTTTTATACTTATTTGTAAAATTGATTACGGATATTTCAGGTTTTACAGAAAACGGCTGCACCAGATTCGCTTACTCTCGAAACGGAATCAAAGTTGCAAAAATTGAAGAATTTTACTGTAAAGAAAACTGCTATTTCAAAAGATCCCAGATTAGATATCCGTACAAAGGAAAAATGGACAAAAGTGAATGAAACGCCGCTTGAAACTGTAAAATCTGTGAACCCAAATTCTCTGCTGCGAAAGGTTTTATCGTTGCCGGCTAAATTACCGCCAGTCCCACCACCGGAAAAAACTTCAACATTGCTGACACCGCCAACAGTTAAAACTCCTCCACCCGTAACACTGCCGACAAACTCTAAAACTCCATCTCCGGAAATTTTTAAAGGTCCGCTGTCGACGACTGTTATAACTCCACTGCCGGTAATTGCTACATCTCCCCCTCCGGCAGCTGTTGCAAATGTGTCATCAAAGCCATTGCGTCAAGTTTTACAGATTTCTATAAAACCAGCATGTGATGAAGTTATTTTGATCGATGATGATGAGTAAGATTCCCTCGTACAAGGGGCTTTTAACTATTTTTTTTTTTTTATTGTAAGACTGTGATGTAGAATTTGTTAAATCTTATGGTATTCGTTAGGATTTTGAATTTATTTTATCTTATTTAGAAACTTACCTTAGAATAAGTTATTTCTGGATAATATAATCGTTATCTCTTCTCGAAATAAATGCACATTTTAAGAAGATAAGAGATTTTAAAAATGCGTATAAAAGTACAAACTTACGCTTTCTATTAGTAAGTAAAATACGATATTTTGTTGACGCTTTTGAAGAAACTTTGAATCAAATCAATTTCAGAATACCTTGAACAACTTCGAATTTTTTGCTCCAAATTCGTGCATTTGTTTGGTCGATTTATTTCATGAATCAGTCGAAATGAATATTAAATGAACTGGCGAAGAGTATGGAGTTACTTCTTTATGGTTTTTCCTGGAATTTAGTGGTTTGGTTAATTCGATTTATTTTGGAATTTGATATCTGTTTGGAAGAAGTTAATCAGGAGATCGATCGAGAAGAATTACGGACCTCAGCTGAGGTTAAGAACCCTTTCCCCCACCCACTTCTTCGCGACTACATTTCCTTCAACACCAGAGTGCTCCGGCATATTAATTTCCCGTTCACGTAATTTCTCGATTTGGTGATGTCAATTGGTCGCCTTGTTCTTGTGATTTGACGCCGCTAGACTATTTTCTCTGGGCCACTTGAAAGACCGGATTTGCGTGAACAAGCCACAAACAACTGACGCTCCAAAGATGAAATTCGGCGTTGCATTGATGAGATAAGCGAAGCTTTGTTGCAAAATGTGGTTCAAAATTTTGCGAAAAGATCGGACGTTTGCTGACGTGCTAGACATGTTATATGTGGACATTTGCCCGACATCATATTCCATTATTAATTCCCATATTTCTACTTTATAAAACTCAAAAAAAGTGTGTTTTTAAGCCAATTTACTTCCTAACCTCAAATTTGCCCACCCTGTAGTTTTATAGGGTACGGTAACTAAGTTATGGGGTCAACGAACTCCTGCAAGCACAATCTTCTAGAGCGTAAACTGGAAACACCTTGGGATATGTAGAATTCACCTCACATCTCATTGATGTAGGTTTACACGCTTGGATTAAATAAAGGCTATGTAATTGTGAGTTTTTGATTTTAAAATTCCGTCACTACTGCGGTCTTTGGCTTGTGGATATTTGTGTATTAGTACACGTATTCATAGTATATGGATCTAAGCATAAAAAGATTCATGGGTTTCTCTCCTAATATGTTTGAGTTAAATGGGCTTTTAGGTAAATAGACGTTGGGGTTTATAACATTGAATTTTGAGTCAATAGAAATACAAATTGCATATTGGCTTAACTTCCCAGTTTTTGCCTTTTACAAGAATTGGACTTATTTTGATGGTGGATTTAATTAAATTTATTATTTTTTTAAATAGAAATGTAAAAATAATTAATATTATTATTAGGACGTCAAAAAACCCCTATAAAAACATTAAAATCCCTGAAGTTGAAATTTTTGAAATGGAAGTTTACTATTTTTTCAATTTTTACTGGCCCAATCAATGAAAAATGGTTCGTAGGAAAATGAATGAAAGGAAATACAATAGAAAAGTATTTTTTTGACTTGAATTTATTATTAAATGAAAATTTAAAATTTATGTGGGATCGGATGAAAAACGAAAATGTACATTAAAATTATTTTAGTATATTCAATTTTTCATGACTGCTATTTGAATGTCAAATAAAGAACACAGACAAAAACATTTACCACGCTTTAAGTACATAAACTTAGAGTAGGCTTAAGCTTTACTCTGTGCAATCAAAGCGAATATGGCTCTGGGAACATTCATTGTTTGGTCGTCTATCAGAACAATATCAAACGCTTCCAAATATTTCTCCAGATTCTCCTCCGGCTAGAAAATGGAGTCATTTAAAATATCTACAACATAGAAGACTGAACTGAATTTGCTTACATGATCGAAGAGAAATCCAATTTTGAGTATGTAGGAGGATACTGGCACTCCATTTGCCATTCCAGCGTCACCGATTGAGTCGCCCAGAAGGATAACGTGATCTCTGTCGTGTACTTGGTCATAGTATTCCGTGCCCTTGAGAGCCGTCTCGTTTTTATTGAATGTGTGTATCATTCGTTCTTGAAAGCCGTTCAGAAATCCGTTCTGGTACTGCAGGAAGTTGGAAATAACTTTCACATTTGGGAACAAAACGTTCGCTTGCCTTAGAACCGATACTACACAATCTCCTAAACCAGCTGAAAACACTAAAACAGGCACTTGCAACCTGTTCAAGTCTTGGAAGAAATCGTGGGTTCCATCTCTGAGCGAGTCTTTGTACTTTCCTGCTACTTCATCAATTTCACTTTGGTTGAATGGAAATCCTCTGCAATTTCAATTATATTACATTTTTTAATTTCGATGAAAACATGAAGAAATTAAACAAAAAATATAATTTATGGAACGACATGAATTTTAAGAAATTTACTCATGTCCATGATAATGTAAATGGGGTTTTAGAATGTAAATTTCTAGTAAAAAACAAGATTCTGATCCACGCTTTTTAGGGATTCTGAATTTTTCAAATTCGTTCTCTTGCTCTTTATCATACCTACTTGACCTAAATTTTTTTCTATAATAAAAACTATTCACGTTAATATTACATGTAAAAGGAAAACGAAATAAACTCCTTAAAAGCATATTAAAGAGCCTTTATTAAGGTGCGTATTAACTGGAGTTGCATTACTTTTTTTAGTGATAGTGTGGCGGAGTTATCGAAGTTTCCTAAATTGATTGCAACTACTACCAAGTCCTCAAATCAAATAATCTTTTTTAGTTCAGTTGCTTGCTTCTAATAAACTGAATTCAGCAGTCGTCTCTATTATAGATAGAAAATTTCAATCGAATTATTTTCAAGTTTTGTGTTGAAAAACTAATTGAAATCAAATTAATTAAAATGTTTTTTTAAGAAATTTGAGATCTTTGTTAAGAAATTTTAATTCAAAAGATTTTGTAAGCTCTTTTCGATTCGTTTCGTGCGAATTCCAGAACAGGGGCCTTAGTCTTTTTCTAGACTTTACTTACACTAAAAGTTGCCCGGACTTTGTCCACCACTCGATCATGCTTTGTATTTTCTCATCCAAGGGGACATTCGGATTAATCTCGATGGGTCGATATTTCCTGTGCAGCTTATCAGATTCCTCGATGTATTCCTTCGGCAGAGACTTGCAGGCATTTAAGATCCCAAAGCTGGAAAGTACTGGCTGCCCATTCTCCTGCCTCTGTTTCGTGATCGTGAAGTCAAAATCTGAGACCACCTGCAACTTTTGCAATCCGCCGTCGACGAGGTAGTTGAGGATTCTCTCCACTTTCTGTCTGTCCTTCATTTTGCAGTGGGGCTCACAAAGGGCGGGGATATCTTCGATCTGCAGGCCGTTCTCAGTGTTTGTCATTTTCAGAAATCGCAAAACTCTATACAAAACGCCTGTACGGAACAACGTGGCAGGTGGGGCCAAGAAAGTGCAACTATTTCGCGATCGTCTGCTCGTTGTTATTTTCGCTTTGATGCATCCACACTCAAGCAGTTGCGTAATTATTCATAAATATGAATTGCATCTTAATATAAAACAATTGTACAAGCTTCGTATTGCTAAAAATGTATGACATCAGATAAAAACGCTGCGGAGGAAAGTACTTACCCTTATCACTTTGCGGAAGGCCGAATTTTTGCAGTCTTAATGGTTTTCTAAAAAATGCAATTTCTGCAATTTTTAAGTCAGTAAATCTCCCGCCCCGGAAAGAAATCTCAGGGCGAAGTGAATCGAACAGTGAATACCACTTGAATGAAATGAAATGTCAGACGGACTATAGATAATGCAGTTCAACCGGCAATAATAAGTCAATAAAACCGTTAAAATTGTACTTTTCCAATTTCAAATGAAGGGATTACAGTTATTTATTAAGTTAATAGCTAAACCCTGCCCGCTTCGCTGCGCGTTAATTAATGCAATTCATTTTGAAATTGATATTCCTATTTATTGCTATTGCTCCATGGTAAATAAGACTTTTAGTTTTTTCCATTTCGTTGACAGAAAATAAATAAAGCAAATGGTTTGCCTACACGTGAACAGGCAACATAAAGTTGTGCATGCGAAAAAATTGAATATTCCAAATTTATGCCACAAAATACCAAAGACTGATTTTGCGTCTTATTTATGGTGATCGAAAATGCAACACGAACTAGAAATTGAAGACGTTTGCAATCAAAAGGCAAATCAGATGGAATTGTTGGAATTTGTGGAATTTCCCAGTGAAAGTAGTTGCTTCAATAACATTGCCTAATAAACTTTTTCACAGCAAGCCTCGTATCGTTACAGAGCCGTGGTTGATTAATATTACGGAGCATAATGATAGTGATTCGGATTTTCAGTTGAAGGTTATGCGAGGGCAATCCAGGTAAATCCAATGAATTTAAACATTCTGTAGGATAACTCACGGTATCTACCAACACATACGAAACAAAATCACCGGGTATTTTGAACTGTATAGTCAAATTCATTTCATTAACATATTTCTTCTTCCCTGCCAAAATCGGTCTTTTGCTCAACCAAACATGATTTTTGTATTGCTATTCTATGTTTAGAAATACACTTTCGATTAAAATTTACTGCCATCGTTATCAATCAATTTTCGTCTACTCATATTACAACATTTACTTGGAAAATTCACCTCCTTGCTGCAGGTCATCATTTTACAGTTGAACACGAAAATTTGTAGAAATCAATTCAATGTTTTAACTGATCTGAATAAAAATAACGATTTTAAACCGGCATTAATTTCATTAACATGCGTAAACTGAGGAATAACCGACAATGTTTGTGTGAAGCTGCTAACAAAATTAATGCACCACCAAATAGCTCAGGATTTTCTCGAAGATCTTTTATAGGTCTTTTCAACGCTTCGATGGATCTCTTATGCGCCATTGTATCATCCCATACGATTAAACTCCATTGCTTCATTGCAAAATCTTTGCCCTTTCAAAAACTTATAAAACTTCAAAATACAAAAATCCTCAACAAAATGTACGTATTCCTCCAAATGCGCAAATGCTTTACCATTAAATTAAAGTTTAATTTCGCAACTAATTCTAAGCGCAGTAAATAAATCTTATCCAATATTTTTCTGCACGAAGTTAAAGAGTTCAATAACAATGTGCATCGTTTCACTGGCAACCAATAGAAACGAAACATTTCGTCACAAATTCCTTTAACTAGTTAAGAAACTTAAAAAATCGCATTGAAAATTATGAAAAGTAATAATTAAAAAAAGGTTAATTCCTAATAGCAAAAGCAAAGTACAAATTTGTTTATGAAATCCATCCACTCTCATCAAGTACTGCTAAATAGAATACAAATAGCGCAAAATAAATATAATTTTCTTTATTAAAATGATGCTGAATGTGTTTAAGTGAGTGAATGTGAAAAAGGACGTTATTAATGTCAATGTTTAGTTTTAAGATTTAAAACAAGAGTGTAAAAAGTACAAATTTAATATAAATGAGTAAAATATCCTTTTTTATATATACTTAAAATGAATGCAAGGTAAATGACAAAATTCTTCATATGTATATTCAAATAAAACATTATAAGAAAAACTTATTTTGATTATCTAGCAAATAGGCAGTTAATTTGTACACAAAAATTTATGATTGGAGTAGAGTCGAAGAGATTTGAATTTCAGCCTTGAAATACAGATGCAACTCTTGATTCTTGGCGAGGTACGCGGAAGCGCAATGATGTAATTAAATGTGACTCTAGCACTACCTTTAACATCCCAAAAAAAAATTGTTAATTAAAAACAACATGTATTTCAGAGATCATAAAAGGAAGAATAAAACACAAATAAATCTCTTTCGATACTTATTACATAATTTTGTTCCAGTCGATATTACTTCCACGCAGAATTTACAATTTATTTCACCACACTCTTGGCCATTGTTAAAACTTAAACCTAATTGGCCTTTGCAATTAGTCGGATCATCTTCTGCTGGGCATGAAAACAGCTATCTCACTTTTGTAATTTCCTGTAAGCGCCATAACTTCCCAATTATTTCACTGATGGTTGAATGCACTCCCACTCTTCCCATTAGGAGATCGCTTTAAGCGCAGTCTTTTGTGCAACGTTTTGAAATACTTGCAATCGCAAATATTTGCAGGTACAAATTTAAACCATAAGCACAACGTTGGTCTTCAATACTGAATCGCCATAGTACTGGCATATTTCATGTTGGAATTTCCAACCCTGCACAGTTGTGTGTATTGTCTTGCCGTCGAAATTTAAAAACTACCCCGGTCTTCCAGTTTAGATTCATTTCGAATGGGAATTTGTTTACTCGCTCCTCATCCATTAATTTAAGTATTCTTATGTGGCTAGTATAAGGCTTTGGCTCTTCATCTTCCTTTCTTTCATCCTCCTTTTTAAATGAATAAACGCATTTTTCGAGAAATATACATTTTTTTGTTTGCTTTCGTTTAAAATGCTCTGTAGTGCACAGATGCTTCTGAAGCTCATGCTCTGTCATGAAAAATAATTTGCAAATGTCACAGGGATGAGGATCAATTTCTTTATGATCATCGAAATGATTTTTAAGATCCGGTTCATTATCAAATTGCGATTCGCAAAGACAACATACCCAACGACCATAAGACTGAAGTTTAAGGTGATGTTCATAATAGAATCTGAAATTAAAAAGAGATTTCATTTAAAATTTTACTCGACAGTAAATATTTCCTGATCTTTTTATAAAGAAATTAAATGCAGGAAGGAGATTGCAAATCCTCTAATTTCCAGCTTCCCATCTCTAAAATTAATCCTTCCCCTGCAAAATAGGGGTTGAAATGTGTGCTCACTTAAATATTCAATTTTTCAGGGCTAAAGATGAAAATTTGTTCGAAAAATTTTTCGAGTTGTTGCAATTTGAACTCGATACAAAGTTTTACAAATTGGTTATAGCTGTTACCAATGTCTAAATAGGAACAAATGGACATCGCCGCATTTCTAGGTCATGTCTAAATGCTTCGAATATCATATTCCTAATTGTTTATCAGGTATCATACGTATATCATTTTTAATTTTGCTTCCAAAATAGTAGCCCCGTTTAAATTTGGTGTATTTTTAAAATAATTTCAATAAATTTATATGTCTAGCATTCATTCTTTAAATTAAGACCAATCAATAAGGTATTTCAGCTTATAAAAGCGAGCTTTTCTCAGAAGTGATAATTTAAATCGAATTTATTTAAAATTAACTTTGACTTGTTTTGATTGAGATTCATTCTTGAATAACTCTGAAATTATATGAATCATGGACTTACAATGATGACAAAAAATACTCTAGGGATTTTACTGTGATAACTTTTAAAGTCTGATACTTCTTTTATCACTCGAATAACAATTTAAAATTAGTTTACCTCTAAAGTCAAGACAAGTTAATAGCTTAAGCATGAATTAATGATCTAATAAAAATATCTCTGAAAATTTTTAATGTACTACTAATGCAGTTCGAACACGAGTAACGTTGTTTTTATAGATTCAATTTTTGATACATGTCGAAAGCAGTTAATTAATTTTTATTTTATTATTGCAATTGAACCTACCTTCTTACAAATCGACCTCTACACTTTTTACAGTAAAACAACGGCAGTGGATCATGACATTCAATATCATGAGCCATAAGTGAATTTAAGGAACCATCCATATACCCGCAATCTTCTTCAGGGCAAATCCATTTTTTGTGTTCCTCGTTTATAACTGAAAAATAATTTGATTAATATAGCTGATAAAAGAATATGTTTTCTTACGTTTTCTTCTCCTCGCCCGTTTTTCGCTCCATGTGGAGTCTTTATCCCATGATTTTTTTCGCTTGCCAGCAGATGTTATACAGGACGAGGTATCCTCAGTGCTTGTTTCGGTATATGTGGAAGGCACCCGAGAAGATGTCCTTGAGAAAGAGGTGCAGTGTGAGATGGGGCCAGAATTTATAGACTCAGCGTCAGTTTCTATTTCTCCTATCCATTTAGTTAGATTATTCATACGAATGCTATGCAACGAATCAATATCTGTGCTGTCTTCCTCCGTTTCGGATTCTGAATGTACGGTTTTTTTCGATCTTGTATTGTAGGTTTTATGACCTGTATCACCGTTTGTTTCTATTGCTTCTTTTTTACCAAGGCAAATAGCTTCGTGTAAATCACGTTTGGAACGGATTAAAAATTCCTCCTGACAGTAAGGACACTTGAATCGATGTTTATGAATCATTTCGTGTTTTCTGAGTACAGCAAGGGATTCAAATGATACATTGCATTCATCACATATAAAGCCAATCTTATGTTTTGGCTTTTGCACAACTGGAGGTGTATGCTTCTTTTCGTGCCTTTTTAAAAAAGTTTGCCTAGTAAACGTTCTTGGACAGTGTCTGCAGCTAAAACCATTTGATTTATTTGTGTTTCGTATGTTTGAATTGTGAACTTTTCCTCCAGATTCGGTGGCAAGAACAGATTCGCAACGTTCATACATAACATCGAGCAGCTTATTTGGAGAGTTATCGATAAGATCGTCTTGAATTGAATCATCATCCATACTGTCCTCTTCATGATTATCCCCGTTTGTAATTATTTCCGTGTTTATCGATCTTACGTCTGTTATCTTCAACGGCGACGGACCAGTCAAATTGGCAAAAAAATAATTATTTCCTCCAGTTTTCGTTTGAGCGAGGAATTTTGCGCACATTTTTTTATTCCCACATCTTATAAAGTAGTTAGCGCGGTTTTTCAAAATATTTCTTTGCAACATTCGTCTTTGCTCTGCTATGACGAGGATTGTTTTAATGCAATCAAAGCACCCATAGTCTACCACCGAATCTAAGGGATAGTACTAGAAAATGTAAAAAACAATATGTGAATAAAATTGCAATAGACGTTTTGAAATAAAAAAAAATTTAAAATATATATGCCCAAATATTTATAGCCTTAACGCCTTGGTTGGTTTTTGAACTCAGTTGATTTAATGTTTAACTCTGAGTGTTACGATCATTTTAGATTTGTGGGTTTCTTTTTAACCATTTTTAACATTAAACAAATTCTAATAAGCGGAGATCATAATTTTAAGAGATGATGTTATGGATTATTCAATTAAGCTCAAGTTTCGTACATAAATTTAAATTAAAAAGGAATCTAAAGCGAAACCTGATCTACCAGCATGCACAGGAAAACCAGGCTACGTTCGTCTAAGAGGCATTTATTACTTTGTCGTGCTAATGGATCTGAGAACGCCAGATAGAGATTAATAATTGAAATTTTCGCATATTGGGTGTGGGGAAAAGATCGTGGCGTTTTTTTTTTAGTATAATTCAACTGATTTTCTTATAGTGTGAAAATGAATTTTTTTAAACCAAATATGCTCCATTATTATCGATGTTTCTCCATTTTTCGGGTAGAACCATGATGCCATCGGTGAAGAACTTCTGTGGTTTCTGGTTGAAAAACTGAATCAAGCAGTTCTGCAAGTGCTATGTTTGGACTATACGGTGAATGCATTAAAATCTCCCAACCAAGATCTAACAATTTTTGACGGCTCATCAAGGAAGTGTGTAATCGGGCGTTATCATAATGGAAGATAACGCCTTTCTTATTATTCAATTCGGGCCGTTTTCTTTCAATTTCCTGGCGTAATCTCTCTAGTTGTCCACAGTAGACTTGAAATTTATTCGTCTGACCAAATGGAAGTAGCTCATGGTGGACGATTCTCTTCCAATCCCATCACACACCAACCTTTCCAACGAGCGTTTAGTGGTGTCGCTGCGGTCTGTGTTATTTGCAATTAACGCCATTTATTGGGAAAAACACCATGAACTTTTTCCCACACCCAATATTATGATTAGTGTTTTTAGATAAATGCACTTTCTTGCTGAATTATCTTGATTCTTCTGGGCCTAAGCTTTATCTCGACCAACTTGTTGTCCCAACGAAATATTTAGGTAAAAGGGAAGTTTCTAACCAATTAAGGATAAAATTATCCTAAAGGGAAAATTAAATTATTTAATTCGTCCGAAAAGATGTACGAATAAGATTTTTATACTTAATTAATAAACGCAACTTGCAAAAGAAAGCAAAAGGCTTAAATTTGAGGTATCCTGATCTCAAGATTGCTTACAATTCCTGAGATATTTAATTTTCAAATTTCGAAAATTAAAATTCAGAGACCATCTGTACACTCCCACAAAAATTAGCAAGCATTGTGAATAATCTTTAAATCATTTTTCTAGGAATAATCAAATTGAAGAATTAACATTGAATTTCTTAACACGAAAAATTCATACTTGTTAACAAATATCTAAAGTTATTATTTTTATTAATTATATAGAACAGTTTTATAGTAGTAAAAAAAGTATAAACATTTTTTAACACAGTTTTTAAAGAAATATTTATGAAATAAGCAATAAATCGTAATGGATAGACCTAATTTTTCAAAGCGTTCCAGCTGAATATCTGGGGAAGTACATAAATGCGAAAACATATTTTTACATATTCTGCACAATGCAATTTATTGGTCTCCAAGTGGGAGAATTTCAGCTTGCTTTGCCTTGATATTTTTTTGTTCGTCTTAATTATCAATTGTAAACAAACAGAACTTTTGAGCAAGATGCAACGCCCCAAGAATTCGTTGAGGTAAAACACTGATAAATAAGGACATAAACTTTTTATTTATGTGGGGTAAACGAAATAACGAAATACGCTAATTCGGCCTTGTTGATTGAGTAGCCTTTCTAATGCAATTTATTCTCGCTAAAAAGAAACAAGAGTCGTCAGTGGCAAACAATTTCCAGGTTAAAAAAAAATGTAAAGCGGGAAAATGGTAGAGCGGTTTTTTAGCATTTGGTGCATCTGGCGTTTGATTGTAGCCGCACGGCAACACAGGGAATCTACGAAAGGGGGAAAAAAAATGTTACACCTCAATTTGTAAACTTACTTCTAAACAAATAGAACGCATTGCAGCCTTTAAATGATCGTTTTGATTCACACTACACTTATTACCCACTGTCTTTTTACAAAATAAACAATATATTCCATCATTAGTCGCGGCAACGGAATTTACACAATTGCCACTGGCACTTTTGTTCTCCTGGCCCGCAACGCTGTCCATAACTTTGTCTGGGTTAACCATTTTCTCCACAAGTTTCATTTAAGACAAATTTTACGCTTTTTTCCCTTCCGGATGGAATTTAATACTGAAATTTTGTAGGGAATTCTTCCTGAAATTCCGCCTAGGAGGTACAAATTAGAAAAATACCAACGACAGACATGGCGACCTATTTTTGACAGGCCAGTGACATTCGAGTTACCAGAAAGTGGTGTGCGTTTTTTTTTTGTTTAATTTTGCTTAACTTGAATTCTTAGCAAGTAGTAGGATATCTGCAAAATAAAACGCATTTAAAACAGTTGTTTATAAAAAGTGCTTTAACCTTTTGCGGTCGGCAGATTTTTTGGCTGGGAGTAACAGTCAGT
The DNA here is from genome assembly GCA_963969385.1 of Philonicus albiceps. Classification (NCBI taxonomy): domain Eukaryota; kingdom Metazoa; phylum Arthropoda; class Insecta; order Diptera; family Asilidae; genus Philonicus; species Philonicus albiceps. The sequence continues at coordinate 31,470,920 of OZ017773.1, read as the reverse complement.
TGGTGGCAAATTTAGCTTTCGGGAGTCATTGTTGATGCTGATTTGTAATATTTAATAGCGCTTAAACTACATAAAAACGAAAAGATTTAGTTTTTGTAATTTGACAACGTGGGATATTTTTCAAAACAATCGCCAATATGAAGCCCTGACTTCAGGCCACGATATGTGCGTGTTTCTCGCCTTTTGCCGGAAGTTTTCCTGTCGGAACATATTGCACAGTCTTTTTTGGTTCCTGAACGCGTTATATGAAACTTATAATTTGATCTATTATTTATAGAAAATGTGGACGGTTGGAGTTCCGTGCCGGACAGTTCCTACCAACTCGTCAATTAAACACTTCATGAAATTCAAATGTTTTAGCGGTTTTTCGTTATTGGTTTATTGTATTGCTTTGTACATTATATATGAGTTGATTACGCACATCTTCACACCAAAAAAAACAATTTTCGCCACCATTTTAACGACTTCGGCAAAAAACAGTATGATGCTGCATATTTCTACGGAGTGCACCGATTCCGGGAATTTGCTAACGACTTTCGCTGTACGACAAGACTTGTTTGGGAAAGGTAGCGCACAGATGTCCTTTTTGGACTTCAGGTAATAAACGCCCGGTTACCATGGCTGAGCGGCAATGGTTTTCATATAAAATTAAAGTCTCAAACCGTTAATATTACCAATTACCATGAAATCCTGAGCAATTGGAATGTTTATTTCTTACTAAATTTTGAAATAAAATTTATATTTTATTATATTTTTATTTATTTATAAATTTATTTCTATTTACTTATCATATGAGCCGTTTATTTTGAAAGTGGCGTATGTCCAAAATGTCATAAGGTCGATTTTACTTGAAAAGAATATAGAAAAATCGACCTTATGACATTTTGGACTTACGCCACTTTCAAAATAAACGGCTCATATATTTCTCGATGGTAAAATAACACATGAGACGTCCGAAATGGCTAGCTTTCTGTTAATCTCAATTTTTCTGGATTGCTCTTTCGTGACGTGATGGCATGATGCCACAACAGCGGCGACACCGACTTCTGCAACAGTTTCAAAATGCCGCTACAGTGGCGGCACCGACCCCAAAGGGATAATAGAAAATAATAATTTTCTTTATCAGTGATTTTTGTAATATAACATGATTTCATAAGTATATTTTATATATTCAGAATACCTGAAACTTAATGAAGAGATTCAAATAAATTTAAAAAAAGAACATTGCATAAAAGAAAAATAAAACATGTATTAGGTTTAAAACAAAACAGACTAGTTAAAAATTCTCATCACAGCACTTACAAGCATAGGTTCCTTCGCTTTGTCTTATGCCATCTTCTCTGGTATGATCGTCTGAATCTTTCCTCTTATAAAAACCACCTGATGTTGATTGACTTGCAACCCTTACAGAAGCGATGAGATTGCGTTGATAGTTATTACTTTCATTCTACATTGCTACAACGGATTTGTTCTTACACCAAACCCGCAAAAAGGTTTCCCTCCTTTCTTGGAATTTTACTTGAGCAAATAATTTCTCAGGAGCTACTTATACCATCCATCTTAGAATAATTTTTTTATTGCCCCTCCGTTTAGTTAAACTTCGTTTTATTATTGTTGTTTTGATTTTATTATTAGTGTTATTGTTATTACTGTTTGTATTAAGATTATATAAATAAGCAGAGGTCACTGAGCAGAGTCATAGAAGAAGCTTTTCATTAGAACTACAGATAGTAGTGATCAATGGTCAGAACTATAATAGAAACTACTATAGTAGAAGTCATCGGTCAAAATCATAGTAGAGGCCACTGGTCAGATCCATAGTAGAGGCCATCTTTCAGACCTATAGCAAAAGGCAGCAGTAAAAACCATAGTAGATGCCATACCATCGATCAAACCAGGAAAGTGGTCAAAACTATAGTACAATTTACTGCTCAGAACCATAGTGGAAGTCGCCAGTCAGAACCGTATTAGAAGCCACGGGTCAGAATTATAAGAGACAAGACACTGGAACAAAACTATACTGGTAGTCATTGGTTAGAATTAGAGTAAAGGTCCCGGTCGGAACCATAGCAAAAACCACTGGTCCTAACCATAGTAGAAGTACTGGTCAGAACCATAATAAAGGTCACTGATCAGAAGCATAGTAAAAAACACTAGTCCGAACTATTATAGAAGACACTAGTCAGAACCATAGCAGAGGCCATTGTTCAGAATTATAGCAGAAGGCACTAATCAAAACCATAGTAGAGGTTTACGTGCAGAACTATAGTAGAAGTCACTTGCCAGAAACATAGTAGAGGCTACTGCTCAGAAGTATAGTAGGAGCCATCGGTCTGAATAAGTAAATAAGTAAAGGTCACCAGTAGTAGAGGCCACAGTATACGCCACTTATAGCATAACACAGGCCAATGAGCAGAACCATAGTGGAAGTCATCCGTTAGAACCATAGAGTTACAGTAGGCGACTGCTCAGAACCACTATAAAAATCAGAGTCAGTAGATGCCGCTGCTCAGAACCATAGTAGAAGCCTCCTGTCAGAATCATAGTAGAGGTCATCAGTCAGAAATATAGTAGAGCATACTGGTCAGAACTATAGTAAAAGCTACCGGTCAGAACCTTAAAAGAGGCCGCGGGTCAGAACCATGGAAGAGGCCATGGGTCAGAACCCTAATCTAATTTATTTTACAATTATATTTTTAACTTTTTTGGTTACTCTCCCAATCTTCGCTCATTAACAGAATTTAATCACTTCAACGAAGATTCATCCGCTTCGCGTTGTCTTTGGATAGACCTCCTCAACTTTCCTCCATACGAAATCTAATATCGTCTTCGTCTCCTAACTGGTTACATTACCTGTCCCGAGTTCCTGCATAGCGCATATTTCTTAACTTAACCTACGTCTGCAAAGAGTCTTAGAAATATCCATTCTTTGCTATCTAAATTGCCTATGTATGGTCCGAATAGGTGCATATGTAGAATTTTCATGTCGGTTCTCTTGGAATTTCTTCCGCAATTTTTCAGCTTTCTGGGGCAGAGGATAAAAGATTCAGAGTTTGTGCGATCCTATCCACAAAAGATGCTGGAATCTTTTCATTACGGGCGCTTTTTGGATTGGAGAGGTTTTAGACGTACTACAACACTTCTTTCACTGGCGATGTCTTTAATTCGTTATATTTTTAAATAAATTGTAAACACTTTATAAGTTTTTAACACTCCTGTTTTTAAAATCACATTCACTAACTTTTAATTTGAAACTTAGTAGAAATCTTGCGCTCACTACCTAACGACAGTTGATAAAGTTTTCTGGAAAATGACTACGTATAATTTTTTGAGCAGATACTGTAGCGACTATTAAAGCTTTTCTTTTCTAATTGAAAAGTTTTCAATGAAAATTATTAATGTGAATATTTGCAAGAACTCTTTACATCTACACAACAAATTTCATTCAATCAAACTCAGTTAATTAGATTTAATAAATGATGAATTTCACAGAATTTCAGAAACTTAATTTGTTTATTTAACTTATTTAGAATTTTATTAATACAGTCCACAAAAATATAACAATTAAATATTTGAGTCTTGGGGGTCGATTTTCCATGCTAGTGAACGGTTTAAGAATTGGATGAATGATAATAATTAGACTTTGTCCCAATTAAGGATATGAGGTTGAGAGACAGGATTAAAACTGGAAGTTGAACCCGGAAAATTCCCTTTACTATTTTCCTTTAGTCACATTAACTGCGCGAATAGGTGGAAATGTGTCGAAAATTCAACACTCCTAAATAATGCTTTTTAGGTAAAAAAATAAAAGCACAGCAAAAACTTTGAGTATGAAGTGGTATGAGCAAACGTTGGTAAAAGCGTCACGAAAACAATTTGGGACATTGTCAGTTACAGAAGTTTTAAAAATAAACGAATTTGAAATCGTTATTAAGTACCAGCGTACTATTCAGCAATCGCCTTATAGTAAAGTTTAAAGATGATATCTCATTCTATTATCAGATTTTTTTATTTATTTAGTTCAATTTTGTTTCTATGTGATATCTTGGGATTTGCTATTTAAAAATAAATCGTAATAAAATTCCATCGTGATATTATTCTTGATTAATCAATTGTACTTTGTCAAGGGAAAATTGAATATGGAAATGTATTTTGGTATGCTTATATATGAGCTTTATTTTACGCTAAAAGCGGTGTCAGGATAATTCTATCGATGTCATTGACTGATCTCCACAGAGTCCTATCCGTAGGGTATTTATAGAGTATTCTGAAATAGCAAACGAATTTCCAGCTTTAATGGGAAGTTATTCAGAGGTATCACATTAAGTGCCCCATGTTGTCGAATTATCCGAAATTGATATGTTTACATAATTAGATATGTAATGCACACAGTAAAAAATTTATGTATGGTTAAATAATATCAGCATGATGCTAAGCAAATTACACAGGGTTAACAAACAAAAACTACAATAGTCATTTCCAACGTATTTTTTGATGCTGAATCCAAAACTGATGCTCAATCCGAATTGCTCACATCAAGTTTTCGAGATATCTTAACTTAAATGTGCAATAAACACGATTTTTTGTTATTTTTTTTAGGTTATGTAACAGAACAAGGTAATTTTAGGATAACTGGAAAATTTCACGTGGTTGGGGAAAAGTAAACTACTAGGAGTTTAGTATTTTTATTTGGCCATCCGGAAATAACCCTGGATTTGATCTTAAATTTAAAATAGTAAAAAAAGAACAGAAACAACGTTTCAATGGCTTGGTTTGAAAAATCATAACTGCTTGGTTTTAATGGTTGCATAAATGAATACGTTAAACTAATAAATTTCAATTTACAATATCTAGATATGGATATAATTTAAAAAAAGGGCTTTGAACGGAAAGACTGTTAACTATTATATCAAGTTTTATGACTAAAATTACCTTGTCTTGTTATATAACCTCAAAAATATGGAAACCGGTGGTTTTTACACTTTTAGATTAGGATATCTAAAAATCTTGACATGATAGAGTATTTCCGCTACCGCATTTGGATTCAGCATAGAAAAATACGTTGAAAATTATAATTTTTTCTCTGTTTGTTGTTGTTGTTTTTTTGTTTGTTTCTTTTGTGAAGTTTTGCGTTATTTATTTGATTTTACTACTTCACAAAGACTAAATCGCTGATTTCCAAAACATATCGTGAAGAGACTAACTAAAATTTATAGGAATTCTCACAACTGCAATTAAAAATAGAAATCATGTCGTTTAATGTGATTTATTAAGGAAGTTACCAACTTATTTTTCATTTACAAACTCATTTTTTCATTTATCTTAATTTTACGCTCTATAAACCAAATCCTTTCAGTTTATTCTTACCGCAACATTACTTTCAATTTCACTTCGTTTACTGCAAGTGCTTAAACTCATTTGAAATTTATTTTATGTGTTAATTTAGGAACAAAGGGTTGCAGTGTGCTGTAGTTAAGATTTGCTATGTAAAAATTACTTTATTTACTTTACAAGTTTAGAAGGAGAAAATGAAATTGTTAAAGAAAATTTAGAACCTTGCCGCAAGTCTGTGCAGCTGAATTATTTGAATACCTTCTGTGAAATTTAAAACATTTATTTCCGCATATCCCGCAAATTCGCTAAAGGGAAGCATTCTATTTGGGTCAAGCAAATTGATGTTAGCATTTTTCTCCTCACATAATTATTGGACCAAGATTTATATGTGTGAATACAACAACATTTTTTCTCAGACAAACTTTTCTACTTTACTTACAAGTTCACAGTTTTTAATGAATGTGATTTAAATAGGCTGTAATATATTAAAATTCTTATTCAGTACAAAAAAACAAACGTTTCCAGTCTTGATGTGTATACCCCCCTTAATCAGGAGTTGGTAATAGTACAGATTAAAAATTTTTACATATACAAGTAGTATTAATTAAAAATTACATTTTTTAATAACGTTCCAAAAAAAACAAATAATTTAGAAAATAAATTAAGTAACCTTTAAGAGCAAAAAAATTAGACATTATAAAAACAATGATAAAGAAGGTCAGTTTCTTTAGACGGTGGAATATTTAAGTGATCGGATTTTTTCAGTGTATATGAAGAGTAGTATAAATTTGTTTATATCGTGTGTGTACTCTTTATTGATTAGTTCTGTGCCAGTTTTTAAGTTTACGATATATTCTCTGTTAATACACATATATGTGGCATGCTTTCTTCATTTCTATTGCTTTCCATGTCGATTTTCTTAGCATGGTCAAAGGAGAAGATGTATCCTGTGGTCAAGGTATGTGAGGCCGTCTTGTCAACGCTGATTTTGATTGTTGACCATATAACCTTTATGTTGTGATAATCTTCACTTTATTTTTTTTTTGTCACAGTTTGTAAAATCAATTTTATATACTACACCGTGCTTTTCTTGGTTCTGCTGCTGGCAGCGGCTGAGGGATGATCTCAATGAAGAACCTTGGGGACTGGGGAATAGGATTGGCCTCTGCAAATTTGTGGCGCTTTCTCAGAGCACCCCCTTTGATGCGAGACTATTCGCTTCATTGTGGATGCTCTTTACCCCACCCAACCGCTGGAACCTAACGACGCGGCCGATGAGACACTCGAGGCTCCTCCCTTCACAATGGACGACTTCATGAGGGTCTTGCAGAATCTGATGGGCTCCCAGAGATTTTAAAAGCGTTGACGGTGAACCATCCAGAGCTCTTGCTGGAAATGTACAATGTCTGCCTTTTATGGTTGCTAGAAACCTTTCCGAGAAGGAGGCAGTATGGCTTTCGGAAAGAGAGGTCGACTGTGCACTCTATCCGCGAGGTAGTCGACATGGTCTGAGCCACCTTGCGCGGGAACCATAATTCCCGCCCGGTGTGCCTACTACTCACTCTGGATGTGCGCAACGCCTTTAACTTGTTGAGGTAGGGGTCGCATTTAATGCGTTAGAACGCGACTTCAGGGTATCTCTTGCGGATGATGGCGGATTGCCTGAAGGACCGCACTCTCACCTATAAGACGGGGTCGGTCCAGGGCTCCATACTGCGTCCCGACATATAGAATTTTTTTACGGAATCCTGCGCATGGAAATGCCGAAGGATTTTTCCTGGTGACAGTTATTACCGCTACAGATATCGTGAAGGCTTAAATGCGACTGGTGATGCGCCAGGTCGATCCCTGGTTGCACAACCACGGGCTGCAGTTGGCGCTGGCCAAGACGGAGGTCGTCCTTTTGACGAAGAAGGATATCCCACTCTTCAGAGAGATGCGGGTGGGAGACATGTCTGTCGAGATGAAGCCCGCGATCAAGTACTTAGGGGTAAACGTCGATTGTACGATTACCTTCTGGGAAGGGATCCGGATCACGGCGGACAAGGCGGCTACGGTAACGACAGCCAACATTGGCGGACCCAGGCCCTGTAAACGGCGTCTGTTGCCGTCATCCTCTACGGAGCGGAAGTCTGGGCCGATGCGATTATGATAACTTATTACCTCTTTAAATTTAATATAAATTGATAAAAACCATTATCAACCACAATCGTCAGCAGTAATCATAATTAGATTGTGTTATTAGTTTAATTTATAGATTGAGGGCTTTAACAATTTTTCTTGTAGATGAGTATTTCAAAGTCGATTCGCTCCCTAATCCTAAAATATGTTTTCATTCAACCGTAAACTTTATTAAGTTAATTTGATGAGAAGTAGCATAGAAAGGACGTGTATACGAGTATAGCACAACTTTTCTTTAATTCTGTGCAATCCTCCGCTTGTAACTTAATAATTTATTCAAAGCACATATGAAATGCCCTCATCATTGTAGATTTCTTAGAAAAAGGCACGAAAATCTTGGAAAATATATTGAAAGAGGAGAAAACTTTCTTTTTCCAAGTTTAAAGTTTCAGCAAACTTCGACTTCTTGAATGATTTTTATATAAGAACATTTCGACTTTAACTTTCTTTTACGTTTCTTTTCAGAATCTGATAAGTCGAATGACCCAAGAGGATAAATTTATAATACAAATCACCCACTTAAAATAGTTTGTATGTTTCACATATTATTTACTAACATGAGGGGATAAGAAGTTTGTACCATTTTGCATGTGGCGAGTGGCAAAAAGTTTGTGAATTCGAAAGTTTGTTAAACTAAAAGTTCCAAAAAATATGTAGTTGCCAAAGATCACATATCAACTTGTGTGGGTTTGTTTCATTTTAGCGGTAGTGGGAGATTAAATTTAATTATGCACTTAGTAATGTTTTAGAGGGTAATAAATTGGCTAAAACTAACGGAACGGATACATACTATAGATTAGGCGAAGGCCTTACAATCTTCGTCATTAATGGACTTTGTGCAGCCACGAAATTAACTCATCTATTTTGTGCATTTAGGTCATGGCGTTACAAATTTGTTCAACCCACTTAATGCACTTTCGGGGTTGCTGTGTACTGCAATTGGAGCACATACGGGCAGTGCGCCAAGGGTGCCTGGCTTTGAAGTTTCACTCTTTTGAACTGTGATGTGTTAATCAATTTTAACATACACTTAATAGACTCTAAAAGCTTCATAAAGATTGTAATTTTCGATTGTAATGTCATCGGTTCAATGATTACAATGAAGTAAACATTTTCATTTGCATGGATACGATAAGATGTGGCATTTGACCTTTGGATTTTTGGAATCTTTTATCAATTTAATAATCATCAACAATCGTAAAATCAGGGATTTATTTTTAGAGCCGAATTTGAAGACTGCGTCAGGGCCTGAGGCATTGAAGGAAGTGGAAGGTTTAAATTGAACAATATTTCTAAACAATCTTATTTCTATAATTAGATTACGAAATTTCCGAATTCTTGATAAAGCGTTTATAAATATTTAAGTGAAAGATACTTTACGTGATTTTCTCAAAACAAAATTATTAACAATTTCTCTGAAGCCCATCTACCGAAGGAAATTACTCTTTATGCTAAGTGATGCTCCTATTTCATTGTTGTCCAAAACCCATTTTTATTAATTTGCATAGAAAACAGGCATCCTCCACTGCAATTAGAGGCAGGGCAGTATTTTTTATGGCATCAATTAAAGCTACAATCGCACCAAATATTCCCAAGATTATTATACTAATTTTTTTGAAGCCGTACGCAGCTAGGACATTCTTAGGCCAAAATAATCCAAACGAGCAAATCGATCGTATTCTTGGGTACTGATCATTTTGTACAATAAATTTATTTGATCAATTAGTTGATGTTAATGAGTAAGATAGACAAGATTATTTTTTTTTTTTAGTAAAAAGTAAAACTGTTTTTGAATTATTTAAATGGACTTAAAAGGCAAGTGTGTGAAAATTTAAAATTAATTGAAATTTGCATTGTGGCTGTCGTTTTTTTCGTGTGCATTTCTAATTTTGTTCAAATGAAGGTTATCAGTAGTATAGTAAAGTTGCAAACATCAAACGGCTGCCCGACGAGAGGAAATCTTACCAGGAAATAACCCGCCCATTAAATGTTAGTGTCGGCAAAGTGGGCAAAGTCTAGATAAATTGAAGTAATCACACATCTAAAAACATCACTGGCAAGAAAGCCATCCTGACAGATGCGGTGTAGTGGCAAATTGTACTACAAATCACAATAGGGTGATGTGCAGGAAGGGTGGGAAGTAAGGGTAATGCCATACCAATAAAAGATGAGCTTATCCGCATCCGATAACACAAGCGTTTCGGCCGAAATCGTGAGAAAGAGGAAATTTCGCCAAACACTCTAAGAATTTTACCACCGAGAATTGGGGAAAAGTAATTTGGCACGGTTAGACTAAAATTATCCGAATTGGCCCTGATAGCTGGAAATGGTCGTGAAAGATGGCCAATGGATCTCTTTAAGATCGTTACATTAAGCAGACAGTAAGATATGGAGGATATTAGGTTTAGGGATGTATGATGAGTTAAAGAATTGGACGATGCTAACAAATCACAGTCAGGATGATTTCTGGTAACTACGACAGCATCCCAAAAATTGGTTTTCTCGGCAGTTAACAGTAATAGGGAAAGGATGTGCTTAACATAATTTTTCAACAAAATTACTATACTAAACACACAGCTCGTTTAACTACAAAGTTAAGTTGGTAAATCAGGGATTTCACATTTTAGATAGGCCGCCCAGTTTCGTGATCTAAATCCCGATCGAATATTTGGGGGATGAGATCAAGAGATTGTTTTAACATAAAAAAAAACTTTGAGCCGTGCAATTTAGTTGCAATTTAATAAATTTAATGCCTTGCTAAAGTAATGAAAGTTTATTATAGTCAAATAGGATCAACTAATTGATCAAATGATTTTTTCTGTGTTTTCAAAGGAATCAAGGACTTAAAATGAACTTTTTTAATAATTTCTTTTTGTTTAGAAAAATATACCTTTTTTTAAACTGTAATTTTTTATTCATCTCTTTTATATTTTTTTACTTAGTAAGGATTCAAATATAGCTAAATAGTAAAAATTTAATTATAAATCGTCAGCATACGAGTATATTTTTATATATAAAATAAATAGATAAAATCGTCCCAAACGGCTATCCTGAGATGTGGCTGAATAAAATTTTACAGATGAAGGATGATTTAAAAAGTATTTGTTATTGTCAATTAGTTAAGAAATTAATTAATGCAAGAATCGACCGATTTTGATACTAAAACCAGGCTCCAGTGATCCTGACGTTTCTTTATTTTCTTAAACTCTATATTTTAAAAATATTATACATTTTTTCATTATAGTTAATTTATATGTACATTATGTTTAGTTAATATTTTGTCATGTTGTAATGATCATGTTGTTTCAATAACCTATGCAAAAGTTAAAATACTCAAATAAAGATTTTCTTTTGTATATTGAAATCATTAATTTGTAATTAAATCTGTGCAGATCTACAAGACAAAATAAAACAACAAACAGAAACAAAAATTCTAACGTATTCGTGTATTCGTTTCGATTCTGAATCCTGAATTTTTTGGAATAGGCAAAAATCGAAGACGAGCCAAAACATGTCCAAGCAAAATAACTGTCAAAAATTAACTGTACATTCAAAATAGCCGAGCTTGTCAGCATAAGTGAGGGACATGAGTACCAACATAACGCCATAAAAAAATCGAAAGTCGAATATACGTAGTCCGCGGAAATTCAATATTCGCGATGCTTTTTGAACAGACCGCGTATATCTTTTTTTCTCCAAAATATTGTAAATTGAAATTTTGTTTTGGCTTATTCATTTATGCACTCCCTGACGTCGATTGTTTTTACACTCCGTTTTGTGCTTTAATTGTATTTTTTTTTTAATTACTTTTACTATTTTAAATTCAAGGTTAAATCTAGGGTCATCCTCGGATGACCTCCTAATATTTTACTTTCCCCTATCATGTGAGATTTTCAAGTTATCCTGTGGAAATATGTCCATATGTTTAAGCATTTCGCAAATAAAACTGGATTGATGATCTGAAAAATAATTATCCCCAAAAACATATTTAAAAATGTGCTTTGTGCTTCCATTAAATTATGTCATTTTAAGAGAGTCTAATATATTTTTATGACATCATGTCATTTATCCTTACAAAGGCATCTTTTCATCCGACTGCTCCAGGAGGACGGCAAACCGATAAACAGGTTTATGTACATATGCATGTTTCATTTTTGTTACGTAAACAGAGATAAAATATAAATCAAAAATGAAAAATAGATTATGTCACTTAGTCGCACCTTGATTAAAATCTTGTTGCCTGTTGGGAATATGAAAATATTGCGAAAATAGTAAAATTACGATTTGCGTCAGGGGAATATTGAAAATCTTTGATAAATTGGCTGCCAGGAATTGATTTATTCATCGGCCCATCAGTAGGTATCGTATTCCAATTTCAGCATCCCCTTGGTAAAGCTACCAAGATGAGATGAGACAAGTCTGCTATAAAAATGTGAAAGACAACACTTGATTTTTGAATTAAAAGGAAAAAGCATATACGCATATGCTGGTGATTAATTTTAGTAACACAATTTAGTCTTGAAAAATCCTTTTTTAAAAAGTCTCTACATCATAAAAGGAAGCTACTGATCAAATTTCATGTTTATAGCTTGACGATAATGAAATCAGTCAGCCAGGGCATGCTTCTTGATATATGTACATATATTGAAATTTTATCGTCATTATTAATAGCTTTCCAATTGTATACTGATTCTTTATGATTTTTTTTATGTTACATAGAATTGTAGAAGGGGTGATTTAATATTTGATTTTGATTATATTTGTAAGCAATTGATTGATGTTTGATTATTGTAATAGGCAAGCAGTTACAATTTTTATTATATAAACTCCTCAATATGCGTCTGCCTCTCTTTGCAAGCTAATTGTAGGATACATATTCACGTGTATTAATCATGGAACCACACAGTGGATCATCTGGAACCTAATTTTCAAACTGAGGCACTCGGTATGCCTTAGTTCTATAGAACCAAGGGTTATTCTACCGAAAATTATATGCTCTTAGCTTAGAAAAACCTTCTAATACTATTCCGAAGCAAAATAGTTCGCTCACAGGGCTTAAAACTAGAAGACTAAACTTTAAAAATTTGCAACACTGTTATGAAAAAAGTAAGAAGAAAATATTGTCCTCATAATTTACTTTTTATTTATTTAAAATATGTTTGGGGTAGCAATTAAGTGATTCAAAATAGTTCACCTACCGTACGTTCCAGATCAAAAACCTTAATAATTAAAATTTGGTGACATCACCTTTGTTCGAAATTAATTGTCGCATTCTCTCAGTCATGGTGGTGACAAGATCTGACCAATCTTGGGGGTGAATTGAATTTTCCTTAATTTTGTGTCGTAAAACTTCCAAGCTACTCATTGGTTTTTACTGAAAATTTTTTTTTCTTTTAATTTCGAACCACATGGATTCAATTAGGGACAAATCTGTGCTATTGAAGGGCCACTGTACAGTTGGACATTGTGTGCATCTTTTATGCTTCTTGTCGTGTGACAAAAAGCTTCATCTTGTTCAAATTTTTTTTGCCCATATCGAATATACTCGTCATAACTAAAAATGTTGTACTTGTTAAAAACAGTTAAGGGTTAATAAAGTAAAATCTACTACTACCATGACTGAAGAGAGAAGTTTAGTTTTTCTTCGCAAATACTCTGGCTTCATTCAAATGCTTCATTTTTTTTTTTGGTGGATGACTTTTCTTCCTATTTGAGCTAGTGTAAATTCAAAGCGCGACTCATTGTTCCAGATTACTGACTCCTACTGCCTATCGGTCCATTGAAAGTTCTTTCATGAATTTTAATCGGACTTCTTTTTGTCTTTGCGCAAGGTATGGCTTTTCCTTTGGGTAATAAAATTTTATTTCAGAATTTTATGCATATCCGAAGTCCTTGATTCTTCTGCTGTAGGTGGATACGGATATTATGGATTTGCCAATTTTTTGTTTCCATTCGGCGGTTATTTCAGCAGCTCGAGCATGGTGATTTTTTTCAACAATTCCTGTTAGCACTCTCATATCTTTCTTAATTGCTAACTCTTGTTTTTTTTCAGTTTTCTCTTTTTCTCGTATATCTCCAATATTCTTATGTAAATTATGTCCCGAACGAATTTCGTGCAATTGCTTATGCTTTTAGTCCATGTTGGTGTAATTAAATAATTTTTTTTCTTAATTCTCCACTTAAAACTATTTCGCGTGCCATTATAAAACAATTAATTTACTAAATGCACTCGGAATAACTTTAGACTCAACAGGTACCAAATGACGACGATTAGCATTAAGAATCGTTAATGCATTTAGGATTTTTAAGTTAAAACGTACGCTAGGCGAACTATTTTAAAGAGATTGCCACGTGAGCTGAACTATTTTTTGTTTTTGAATGTCTTGTGTTTTTAGAAACATTAATTGCCCAGTAAGAAAAACAAGCGCTTCCACATTAATTCCGAATAGCTGATTTAGTAAGGCCTACTCATTACTAGCTGCATTACACTCTTTCTTTTTTTGACCATGTAATATCATAGAAAGAGAAGGCCTTCTCTATGTCTTTATTGGTAATAAATCATCCGCTCATGAAGAAAACATAGCTTATAAAAGCACTTCATTAGAATGAGCTACTACACGCATGAAATAGAATAATAATAAATATCTAAAATTACTTTGACTAGAACATATATTTTTTCTTCACTTCACAAAATATGTGTTGATGTGCGATCTGTAAAATGGGATAAAAACAAAAAAGTTTATTACTGGGTGTAGTGTACTCTGTAGGATGAAATCGAGTTAAGTGCATAAATCCGCATCTACGGAAATGAAACTTCCAAATTTCGTTAATTTAAAATGATTAAACAAGATTCGATTCTTGTGAACATATGGAGATATTATTGTCTCTCTTCTCAAGTTATTACCAAGAAGTTCTTCTGAGGACTATTCCACCATTAATCAGCAATGCAGAGGGCCTTCTTTATAGAAGTCCTTGTTATTTTATTTGCTACATAAATAAATAAAAAATTTAATTATGAGGACAATTTTGTCTTCTTACTTATTGCAAACCATTAAAGTTTAGTCTTCCAGTTTTGAGACTACTGGCGAACTATTTTGCTTAGCTATAGCATGAAATTTGAAAAAAAGTACAACTCGCGAGATTAAGCAGTTTGAAAATATTCTCGTTCTGTATGGAGATGTGTAGCTCTAGGGTTAATAACAACTTAATAAGATTGAAAGAATTCGAATATATTAATGGAATGGTATTAAATTTAATTTATTTTATTCTCGGACTGATTGTTCAGACCAATTTTAGAAGCTCTTCAGTCGTGTTTTGATAGTTTAAAATAGAAGCAATAACATTAATTAAACGAAATTATTTACCTGAATTTTTTATGTTGGTTATTTTAAATCTTCAATTTCTAAATAGAAAGGTATGAAGTGATAACTTCAAGGTTTAAATTTATCTGCTTTTAGGTAATTGAAGTTTTAAGAAATTACTTTTGCCCAAAAAGCACTAATATTAGAGGTTACGCACGTGGGTAAATCTCAGTCTAAGCTTTCGAAGGCACAGGGGTATCAAGAGGAGAAATTGATATATATGCATTTTTCGATAAGTTTTCTCCTGAATGTTTTACCCCTCGGAAAATAGCCAAATAGCATTAAAGCTTTAGGAACTTCAAAGCATTCCAAATTGGTCCTTTGAAGGCCCAATCCTTTTTTTTCTGCTTTTAAAAGAATTTTTGTTTCATGTTTTTAGATTTTATAGAAGTATAGAATCGAATGTAAATGGACGTTCAACAAAAGCATTTAATGGGAGAGTTTATATAAAAAGCGTGGATTTTCAAAAGTTAAGTAAAATGGAATCCCAGGATGGGTAGAGATGAAAAAATAGAAAAATCAATAGATACATTTAGTGAAACTGTAACCGAGTTATGTTGATACGATGGTATACATTATGTATATATTTTGTAAAAATCAAATTTTGTGTACAGGAGCCAATTTTGTGGGTAACGTTTCACCGCATCCTGTCTTTGGGATACATTGAACCCAATACCCGGAATCTTGTAAATCAAATTATGTACCATAATATCTTTTGTCTTTTTTGTTATCTGTAGCTAAATATTGATTTTATTTTTGTCCTTTCTGCTCTAGAGTTTTCTCTAGGTATTGTTTCAGGTTGCTTGTAGAAATCGAAAGGACTTTTAAAAGATTTAGAAGCTTAATCATGATCCACCATCCTCCAAAACGCAATTATCCACTGTACCTCAGATATCGGTAATTTAATAATAATTTTCAGGTAACAAAGTAACTTTTTTGTTGTTGAAATAACACAATTGATGGCGACAAATACGCAGAAGGGCAAAATGAAGCCCTCGCACCCCTGTACCCCGCTCTACCCTATATACAATATATACAATAAAACTGTTCATAATTTTAACTGATAGAGGTAAAAGGGTATCTCATACACTAATCGCCAGAATATTTGGGACTTATTTAATCTTATGAATACATAGCTAAATGGCAGACTCTAGTTCGGACAAAACCTATTAACACTTAAAGGGTATCATAGGTGAAATTTCACTCTAGGCAAGTCCTTTCTTCTCAAATTTTAAAAAGACATAATGGCTTTAACAGTGATTTTTTCAACACACATTTATAAGGTCGTTATAAAAATAACATTATTTTTAAATATTTCATTTAGTAATACTAATAATATATTTAATTGCATTTAATGGTCTTGATTATACTTAAAAGATATATAAGCATATACTGGGGTGAAATTTGACCTATGATAACCTTAACGTCATTTATTTGGATGATACCTTTTGAATTTGGTGCTGATTAGTAATTTTTTACAACAACAAAAATTCTAATAGCGATAGAGAGAAGTATTTTAGTTTATCAACTTCATAGATTTATGATTTATTTTAATTATCCGTTCTTACGATCCGATGGTTTTGTTATATTTTTCCATTTCCAGTCGACGAATTGATTGAAATGTTGAAATATTTAATGAAATCATCTTAATCTACTATATGCATAAGTAAACACTATTTAATTTTTAATTTAAAATGTACTTGTTAAAAGAAATTTGTCGAAATTAAGTTTTGATTACAGATTTGAAAATAGTGAATTTAAAATTTCATTCGCTGGAATTTTTTCAGAGTTTTGAGATTTTAAATAGGGCCACAAAATTCACTAAATTAGAGAGTTTCAAGTATATATAAAGACTTTTATTCTGAAATTTATTAATAAACTGGAGTTTTCAGCTTGTGTGAGACGTTTTACGCAAACCTATGCAATGCTAATAGCTAAAAACGATTCATTAGAGATAGTAAACTTTCTAACGAAACGAAACTATTTCAGAATCAACAATAACCAAATGAAAATAGAGGAGGTGTTGAAATTCCACCAGTGGTCTGTTTTGCCTCAGGTTTTGCAGATCATGAATAGTTGCACGGTTAATAATATATTCAATCGTATTTCATTTAATCCAATTCACTTTATTTCAGACAAGATTTGATTTAACAAACGCTGGGGGAAAGGATTTGATTAGCTCCAGTCTCCCCTATACATATATCGGGAAAAAAGTATATTATGTCCTTCTCCATGGTATAAACCTTTTAGATATCAAATTTCATGTCAATTGGTTAAACGGTTAAGTCGTGAAGGTGGAATAAACAAATAAATAAATAAACTCATTTTCGCATTTAGTACAATGATAAAACGTAAGAAATTTTATTTATAAAACTTCAACATTCCTCTGATAACGAATATTTTTGAAATGCTTACTTTTGACTCACGCTTCTCTGTTTATTACGAATAAAGAGCACAAACAAAGCCGCTGCTTTAATTTTGAGGGAGTGAGTGGCATTACTATTAAAAAATTCAAATGAAATTATTTATTCAAGCAGGGAAATTGTTAGAGGATGAAAATGATTTCCTGTTGAGGCTAATCCATAACGTTGGATGGCTGACAGAGTTTCAAAAGGCCACAATTTACACAAACCAAACAAACCGCCTAATCTAGAGTACAGTACATAATGTATAATTAATTATTTAATGTATGTACCTGTGCGAATAACACGTTCCATTTGGGCATATATATGGAAAATATTTACAAATGCACATTGATTCTCAACTAGATTATGTGGGAGGCTCTTAAATCAATTTGGAGGAAACAAGCGAAATCATGCGTTACAATGACAGTGGACAAGAATTTATTGATTCAGGATAAGAACATCAGGCCAAGTGGGATATGAGCAGTTTCTGTTGCGAGGGATGAGCATGGGGAGATGTACCTAATGGAAACTGAGGGCTTTTGTTTGATTTTCATTTAATGCAAACCTTTTCCGTTACGGATAGAAAAGGGGCTTCATTGCATACTTTAATTTCACTTCAGTTAATCTTTAGAAGGCAAACCGTAAGCTTCTCAAGCACTACAAAATTATTAATGAAAAAGAACCCGACTGAAAGGCCATTGCAACTGATATCAACATCCGTAGGCAAGTGGCAACAGGCATCATATTGAATGAAAACAAAAGAAATATTACATTTGTCCTTCCAGTCCAGCTATTTTATTGCTCCAGTTTATTAAAGCTCGGACGAGTTGGCTTCTAGGTTAAATTATTTTCTTGAATAGTATGGGATACTTAAAAAAACGTTTCATATCTATATGAAACTTGATTAATAGATAATGAAAAATCTGATTTCATAAGAATTCTAATTTCTAATTTATGATCGAACTTATTTTACAGTGGTTTCTTCCCGAATGGAAATTTTAGTTCTGCTTAAAATTCAAAGATTATGATTTATTTTGTATTTGAACCTGCCGCTGAAAATTAAACTTTAAAATCCAAATAGAATCTTTAAATCGTTGAAGTTTTAAAAGATCAAAATAGAGCTTAATCGTGATAACTTACCACAATTCTTATTTGAACCTTAAAATTCTCCAAATAGAATCTGAGTGTTGTTGTTTGAGAGTTTTGGAACCATATTTAAATTGTATTTTAATTTAAATGTGAACCTGGAAATTTTACGTTAAGATCTTCAGAAACAAATTAGACATAATATTCTAAAATCGGGACATTGAGGAGCTATATAGACTTAACAAATTTTAAGTACTTAGTTCTTGAACTCTTGTAAAGCTGATGTATCCACTATCCTGGGGATCAAAATATGTTTTTAGTTGTATGTATGTATGTTGTAGTTTCAAATGAAATTAAAATTTTGGCTCGGTTTTATTTATTTTTATTCACATAAAGCGTGTTTAAATAATAAATATAAACCCAAACAAATTCATCCTTGTAGAGAGCAGCAGTTTAACTTTTATTATTCTGTAGCCTTTTAAGAATAATTCTTTGTATGATCCGTTTAGGAGTTACAAGGTGATTCGTAAATTACAATTTTCCATAGTATGCAATGCCATTATTTTATTTTTATCTTGTGTTCTATTCAACGCAGCGACAACGAGCTCATACCAAAAAATATCTTAATGTCTTTTCCAAAAATGGTAAGAATATTGATCTACCATATATCGCTGCAGGTATACTCACTGTCGGAACTCGAAAAAATGTTTTTCATTTTCCTAAGATTCAGGTTTTCCTAAAATTTTCTCCGAAATTCAATTATTGCACTTATAAGGAATGTTCCTATAAATAAAAATGAAAAAAAAATTATAAATTAAGACAAATTTTAATTTATTTTATTTTACTGTAGTTTGATATGTTCTCATTAGGAGAAGTGAGCAATTTTCTTTTCCAATTCAAAGAAGACTTGTTGAAAAAAATATTTACAATTTGTTTTTTATTTTTTGAATATCGCCGACTAAGTTCCGTAACGAATAAAGTGATGAAACCAGCCTAAACATTGATACTGAATTTATGCTGAAATGATGTCGCCTTTGTCCTATGTGGGTTAGTATCCGACCAGGTATAAAGGTTATGGTTGTGATACCATCCTTAATGAATGCAATTCATCGGTCCATAAAATTCGGTCTAGAAACGCCCTGTTCTCTATATCGCATTCTAGAAGCCAAGTGCAGAATTCCAATATTCTTTTGGTATCTCTTTCCAGTAGTCCTTGCACTGTGATATGATGCCACAAATGTAAACTTTCTCGATAAATTATCCTCTAAACTTTAGCTGAGGATACTCCTGATCGTTTTGTGACTTTTCTCGAGCTAGTTCCAGGGTTTTGTCTGACGATGCTGATTATTTGTTGTTCAACGTCGGTAGAATCTTCTGATGTTGAAGATTGCGATTTCTTGCTATTTCTACTTTTTTACATCTCTGGGAAGTCCGCGGAAATACCCTTTGTCCTTTGGTATTCCCGGACAGACTCTCTCTCTTGTTTCCGTCTACTACAACATAAATGTAAATTATATCGGCATATTACTCAAAACTAAATTCGGCCGTTTTTTAATTATTTCAGTTCATTCGTAGTTTTCGATTGGTTTTTCAACTACTCTGTTTTATAGTAAAATTTCAGTCAGGTGTATTAGAACAGAGCACCAGGATACAAGTATGTCTAAATACAAATACAAACAAGCTAATTATGGAAATAAAATAAATGTCATTAACTTTTTTATGCCTTTTCTGCAGCAATAATTAAAATTAATCAACTGTTTATGCCAAGCAACAATTTCCTCTACGACTTTTGCAATTATAGGGCAATAAAATAGTAAGGTAGCAGTCAAGGTTTTTTAAGGAATAAGTTATTCTACTTGTATTTTACCTGGACATATTAGGAAAATGAAAAACAGTTTTCCCACTTTTGGAAATACAGTCCCTGACCAAAAAATTACAAACACTATGAAAATTTTATAAAGTTTTTATTGTTTCTTAGAATATTGCGGATTTTCCTTAATGGTAGTGAGCGATTCGCAACAACTGTACTAATTATTGGGATCCCTTGTCGCCCAGAGGTCGCCGACCGACGTGAAGAAATCACCTGGTCTTTACTATCCCAAGATTTCATTCTCAATTTAACTACACTGCAATGCTGATGACCTCCAACCTAGCGATTTCCCGAAGAGAATATCTTTTGCCTTTAATTAGTGCCTAAATTGCTGTATTTTTTTGATTTCTTTCCAATTTTCTAAAAATTACAATATTTCGATATTCAAATCCCTACAACTAAAAGCAAAAGGACAAATTTAGCAAAAATTTACTTTCTTACTCCTTTTGAAAATTGAGAGCGACGATTTCGATTGAGTTGGTTCTAAGGCTTCTTTGCAAAATAAACAGAAACCCTATCCTAAATATCAATCTTGCAAAAAATTTCACAAGAGATGAAAGGCTTTTCACTTTTGTCGAGAGAAGCGTAGGTGACGAAAATATCCGCCTGGGAATTCAGTTCTCATGGTGTCGTTGAATCATGTCCTTAATTGCCAGAACAAGACTTATGAATATTGAAACGTGTCGCATCATCCTTTTTTGCGATGCTGAATAATTGATTGGCGCTTGCCTTTGTCGCGTCGCTGTCGAGAGTTCTTTCTGAAGAGGGGCGAATTCAAAGCGATTGGTTACATTACAAATATCGAGGCCTGGGGGTCGTTTGAAAAGCACAATTTAATGAAAATCCTCTTATTAGATCAGTGTAAGATTACAACTTATTTAGTTACCTTTTGCTTAAGCATTCACCCGGGGTTTGTTATTTTTCGTTCGTTCAAGGACATACAGAGGCAGTGGAGTTTGGAGGCTCCAAGCATAGAAGTGCCTGGGGCCGTCTACTTATTGAATTAGGATTTAGGTAATAGCCTTTCATTAACTCATGATACCACAGTTTCACATTAATATAATATTTAATTATTTTAAAAATTTTACAACATTTTAGTTTTACTTCAGTAGTACATTTAGCTTTTTTGGTTGATAATTCCGTTTTTAATGATTTTCAAATTTTATATAATGCATAGTTTCAGTGCCATATACAGTTTTGAAAATTCCCATAAAGTCATGGTATTTTCAAAACATTAATACAATAGACGACTCAATTTTAGGACAATTTCAGAAGCAAAGAGTTTATTTTCTCTCATTGCTCCTCAAAATTAGCGATTTTTGGGACTGAAATGATTTTTTATTTATAACATATTCGAAACATTTTGCACAGCTTTTGTCTAAATTGACAAAATTATTAATAAAACCGCTAGATTTTCTCATTTCCTTCTTAATTACCCTATTTTCCAAGCTATAATCTTTAAAAACCGTCGTCTGTATCTTCTTTTTTTAGTTTAAATCGTTTTTCATGGAACATTTGAATTATACTAAACTAAAAGTTAAAAAAATAATTTTACTCTTGAAAGTAAACAATTTGAAAAAAAAAATTGATAATTGAGAATGTTGTGTGCTTTAAACCATAAGTGATTTTATGGGAATTTCCACCTAAAATACGTTGTTTGATCACTCAAACTTATAATGTCTACTATTACTATAAAAATACTTGGAAATAAGTTGAACTGATTTGGTAAAATTAGTATTCTTCGGTGTTGCTGTTCTTCATTGAAAAAATTCTTTTGGATACTTGCAACAGCTATTAAATAAATAGCTATTAATGTTACGAAAATATCATGATTTTATGGGAATTTCCACCACTGTACATATCCACATATACTGTACCCCGCTATTGAGTTAGAAGTAGCTTGGAATAACTACAATTTTTGCATTTGGAAGGAGATTATAAATACAAAGAATTTCCTTTTTGAATTTAAGTCTTTTATTTTAAATAAAGTATTTAATTACGTCGTTGCCATACCATACTTCTTTTATATTTTTTATTGATGTTTCCGAATTTGGATTTTCCTTATTATAAACTAATTGTTCATGATTCCGTTAACGATATGCAGAGGTCCAGATCCATCGCCGCTTATTACTCACTACACCATGACGCTAGGCAGACGTTTTATGGTTTACTGGATACAGGACGGATCATACTTCTCATGTGGTCGCCTCCTTATCATTCCTGAGAGTAATGTACGTCTATGGGTGTACCTTTTTCCAATCTTCAACTGTGAAATTTAATCTCGCTTTCCTCATCCTTTGAGTCAATCGAGAATGTTTTGTTGGTCGCCTGCTATGGAACCCAGCTTCAGCACTTTTTATTTCTAGAGCCCTTAATGATCTTAATCTTCGTGGAGAAGCTTCAAGACCTCATGAAGAGGTAGCCTCCGATATGCTGCAAAAGCACCTGGGATTCGACGATCAGCACGAGCTTTGTTATTTTTCTTTTACCTCTGTAATGAGTTTTCTGGGATGTGGAAGATGGCAAATTTTGCTTTAGAACATTTGCTATGCTCAGTAGCACATGACACATTTTCCCTTTTTGAAATATTTCGATGAGAATTGTGTCCAGTTTTTAATAAAGCAGCTGTAGCAGTTGTCTTTCTTTCGTTCCATTTTCTTGAACATTTTTATAAAATGGGAAGAAATTAATACTAAATTTTAAAAATATATTTTAAGCTAACTTTTATGATTACCTGTTATAAAACAACAAACAAAACAAAACTTAGAAAACTCAAACACTACGTCGGAATCTTCAAATAAATTTTAATCTTATCTCGTCAAAAGCAACACAAAACTTTTATTCTGTTTTAAACCAATATATAACTAATTCCCCAGACAAAATTAACTACCCTCAACAATAAGACGCCCAACAAAAGTAATTGAACTCTTTAATTCGACTAAACATAATAAAAAACCATTTCCTATGATTTACGACACCAATTAATACTTAGAAAAATAATAAACCAATTTTAAAGTACGGAAAGCACATTTTGTGTACCTGCTTCTAATTCAGTGGCGAGGTACTGTAGTTAACAAAAGAATTAGCTATGAAAAAATTCAGCTGCTATTTTTGATCCATCAATTTTGAAAAATTTAATCCGCTTTTGAATTTCGAAAATTGACCCTTCAGATTCGTAATTAACGTTCTCAATTATTTTTCATAATTCACCAGGTAAATTTGTATTTCTTTGTGTGTTTATCTTGTTTTAATGCATCTAAAATTCAACAAAAAACAAATTCTTGGTGAGCTCAATATTTCAGTTTAAATTCAACATATGTGTTGTAAGTATTAATTAAATTTAAATATAATTTAATATAATACTTTGTAATTTAGGTGTTATATCATATTAAATCATTAACATTTTATGTATTATATTCAAAAAAAAAAAAAAAAAATATATAGGGAAGATAAGGTAATCCTAGCACGTGCTTGTGTAATTCTTTATCTCCGCAGGGAAATGGTTTTTAGAGAGAAGCGTGCTTCTCTAAATATTCCGAATATAGATTTCACCTGCTGTTACTCATAGAAACTGTATCCACGGTGGTGCCCCACGATTCCACGATTCTACGATTCGACATTCTCATCCTAACTTATTAAAGTGAATCTCTAAGAATTTGTCGTTTCAAAAGGATATACCTAATCAAGGCGCCGCAAGCGGGCTTGTGAGCCCTACATCTATTGTTCTTATTATTTTCTCATCATACCCTCATATGGTGAAATATCGTTCAATATATGAAATTTACAAAATGTGATGATGTGATGAAAATCCAGGGTTTGCTCGCTGACAAACTTTAGGATTTAAAATCCAACAAGATTACCCCCCGAGTCACCTTTCTGTGTTGTTTCAGTAACATTTTGAAAAATCTGGTATATAACCATTGGTTTTCTGTCCTGCGAGCTATAATTTCTGATAAGCAGCATGGCTTCATTACGGAAAGGTCTACTTTCAGAAATTTACTTGAAATTACATAGCTGATGCTCTTGAGCAGTATGTTCAGATGGATACAACATACATAGAATATTGGATATTGGATTCTCCTCGAAAAGATAAGAGGGTATGGATTGTATGGATATATTTTAAGTTAGGTATTACCTTATTTAACCGTCCGTAGAATGCATATTGTGATTTCTGGCTATTCTTCTGTCTGAATTTGTTCCCATATCCGGTATTCTAGAATGGGCTATTATCTGTTCGCTCTTATTTATAATATAAACTTTCCTAGTAGTATTAGACTACTACCTTGGCTCTGTGGCGTTGTCGGAAGTTTCCCAATTTGGTTTATTTGTGATTATTGTCCAATTCGATCCAATGTTAGAGTACTGCTCGTCATCGTAGTCACTTTATCATTAAACCAAAGTTAACACTGTTGATTGTTAGTAGAGAAAATTTACAAGAAGCGTCTTTTACAAATTCAGATTGTCAGATTGCCGATTATCAACTTGTTTCCTCTGGTGGGATAGGAGGCTTATCTCGATGAGTGCGCACTTTATCGCATGTATGGTATAAGTTTCCTGGAAAACGACCGCTTTTGTATTACTCATATTAATTAGTAAATTAATAAATTAACACCTCCTTTCATAATAAATGTTTCAAATATATATTTATCGAAGTCAATTAATAATAATTTCACGAAATAAAATTCTCTCCCCCTT
This sequence comes from Philonicus albiceps, assembly GCA_963969385.1. Classification (NCBI taxonomy): domain Eukaryota; kingdom Metazoa; phylum Arthropoda; class Insecta; order Diptera; family Asilidae; genus Philonicus; species Philonicus albiceps. Next base: position 31,445,988 of record OZ017773.1, on the reverse strand, counting down.
TAAAAAATCTCGTTAAAAACAGTAACTTTTCACAACCTTCCATTATTTCTCGTATCCTTTAAAGAGAACACTTTGGTCTACCGCAAAATTAACGTAATCGGAAAATGTAAAAGGTTTATCTGCACCTGAAATCACGAAATAAAACATAAAGTGCTTGTTACAGGATGTCTTACCTTGCTTAAAATTTGATATTTTCGTATTTTGGGTAAATTATTATTTTATGAGAGAAAAGATTTGGATCTTGGTTTATCCCCACCTGCGGGTTGCGATAACTTTTATTATTCAAGCTATACTACGGGTATATTTGGATTTATTATATGATTTTATAATTTTTTTAATTTTTTATTTTTGATGAGTTTTTTAGAGCTTGTTCCTTTTCAGTTATTTGTGCAGTTGGGTTTTCTGTTTGTTTTTAAACATTTTTGCTTACTTCAAAATTGTTAGTTGTTTATTTTGTTTTTAAATAGAAGAGTACACAAGTAGGTACAATATAAATGTTCTAAGATTTGTAATAAGTAAATGAGAGGTAACAATAAAAGAATAAGTCTTTTAGAGGACAAGGAATGGATCTAATTAGATTTTATTTTTGTGAAATTTTCACATCTATTAAATCGATTTGAATGCAAATTTTTAACATCTTATATATTGTATGTACTCGTATGTGAAAACCGAAGTCCTAAGCAGCAGCTATTATCTAGAAAAATTATAAAATTTTACGCAATTCCACATTGCGGTATTTTATTTGAAAATGTACAATTTACACGATGAAACACGAAAATGCCATCTGAGCCGAGCTTTGGATATGTTATACATAAGGTTAGCCCTAACTATACCCCGTCAACCGAATTGTTGTAACGGGTCAAATTGAAAAGTTATTAACAATTGAAAATTGAATATTTTCATTCATTTTTCATTCATTATAATGACTGCGGTTAGATAAGAAAAGTTGGAAATTTAAAAAAATTTTCAACAATCACATTTTTAATTGTTTAATGTTTTTTCAACAAAGTATCGATATTTTTGAATTCAGCTCAAAAAAACCAATCGATTGATATGAAAAAAATACCTACTTATCAGTCAAAAAATATTCAATTTTCAATTGTTAATAACTTTTTAATTTGACCCGTTACAACAATTCGGTTGACGGGGTATAGTTAGGGCTAACCCTATGTAAAACACATCCAAAGCTCGGCTCAGATGGCATTTTTCAGTCAAATTTTGTAGCGCCGTGTTATTGAATACGCTTATTACATATACACATATATTTATATATATTTGAAATCATTTCATTAAGACCTTTAATTTGATACCCATATTGATGTGTCTGAAAATAATGCACATGCAATTGATATGGTGTCCATATTTATTTATTTCCTAAAATTATATAGTCTTTAACACTTCCACAATTAAAATGAGGCTATAATTCTAACAGCTCATTTACTTTACACTAATAATTTAAACTATTAAAGAAGTTAGAGATTTATGGAGTACGGTCTAAGGAACTGGCTTGGTTTGGAGAGTTTCTGACTAATAGAAGCAAAAGGACGAAAGTTGGGCAAACTACATCGGAGCCTATTGCTGTGGACCTGGGAGTCCCACAGGGATCAATTCTGGGTATACTTCTGTTCGTCTTATATATCAACGACGTGGGAACTGCTATAAGGCATTCTTGACTGGCACTTTTTGCTGATGACATCTTAATATACATCGCGGGAAATGATATGAACGAAATCAGACTTAAACTACTACAAGATTTGGATAACATTAACATCTGGCTAAAAGCGAATAAGTTGAAACTCAACATTAAAAAAAAAAAAACAAAGTCGATGTTCGTGAACAGTTTGGAGGAGCTAAGACTCTGTGGATGGAGAACGGGTCGAGAAGCTAAAGGAGTTCAAATATCTAGGAATCCTAATTGATAATAGTCTAAAATTCAAAGTTCACGTGAATAACATAATGGTCAAGATAGCGAAGAAAGTTGATTTCTTGAGAAGGATTCGCTGTAATATATTGACACTTACAGCAATTGAGATCTATAACACTATTGTGAAACCTCGCTTTGAGTACTGCAGCACTATACTGTTTCTGTGTAACCAGCGAATGTTACGGATGCTGCAACTCCTTCAGAACAAAGCAATGAGGATCATACTGTGATGCGACAGATACATGCCAATAAACTAGATGCTCAGTTTGTTACAATGGCTTAGTGTTAAACAGAGAATAATGATGAGCGCTTTTATTTTTATTTTCAAAGTGAAGTATCAGTATGATGCCAAAGTAACTAACAAACTATATTAATTTGATAAATGACATGCAACCTTATCTATTGAGATCAGGAGGCAACTTTAGATTGACGCAATTTAAAAATGCCGCTGCATAGAACAGTTGGTTTTTTAAAGGGATACAGAACTTTAATCAATTACCTTTAGATATTAAGATAGAAAATAGTTTTAGGTTTTTTCGAACAAAGTATGTGAGAGAATGTTTTAAATAAGATGTGTATATTTTTAAAATGATTATAATAAGTTATTATAATTTTTATTATTATAATCCATCAAGCTGTTTAGGCTGTAGGACGCGGTGCCAAAAGAACGTACTTATCTCTTTGCATACCTACATATAGTACATATAGAAACATATCTAAGAATTATTACTTCAATGCATTATGCAATTATTATTGAAACGAGAAAATTGTTATTGTTGTCATGCCGTTAGATAGTAGTTATCCAATTTCCGGTGTCCGGTAATGCGATAAAGCCTACTGCTTGAGTAAGTTTTGAGTTAGTGCCGTAAGATTAAATAATTTATTTTACAAGTTACATTTTACTGGCACAATGAATTTAGCTTCGAGCTACTTTCTAAAATCGGTTCTTTCTACCCTAAAATCGCAATCGACAATTTTCTGTCTCATGGACGAAGTGAACTCAGAAAAACGCTTTACACATCCTTTGAGAGACGTATGATTTTCGTTGATAACGTGTTAGATAGCTGAGCCTTCAAGCTTTCTGAGGATACCTCTTAGTTTGATGGATGTGGCTGTCTCCGTCATCGGAAAAGAACCTCTTACGCCACATAAAATTTCTACAAAGGAAATTTCAATGACCAAAATAGCTAGAAAAGGGTAAATTGAATCTTTTGTTTTTGCAAAAAAGCTTTGCTGTCTTGTGGCCTTTCTAGGGGAAAAAAAAACACTGAGAGTGTGACACTGTCTATACAACACCAAAGCTGCAACCCAAATGCAATTTGTAAATTTTATTTTTAGATAAAGAACTACTGCTTCCCATGCCTTGTCTAAATTCCAATTAAAATGAAAGAGATAAGAATAGGCAGCCAAATATTCTCATCTACAGCACTTACAGTATAGACAACAATGTGTAGCGTTTTTTTTTATCACGTATTTTAAAAGGCGGGATAAAGTCTCTGTTGCGCGGTGTGCCCCTGCATGCATCCCCGAGCAAAGCTCAGGCATAGGAAAATCCTGAATCGAGAATAGAGAAGAGGTAGGCAACTCACACAGAGCATATATACGGATGCGGGCTTTTTACATTTTTTCACTGTGCATTTTCAAAGGCGGGAGGAAGTGTTCGACCGCGTGTGCTGTTCTGGGTGGCCCCTCCCCATAAATTTTTGCCTTTCACACGTGAGTCCTTTCTTACTATTTACTTTTAGCAAAATCTACAAGACCGGTGGGCTAGCGGGACTCAGGTTGATAAAAGATAAGGAAAAACGAGTGTCATAGGGCAATTCTGAGTCCGAGAATGGGGAGAGGCAGGTAGTACACAAAGAGCCTATATACGGATGAGTACTGTATTTTGTTCCTGTGCGTTTTTAAAAGCATGCCATAGTCTTGAACATTTTGTATGATTCTGGCTGGCGGAACGTACCGTGAGAGATATTTTTGGAAAAGTTTGAAGATTTGAGAAATTAATTCTTAAATAAGATCGTGCGTTTCTTTCTATGATCTTAATTTAGTTTGTTTTAATAACATTTGAGCAAGTAAGGAAAACAGGAATTTCTTTTAATATAAAGAGGCACCCCTGTAGAGAGTATTTCAATTTTCGTTTCGTTTCTTCCCAATTATGTCTTTTTCTCTTACTCATAGCCTTTTTATTACTATCTACTTTTAGCAAAATCTACAAGGATAACAGAACCAAGGTCGAGAAAAGATAAGGAAAAATGTTACGACTATCACATTTTTAAATAGATAGATAAATTTATAAAGATTGACGACGAATGTTAAATGTAACCGTTGAGATGTTTAAAAACTGCTGCTACTGCTTACAATCGACTGAAGGAATTGATGCTTCTCATTATTTTGTATCCGACTGTTCGCAATTTAACCGGATGCACAAACCATCATCGGTCATTTACCACATACAAAATTTACCGCTCGTTGTCTCTCCGACAGACCAGGTGGCGCGTACGAAGACAAAAAGTCATTCATAATGTAAGTGACATAACATGGCCGCCGCCTAAGTACGTTCAGAGATGCTTTTGTGAAATTTTTCGATGGATTAAGTGAGTTTTGAAAAAGTGTACAGTGAATTTGAACAATTACCGAAGAATCCTCTGTGCGGTGAGTAAATGTCTGGGTGTGCGAGCTGCATTTCGTGTTAATTTTTGCTGGAAACGGCCCGAAAACATGATGGGCATGTCAACTCTGAGTAAGTGGTAAATGTCAAACAGTGTGAAAAAACGTAAATAATCCGATCAATGCTGAACCACTGCCAATGTCATTGATTCGTTTACATCTGGGGCGTACGGATTTCATTCAGGCAACCCAAATTGGGACGCAGCTTGGTCGAGGGGCCGTATAAAAGTGGTAAATTGATTTTCGCCACCGAGATTTTGGTCCAGCGGATTGGAGGTGGGGCACGATGCAGGTCCAGCAATTTGCTTGCTAAAGACCCTCTGCGTCCAGCGGCCAATTAATTAATTAAGCCCCACATTCAGTTCTATGCCCTGTCAAGTGTCGTCGGCTCCGGACCGCTGCGGAGGGAAAAGGCCAGACATCAGCGGTTTTCTGCATATTTCACATTTTTGTGTATATTCATCAGCACCGGTGGCGGATTCCTACCGATGGTGTTACGTGCACCTTATCTCGGGCTGAGGGTATCAAGTGGTCGCCGCCGTGATGGCTCCTTGCAATGACGGGCGAGTCGAGTGCCCTAGCCAGCTCCAACGCATCTTTTCTCAGGCGGTGGCGGAATATTTTTTCATAATTATTACCCGAACGGCGCATTTACTCATGCCGACAGCAAGATAATTGCTTGGTTTCCAATTAGCGCTTTCTTGTAATTAAATCAGCAGATTTTGCGCTGATTGCGAGAAATTCTCCTCAGTGATCGTGTAAAGTCCGGTCGGAGCAGCGGATTTGGTCTTCCTAAATGAAAGCCATCTTTTTGAAAGTCGAAATTATAAAAACAAATTATTCTGATAAACAAATGATGCTCCCTGGAAAATTCGTTATTAAGAAATTTGTTCGTTGACATCATCATGTGCCACCTTCAGCATATTCTGAAAATAAAAAGGTTTTAAAAACAGCTATTTAGCATCAATTCGCGTACACTTCATATTTTGTCATGCCGTAAACTATATAAATTACAGGAGCATTGGTTGTGATTTAAGTTGTCTGAGCTCAATTCATTAAGTGTTGGCATGCGTAGTGCGCAAATGTAACAGTTTCTATCTTTGAGTTAACTCGTACTTGGAACTTAAAATCTAAGGGAATCTTAAAATTTGCTCAAGTTTTTAAAATACACCCACTTTAAGAGTTGATTAAGATGTTACTAAAAATTATGGATGTGGTATGGAACCTAATCCAAATAAAACGTATCCTGGTAAATTTAGATCATACGCAAATAAATGTTAATCAAAACTTTCGTTTTGTACCCGGCGCCTATTTTACTGAGTCTTTTTATAATAGAATTTCAAAAAAATTGCAATTAATTTTGTTACTACGTTAAATACCTGAAGGCTTTTTTTACTAGTACCGTATTTATGTTTTTATAAAATATAAAACTGAAGACCTTATGTTATTTGTTTATTTCTTATATAACCCACATGTCTAAATTCTCAATATTAAATTTATTAGATGTTAAAACAGAAACCCTTCTCCAATATATTACAGCATTAACATTAACATAATATTACTTTAAGTCGTAGCAAATTAATTTGGTAACATGGCTAAATTTGTTAATATTCATTTATTAATTTTTGTTTGAAATATGAAATCGACGACTCTGAAAACTTTTTATATAACTTTCATGAGAATAAAATTCAAGTCGCCATATTATTGGATTCGTCATTTTAAATTTATAATATTTTATAAATGTATATCCCTAAATAGGGATTGAATCCGTCATCTTGAATTTTTAAAGCTTAACACTCCAAGTTTTAAGTATGAATATCGATCGGCAACTCCAACTTGAGATATGATTGTTTTTACTGATCGCTTGTAACTGACTGAGGAATATTATTTTTAATCTCAAGGGTGTTTCAAATTGTGCGGTTTTTTTAAGAATAAATAAAATATAGATGGCGCACTGAATTCGCCTGGGTATTTTGACATTTAAGAAGTGTAATGTATGACATTAAAAATGGCTTGGTACACGATACAACAACGCGTTCAAATTATTGAATTATTTTATGAAAATCAGCATTCTGTAAAGTGTTTTTAGAAAATTACGTGAGTTTTATGGTTTACATAATCGTCTATCTGAAAGCACTATTGGCCGAATTATTCAAAAATTTCAAGAGACCGGTTCGGTGGAAGATCATGAGAAACCTATCCTATCCTAAACTAGTTATTATTTAGTGTGCATTATGATTAGGTGGTGTAAATGGACTTTATTTCTTCGAAAATGCTACTGGTGAAGCTGTAACTGGTGATCAATATCGTTGGACATTAACCGAATTTTTGTGAATTAATGAATATTGATCTAGAGCATATTTGGTTTCAACAGGATGGAGCTACACCTCACTTTGCACAAGAAACAATTGATATATTGAGAGAAAAATTTGCTGGAGGTGTAATCTCAAGAAACGGTGATGTTAATTGGCCACCAAGATTATGTGATTTGACACCGTTGAACTATTTTTTTTGGGGTTATGTGAAGTCAGGTTTATAAAAACAATCCACAATCGATTCCTGCTTTGAAAAATGAAATTATTTGTGTCTTTGGTGAGATAGAGCCTCAATTATGTTAAAATTACATTGAAAATATTAACAAAAGAGTAGACGACTGTGGAGCTGCAAGAGGAAGCCATTTGGCACATATTATTTTTCCCATATAAATGTCATAATTGATACTTCAATTACCAATAAAAAGTTTTTGAAAATGAATGCAAATTATGTGCTTTATTTATTCTTAAAAAACAAAAACCGTGCAATTTGAAACACCTTATATGCACAATAACCGATAATGACCCGAACAATATCCGAAGTAAAATGTACATTTGGAATAGTACGCTTCAAATCATAGGTGTCTGACAAACACACTTGGAGTATAACGCCGCACATTTGTGGTACTGGAAAGGTGCACTTGAAGCCATAAGGGTTACATTTCGAAAGCAGCACTCATAAATACCAATTTTCACGAAAAATCCCTTCACGTTTAAAATTGTTGATCGCCATCTTGGGTCAACGATTTTAAAACCTGCATTTTTGCGGATAAAAATAGCCTACATGCTGGGGATATAATTCCTTTTTAAATTGTTTTCTCGATTTTAATTAAGCTAAAGATATTTTTATCTAAATAAACAAGTGAAATAGTTTTATGATGACTTTAGGTTATTATTTATTTATTTATTTATTATTTTATTACAATTTTTTTCTTTAAATGGCATATTAAACCTTTTGCCTTAAAACAACGTGATCCCCTTTCTGTGCCTAAAATGAGAAGCTCGTATCAGACACGTGTTGTTTTGTTCTAGCCAAAAGTGAGAAGCTCGTATCGAACACATAATTGTTTATTGTTATTGTTTGTTACAATTGCAATATAAAAATGTGGTTTTAGTAAATAGCAAACCAGTGGATTGCGCAAAATTTGGCCTGTGATGAAACTGCTTGTGGTCACGACGAATGAGAAAAGCTTTCATCGAAAGTGGCACCCACAATCGTCGCAATGGCAAATGATTAAATCAAAATTAACCAAATTAAAATAATTTTTTTTTATCAGCTTCTAATAAAATATACGCCTTATAATTAATTTTTCCCTTGGGCACGAATTAGTTTCCTAGTGTAAACAAACTGGATTTTCCTGTACGTTAATTTTTAATTTTCACATATCCTACTATTATGTTACAAAAAGTGATTCGAAATAACCTCTATGTAGGAGCTTTCTCATAGTGATGGCATACTTATATAAATGGACGCGAAATGGTGTATTTATTTTACTGCTTTTAAAATTGTCTATATTCTGCACATATTAAAGAAATAATAATGTAATGGAAACAAAGTTACTATACATTTGCCCTAAAATGGAACGATCTGAATTTTGGGGCGGTCGATTATAGTTTTGGATATCTTCGACTTTTCGCTTGCCCAAAGAGTAATTAAAAAGTATTCGTGCAATACTGAAAATAAAGGGTAATTAACTAGACGAGAATCGCTTAGGAACTTATGGGTACATTCAGAAAAACTTTATCTAACCAATTAATACCTTCAAGAATCTCTCATGTATGGTATATGAAACACTTTTCTTGTCCCTGCTAATAATAAACAGCCACAACAAGCCTTTTCGAGTCAGCCTGTTTCGTTCGCTGCAATACTTACATTTCATAATAGTCCGGTCAACGCAATTAATACGATAAAAGATATTTATTTTTATGAAAATAAAAACCTTTACAATTCCGGTATATTGCACTCAATTGACATATTGGAATATCTAATAGATTTTTGAAAGAACAATAGAAAAACAAGAATTACACATTTTCGAAAGGAGTTTCTACTCTTAAGTAATTAAAAAATAATACCACGATGATTTCCACCGTTGTCATCGCTATATTTTAAAATTGTCGTCGTATATTTCTATACCGTTCTTCTCATCATGAGTTGATATCAACAATGAAGTCAATTAAAAATTGCTCTAGTTTGAGCACTAATACCGATTGTATATTTATAAAAATGTGCAGTAACTTCAAATTAAATTTAGTCGATAGATAGACAGTTCTGTTCAAATAATACCTTGATAGTGGTTTATTTTATTACAAAACAGAATTATTGGAAATCTATAAAGGACATATTTTTCTAATAAACATCGCATTTGAACTAAGTATTTTTGGAATTATGGAATTATTTGCTCCATATGCAATAAATCCTCTTGATGTAATGTCGAGCTCATGTCATTTATTCATTTCTATGAAATTTTTTTAATAATCGTAAAGCATCTTCCCCCTTGTTGCAGCCATTCGCAAACATAAATAAATCGCGAGGAAAAAATATTATCTGTATTTATATAGGAAGGGCTGAAATCCCATCGGTTGAAGTATTTCTCCATTCGCAAATATGCCATTAAGTTCCGCACCCACCCGTTTTTCAGTACCGCCCCACTTTGGGCCAGCAATCGAAAAATAATCTCGCAAGTATATGGGGTCGCGCAGCGGCGAAACGCCTGCCGCCGATGCGGAGGCAGCGCGGCAAATTTATTCATGCCCACATGGATTTGCAGTTAAATGCACCAAAATGTCCCATTTTTCTGCTCTTCAGTTTTGCACTCAATCCCATTCGGGCGTTCGACTTCGATGCCGACGACTGAGGAAGAAGTGCGCCTAGAAAAGCAGTAAATTTTTATTTATGGTTTTTGGGGTAAACTCAAGTGATTTACCATGACGTGCATCGAATCAATTATTCCCAGGCAAAACAGGGGAATTCGCATCGTGTCTACTGCTTGCGCTGCTGAAAATATAAAACTTGCGGTGAACTGGCGCCCATTTAAGGTATTTTTATTAAATGGCTTTTATACGGCCTCCAATTCACTTGTAACATATGCCACTCTTCATTCTGTTAACATTATTTTTAAAGTTTAAAGATTCAAAATTACGAAGCTTAAATGGCCAAAATTTTGATATTTAACCCCTTAAGGGGAAATGACGAGTTTCGGTTGCAAAAATTGTCTGTCCCACACTCGTATTTGACGGGTGATGATCGCCTTATGTTAAAATTTTTAAAACCATAAAAAAATTATCTAATTTGTAAGCAATGATACCTGCACGAAGGTCTAGTATTATAAAAACTGTAATTGTTGACGACCTGACCTGAATATGGAATTTCGAATTGAATTGGATTTTTGAAACTGTTACTTATAGCAAAGTTTTGCTAAAACTATATCAAATTGCAATGATTTTTGCCCATCCATATTTCAAGTTATGGACTGTGAAAATTATAGAATTTTCAAAAAATTGTAAAAATATTTAATATTAAGCAGGTAGTTCTTATTACAAGGTTTAGAAATTTGTTCAAAATTTGCAGTTTTTATCTTCAAACCGTTTCAGGCTCTGCCAATGGTTAATAATTCTATACAATACATATGTATATTGCTATATGCTTTTAGAAGTTTATCAACTGTAATCAATTGCTAAAAAAAGATAATTCGTGGACTGCGCAGTTATCGATGAGGACGGCATTGCATTGAAGAAAAAAATTCCATCGGCAGCCGTTTTCATATACCGCCAACGGCTAACCTGCCAGCAAACTGAACTTTCATTAAATCAATTCGTGTCGATTCCGGTCGAGTCCAACCTTTTCCCTTCAAGCCACAGAGCTCTACAGCATTAGCCGATGGGCTTAAAGCACAATGCCACTTTTAATTAAATTTAAATCGGCAATCGATCGGCTGAATAATAATCGCATAAAATTGCATGGGGAGACGGTTTATGTCTATCGTTGCTTTTTACTTCTGCCTCTTGCGTGTAACGCATTCGGTGCGGTGTCGCCGCGCATACAAAGCAGGCTTCCTGTGTGGACACTTTTAGCACCTTCCAGGCTTGAAAATAGCACTGCACGTTGCACAACGCAACGCCCAGTACCGGTCGAATCAGGTGGTTGTGTGGTTGCTGCCAATAATTATTCTGTTCTGGTTTCTTTTTAATTCCGTTGACTTCCAGTGAAAGCGGCACCAAATTCTGAGAAACCTGAGAAACGAATTTTACTCCGAAGAATATTACGCAGGTTATGCTGCTGCCTAAATATTACTACATATTTAAGGCGACATTAGTTAAATTTAAAGGTTTCCATACTAATTAAGTTACATTCTAAAGTTTAACATTTGCAATACTATGCGTTCTTAAGGATTATATGTTCCGATTTTTGTACAACTGGATCCAAAACTATACTTTTTATTTGCGCTGGAATTTACCTGTTGATGTTTTCAATTTCTATTGATATTGGTGTAACCTAACATCTTCTAGTTTTCGATAGGCTTTCTTGTATTATATTTTCGGTCCCCGTTTCATCGATATCGATGTCGATATCAACTCAAAACCTGAAATAGGTGATATGTATTATAATCTTAAAATAAATAAAACATCACCACGAACAAGTTATATTTTCACCGCACTGAACATTTTATTTTCTAAAAGCAATTCAATTGGTTTCTTATTCGTTGATTGAATCAGTAAGAGTAACTAACTAAGAAAACCAGAAATACCTAAGAACAACGTGTAAAATCAAAATGCTTTTTATTTAAACAAAATGTTCCTATTTAACATTAAATTTACGAACAATTGTTCGTTGTATGTTGTATGATTTGTAGAGATTCCGAAAAAAAATAAGTTTCGAATATATGCAAGAATATGTCGTCGTTCATAACATAAGAACACTCATAATTAATATTTAGAAATCTAGTAGGTATTAAATCTCATTTGTTCATGCGTGATGACACAACCACACGAAATAGAAGTAATTGCAAAATTCTTTCATCAATCCAATTAAATATTTTTTAAAACAAAAGTTTTATTTCTTCATACAATGTTAGCATAAATATTGTAAGAATACGACACCCAAAATGTCAGGAGCAAATTCAAAATTCTTCTGGTATAGTATTATAGCCTATGAAAGTGAATCTCCTTTGCTTGGTGTTTAAATGCCGTTTAAAAGCGTTTTAAAAGCGATTTAAAAGCGTTTTTCTCAAAAATATATGTGTTTTTCAAATACGGGTAAGCAATAACTCAAAAAGTTCTTTATCGATCGCACTGAAATATTACATACATTTTGACAATAATATCAGTTTTTTCTTCAACCTAAAGTTATAAAAACTCATTAGACAAAACCATATTCAAGGTTTCAAAGATATTAGATAAACCGATCTTTAAAAAACGAAGTCATAATAATCCTTCAAGGATTTTGCAGATCAACACTAACAGACGATTCCTTAAACTTTTCCAAATTTTCAGAATTTTCTAAGAAAATTTAAATTTAGTATTTCCTGCATAAGCCTATAATTTTCATAAAATAAACATAGTTTTATATGTACTTTTTTCGCATTTCGAACCACTGCGCCGGTGTCACTGACCGGAATGCCACCAAAACACCATACAACACATTAACGGATTCATTTATTTGCAAACCATACGAATTCTTGTATTCTACCCAAATGCAAAATAGTTGGTCTAGTGACAAATTTTAACAGTCTATTTTATAACTAAGCAAATATTTTTGAAATAACTATTTATTAAATAAAATTTATTCTTGTTTTATAATCTCTGGAAGTCATTCAGGTCGCAAATTTAGTAATAATTTTATTTTGCATTATTGAGTAGCCATGCAAAATAGTTGGTCTACCCTGAATTAGGTTGTATATCACATATCTCCTACAATAGACACTAAATATCAAATAAATCAATGAAAGCGTTCAAAAGTTATGACCATTTAAAAAGTGTTCTCTTAATTATTTCGAGCAGCATTTGTATGTCTGGTAAATAATGTTTTGTCAGTAGTCGGCTTTATAATTTGTCGTTTCCTTTCAGAAAAATTCTCTCTGTTTTTCCTCAAAAGGGCATACTAAAGTCTAAATTTTCACCAGTGCGCACAGAAGAGCAATTATATTTTGCCGGCTTAATGTATCTCATCGTTTTTTCAAAGGTGCTCAAAATACCACGAGTGAAAATGTTCGGCGAACAAAAAGGGGTTAAAAGCCACCTGAAAGCTACTCGAGAACACTTTGAAACGTTATACTTCTTCCTTGCTGTGTAGTACTAAAAAATTTTCTTTCTCGAATAGCCCCAGTCATGTGATTCATGTAGTTCTGGAGGATAGCACTGCTCGGTTCAGTAATTTTTCTAGGCGAGTAAAAAAGTTGAAGGAACGTTTACTATCAATTTATTGCACCTGTGCGTTAGCTTGTCGTACTGCAAATTTTATGTTCTGCTCGATGAAGACGACTATTGTCGAGCTTTACTTTGTTGCGTTTTTATAGACATATAATTAAGTCATCACTTAAGGTAGCTTTCTCTGCGACATTTGTCTTTCGAGTAAAGCCAAAAACACTTTTCAAATAACTCCTGGTGACATTCGGCGAGTGCCATACGTGAAGGCGAGCGACATGAAAAGCAGTTGGAATCTGCCCCAGTACAAGTCACCTTCTTTGGTGGAGACGCCCGAGTAAGTTTTCCACTCGGACGAAACAAAGCCCATAAATCGCAGCTTGCTTCGGGGCGACGTCTTATCGCTAAAGTGCGGCAATTCAATACCGAACCGCAGTTTATCTTTGCTGGATAAAAAACGATTTTACTAGCTAAGTGCACGACTGCTGGCGCAGCTACCGTCCATGAATTCGCTGCAGTTCAGGTGAAATCAATATTTCAATCAGCCGGTCGTGTGCAAAGAAGTTCAAGTGTAACCCAAGAACGACGCGCATTTAAGAGCCATTTGATTGGAGGTCTGAAATATGACTTCTTGGCAATTGACTGTGAGATTTCTTGTGGTTCCGCTACAATTGCAATTTTACCAGAGCTCTGCGGATAAGATGGGCTATTTTAAAAAAACGGTATTTATAACCCAACAAAGAAAAGGAATGTTCTCTGGAATTTCAATTTGAAAGGTCCTTTAAAGAGCATTAAAGGAAATATCTCATCAGCTAGAAATTTTGAGAGTAATGTGGTTTAGGGTTTATCGTATTTTGGTTATTTTCGAAAAAGGTCTCTTCCTGGCGGACATGTAATCTGTAAATAAAAATCATATGATCTATACATGCTCAAAATTATTGACCTAACATAATAAATGAAGGTCATAATTGATGTACAAATGTCTTCCTCAAAGGTTGTGTGTTGTACCTATGCCAGTTTCTTATAATTTCATGTTTAGAGAAGAAAATTGATAGAAATTAGACTTTTTAAGTTCAATATTGGGTCTTTTATTAAGAAAAACATTTTTGGCTGTTACAAGTTATATTATTTTTGGTAAATAGACATACATTAATTTGTAATAGGGAATTTGCAAAGCCGTGGCTAAATCTACAGCTTAGAAAATTTCTTCCGAAAACAGTCTAACAACTTTTTTCATAGGAATAATCGTTTATGAGATATAAAGAATTTTTGAAAACTTAAGAGACTCTTCCTCAGCACGTGGAATGAGATAGAACATTCCCAAAAACATAATGTGCAGCAGGTTTAAGTTAAATCTTCTAACAGGTGCACTGGTATACATCGTTTAAACATAGTCACGCAATAATTTACTTTTGGGCGTTATTCTGTTAATCAGTGCCTAGTTGGTACTCCACAAATTTCGAAGGTTAACTGAGTACCACTATGCATGGTATTTAAAAAATGCATTTTTCGAATGTTCGAAATCGCGTCGATTATTGCCAGTTGTGGTTGGTTTATTGCAAACAAAATATGTTTGCATCGATTGTATATATTTTGCCACTAATTGAAATTAATTTTATTTAACGTGAGTGTAACGATGCCATGAAAAAATTTTTCAATTAATCAATAAATCGGCATGAAAGAAGTATTTTTATCTCTAACAATTCGTTTACAGAAGAATATTCAGAATTCTTCTTCCTAATTACGAAAACTTTGTCTTTTTTTTATGTTTGTTTTTTTCGGGAATGATAGGCTATCGCTATCAGTAAAGACCAAATCGACTGTCTTCACCCTTATCGGTCATTCTCTTCTAAATTTAGTTTAGTGGCTGCAAAGTTGAAGGCAATAACCATTAGGGTGATGTTTTTATTACGTTAACCTTTGCACTTCAATAATTCTAAAGCGCTTCAAAATTCGTCCGAAATGAAAAGAGTTTTCTCGTCTTTTTAGGGGCTTAGCGCAACTTACCGAAAGCTTATACAAAGAGTATCACTTGAGTCATTTTTAAAAGTTTTTTCATCAGCTGTGGATGGGACGTCAACTGCTCGTTTGCTCATCAATCAATCCCAGTGCGGGGCCAAACACTTAAGTCCTGATAGAAGATGCTTAACAAATCTCGATAGATTGCACGAGCACTGGTGGAAAAACGAAAAAAAGTAGTTTCCGTCTAGCGCCGATGGTATAACAATTGCTAAGTGCTTTCGTCACCTCTCGTCAATCCGTTCGTTTGGCGCCTATAATCATCATACGCGGATCAATTGTAACGAGGTGTGAGATCCAAGCGGTCGGGCCCCATTAACGCCAGGTCGTGATAAGTTCTCTCGCTAATGTGGCAGCATATCTCTCCTTGTCTTCGGACGCTGCGCAGCATTAATGCTGTCCAATTATGATTTTTATCGGGGCATTTAATTGAATTGTCCAAGAGTGGGACACTTTTGAGAACGAACCGAGCCGGTTGGAAACAAATTTTTATCACTAACTCGATCTGTTCCAGTTCTTTTTGAACGGCCTCGATTGGGACCCGTTGGTTGGATCACAGTGGCCGAGTTCGACGTGCAATTGTTTATTGAAAATTTCTGGGAAATGAGAGGCGATCCGCTACCCCAATGTTGCATTGTGACGAGCAACGATTTTTGCCAGAGTTGTTATTATTTTTCACAGATAATGGGGGGCCTGGTGCGCAGAAAATCATCATGAATGAACGTGACGTGGTGATGGCGTCGCCCTGGCAGCAACTGGTTTTTATTTTTTTCTTACTTTTTGTCACATTTTCCATCCATCGAGGTAACACGAAGCGGAAATTGGAAATTTTATAGGCTCGTTAAGGCACCCAAGTGTATCTGTGCAGAGAGCGGAGAAAACCTAGCCTAAGTAGCTTAGGGAATTCGCATGTATTACTTTTCAAAAATCGGCTCCTTTGGGACTCTTCTTTCGAACTCTGCTTATCTAGTGAGTGCTAGCGCAAAGAGTATTAGAGCTACTGCAGCGGATCATGTTTCCGAAGCACCAAGTCTTCTGGGATGATTTACAGGAAATAAAGATCTTCCATTCAACTTAGCTCAACCTAGTTTTACTGTCATTCAAGCTGAAACTGAGAAAAACTCGAATCTCAGATGAGCTGGGAATACTCCCAAGTTTGTTTCAAGAAGCCAAAAGCTGTTCTTATGGCAAACTCTGGATTTGTGAAAGGTGCAGTAGCCACCGTTAGCACTGACCGAAGAATGCAACCCAATTAAGTTGGGTTTCATTAAGTAAAATGATACTAAATTAAAATTCGTTTTTGCTTCTAATGTCTGGATTAATGTTAGGTTAGTCGTTAAAAGAAAATTAATTGAATATGATTAAACGATAATTTTTTAAATTTGCCTTAATGTATGAAATCCTCTACAAATTTTACAGACTTAAAAAATAGATAAAATAAATTATTACATGATTTTCCGATAGGGTACAGAAATCAAAATTTAAATAGTACCTATTTAGTAGATTTTTTGTTATTATATTTGTAAAATCGTAGATAAGACTAAAGGAAAGTTTTCTCTGTTTGCAGATCTGCACCTCATGTCAACACTTCAACTGAGAAGGGAAGGAAGAAACATTAAAAAATTCGGTAAGTGCTCTCAAATTGCTTGAAGAATTTAAATATTAAGCGGCATTCTCGGTTGCCGTCCACCCCTTGAGTGGAGTGGAAAGTTCAAACTTTGAAAATTGCAGTTTAATTTTCGCCATGCTCGCGCCAAGTCCGTGGAAAAAAATAAACGAAAACAAAAGCAGAAAAACAAAAGTGTACTTGGGGAGTCCTCGAGGAAAATACTTCAAAATTTCAAGAGGAAAAAATGTTGCTTCCTTGCAAATGCAAGCTGCATGCCTCGGCCTTGCTGTGGAAACATGCAACGATGCAACTAGGAGACACGGAAGAAAATTGGAAGTTGAATGGCAAACTTCATTCCATGGGCGGCGGCGGGACTTTTCAGCATTTCGTTTAAATTTTGACTTGCTAATGTCTGGCTTTCTCGGTGATGGGTACGCTTTGAGCCCCCATTCTCGGTCTGGACGCTCCCGAGTCCTTACTAAGAGGAGATGTCCCCGAGTTTAAATTTTATTGTTTCTGCTGTGAGTGGTTGCAACTCGGAGTACAGTAGCGGTACGTGGGGGGCTGCAGTGGGGAGAAAATTATGGTCCAAGTTGTATCGGTGGTGAATGAAAGCGGCGCATTGCTGCATTATCACAACACCGGCGGGGTGGCCGACCCGGGTGCAAGGACTGGCGGTTTGGATTCTGAACCTGGCAATCGACCGCTAAAGATCCCAGGGCTCTACAATGTGGTGGCACTGAGAGGCTGTTGGCGGGCTCCTGTCCAAATAATGTGATTATTAATGGAGCTACAGTCGGCCCCACACTGCCCAGCAAAAGAAAATCGATTGCCACATTTTTGCTTTCTATTGCTTAATCAAAGATAGACAAGGCATATCGACAAAAGACGTTGAGATTTTTAATGTTATTAGATTGAGAGCGAGAGGAATTTAAGGGATACTAAAACATTCTGACTATAAAAAGGCGGTAACATTTAAAGACCTAATTTTTCAGGATTTTTATTTGGTGTCATCAAAGCATTCGATTACGGTTAGTCTTTTGGGAATTATCAAAGACTTTTTGAAGAAGGTTGCCAAACATTTGTATACTTTTTTTAGGCATGCGTAACATAATAATTTGTATTTCAAAGTAGAATAGTTAAAGTATCATATCTCAAAAGGGAATAAATCTGGTTTTTATATACGAAATTGCTGTAACCGAGTGCAGGCGTAAGTATCGAAATATAATAACTCTATATCCTCCAAATCAGTAAGCCCCATCGGTAAAATAGTTGGTTGGCTAGTCTTCGCATTGGGGAGGAGGCAAAACAAACCAATATAGTTAAAAATATATAATTTTGTATAGATATTGACTCCATTAATACATGAACGAAAGTTTGAACTCATATGTTTGTCATGTTCGTGAATGTGAATTTTTGTATGGAACAAAACAAAGTTTCGTATTTGAATTGTGGCATCAAAAATTTGTTATATTATACAAAAACAAAGATGTATTGCTAGAACGTTTATCCCCACGATATACTGCAAAAGAATTAGAGATATTCCACTAAATAAATTGCAAAGTTGTTTGCTTAAAATTTAGAAGTTTGTTAAATTTCTGCCCAAACAATAAGTCAGTATATGTTAAATCTTTTTTACAGGGGTAACCCAAAATCATGTTTGTGTTTCAAATAAAATACACTTAACTAAAATATATAAATAAATACAGTTTTGTTTGACTTTGAATGTGGTATATTTCTTTCTCGACAAGAGGTCTAATAAGAGCTAACATAAAAATGTTTGATTTTTAATCTTGCAAAAGGAAAAAAATTTCTTCATTCATCCGCTTTGCTAGTTATAAAATAATTTGTATTTCGGTTAATTTCGGTAATTTCCAGAGTAATTCTGTCAAAAAGCGTGTCCCATTTCCTGTTCCAATTACGAATCCACTCAAAAGATAATTGCGTTTGTAGTACGCTGTAAAATACGCATAACAACGAGTATTCCGCGCTTTTCCAGGATAAGTGCCCTTCAGTCAACTTGTTGGCCATCTGAAGTGAAGAAACCTATTTGGGTCAAAACCTTTATATGAAGAGAATTACGGATGTCTTTCGCATATGCGAAAATTATGTGGGATTCATCTGCAGCTTCATTAACATTTTGGTCGTATTGAAATCGCTGACACTCTGGCAACGCCAGGACTGTCCGAGTATTGCACTCGGTGTGAACCATGCAATTTTCCCGATTGCATAAATGCGCAAAGGGACG